>CM053507.1:45046008-45088313 GCA_028627145.1 Eidolon dupreanum
CCTTAGGAAGGTGAACATGAATTTGTGGCTCTGCCTGCCTCTCATGCTATACCATCCACTACCTAGTGCCACTACCACTGCTATTACATTGGGAGCTCCATGAGGGCAGAGACAGTCTGTTTCATCAACTTGAGTTGAGGGTCTAGCACAGTCAATATTTGAATGAATAACCAACCATCTCTTGATCATCAACTGTATTTGGGGTACCAGGTCAGATACTAAACTTAACATGGTGTGAGCACATAGTAAGAATGCCATAAAGACTTACAATCAACAAAGAGTTCTTTATCCTTTGAAGATAGACCAACCCCTGACTCCATTAGAGACTCCATGAAAAGCAGAAGATGGCAGAGCAAGTTCTGAAGTGACTATTTCCAACTCCAGAAGGAGCAGAATACAATAAAAGACTCTAAGAATAAAATACATCAGCTTAAAAGCTGTGCAAAGAAATGGCCTTTAACCCTACTCTTTGGGTCTTTCATTGTATTTTGCTCCTTGGAGAACAGTGAAAGTCACAGCAGAACATGATCTTCCATCTTCTCATTTCTTTCTAGAGATGGAAAGTGAATTTATTCTACTTTTTTCTTGATCTCATGTTCTTTCAATTGTATGTGCTGCAGTAGGGGAAAAAAGTCAGACTGAGTCACCCAGCACATTTTCAACTCCTGTAGTTTAGAAAAGCAGGAAGTCCTTGAATTGAGACTACTGGCTGGAGTCATAACCACCCTTTTGTGAGAAGTTTAATTCTTTAGAGGGCTCCAGACCTGTATTCTTTCACAGAGGTTTAACTCATAAAGGAGAATGTCACACTGGCCACCATAAATATGCAGACAAGCTTTTCTCCTCATTGCCACATTGAATAGTTTTGCTGAATTATTACATGGAAGGATCAGAGTTGGGAGGAAAATTTGTCCTATGAAATTACATAAGACCATTTTTCCAATTCTGAGATTTGAAAAATTTCAGTGGCTGGCTTGAAAGGAAATATCCAGATATCACTCTGGAAATTGACACTCACATATATATCTGGCTCTGTTCTTGATGCCAAGGATATATAGAAGGAAAATCCCATTTCATTGCATGCCCATTCTCCTTTTATTTCTTCTTTTCTTTCACTTTGGTTCCATAGCAGATTGATGCTCCTTAGCTTTTATTGTCTTGCTTTGTGTCAACAATAATGCTGTCTATCATTGTGCCTTACAATTTACCAAGTGCCTTCACCAAAGATATGTTGTAAAAATGCTTTGAAAACTGTAAGTGCTATGCAGATGTATGTAAAAATATCGCATTCTCAAGACTAGTCAATTTACCAAGAAGCAACATGTCTGATGGCATCATTATTACTTTTAATTTTCATGATTTCCTCATTTTAGCCTTATAAAACCCCCACAGGTGGCCTCAAGAAAGCATTATCCCATTATATGCCCCAGTGTCTTGGGTAATAGTTCATAGGTGAAAAAATAGGGGTTGGGCAAGTTGGCTATGGTGCAGAGCTGTCATGTGGCAGAGTCTGTGTTACATTAAATCCTCTTAGTCTTCTCATGAAAATTCCAATGATCAGGTTCAGCATCAAAAGTTATATTGAGGAAACTCTTATCTCTGTTACATGCATTTTTTTAGGAAATTTGTGGTAATTGACTCCTCCCCGAAAGGCAGCATGACATGTAGAGAGTGCACAGACTTTGATGACAGATTTGGGTTTAAACTGTGGCTCTACCGTATAATGTCAGGCAATTCACATTATTGCTCTAAACCTCACCCATACTCTTCTGAAAATGCTAGTGAAACACCTGTCTTCTTTGAATTCTTTAAAAAGTTAGAAATAATGGTGTTAAGGTGGTTATGCTAGCAGCTGAAGTTGTGTAAGAGTTGCTGTAAACTTGGTGACATGAAACAGTAGCCATTTCATTGTGCTTTTGGTTTTCATGAGTCAGGGATTGTGATGGGGCATGGTGGGTGGCTTTTCTCAGCTCTAAGAGGTCCAGGGCCTCACCTGGAAAGCTTAATAAATTATTATAAAGCAAATCCCAATGTAATTATGGGTCACAAAACCAATGACCAGAACTCAGAGCCCCCAAAATGTTCATCTTGAAGACAACACCTTTCTACCCCATGATGGAAATCATGGGGCCGACTTTTGTGGTAATCACTGGCTATGTTTTTGCCTATTTTTGAACTGTATATAAATGGGATAATACTGTATGTGCTCATTTGCATCTGGCTTTATTTTTTAATTTTTTTCTTCTTGGTTTTAGGTTTGTCAGTCTAGTACATGCTGTGTGTATGGCTACAGCTTGTTTATGTCATTGTCGTAAATATTCCATTGTATGAACATTTATCCATTCCACTGTTTGTGGACATGTGGATTGTTTCCAGTTGTTTTCAGCAAATAATGCTGCTATGCACAGTCTTAAACATGTATTTTGCTGCACCTGGGCATGTACAGATTGTTTTTCAAATTGATCGTACCAATCCATCCTCCCAAGAAGTCTCACAAGAGAGTTCTGTTGGTTGAATCTTTACCAACACTTGGTATTATCAGTCTTTCTCATTAAGGTTTTTTTTTCCCCCTGAGATTTTATCTTGTTCTTTTGTTTGGGACTTATTCCTCCATTTTCTCATTTTGCTTTACTCTTAGTGATTGTTTCTCTGCATTAGATGAAAACACCGCCTCTCCTAGTCTTGCAGGAATGGCCCTGTGTAGGGGATGAACTTTATCAAGCGACCTTGCCCTAGCTCTTGATTGTCTCTTCAACCTTTGTGATTGCTCAAGCAGCCTACTTTATTTTTAAAAGCTCCTAGTAGTTGACATTGTGCAGACCTGTCAGTGTCTCAGCATCTTGATTCAGGCTGATTGGAAGCCCAACTCTCAGTTAGTAGGTTTTAAAGTATGCAACTATATATACAGTCTTATGAGACCACAAGTGTAAGCCCAGTTGATCACCTGTGCCAGGTGATTTTGAGGTGTTTTTTTAGGCAATGGTTGAAAAAACTGGGACTCCAGATGATGATACAAGCCACTTTCTGGGAGATATTGGTAAGCTGGAGTGAGGTAGAGGGAAAGTGCAAAACACAGTGTCCTCTGGCCTGTGTTTCCTGAGAGCACACCTGTAGGTGCCTAGATATGTGCCAAATCTGATGCCTGCCTCTCAGGCCAAAGCTACAGGATAAGCAAATAGGCCTGTTTCACAGAAAGATTAGGGCGTGTTTTAGTCTGCTGTCTGTGCAGTGTCCTGGAGGTGGCCGCTTGCCAAGAACTTTACGAGGTGTTTCTCAGTTCCCTACAGCACTTTGAGTCTCAGAACAAGAGCCCTGTTGGTTTTTAAAGCCAGATGTTTTGGGGGCTTATGTCAACAGTGCAAGTCTTAATAGTTGGGGTACCTGATATGAGGTATGAACCTTTCACTCCTCAGGGAGAAGGGTCAGGTGTGTGTTTCCTTCTGACTGTGGGTCTCTGCATCTGGGGTGGGGTTTATGGGGAAATTGTGTCCCAGCTTCTCATACTACCCGCTTCTGTGTGGGCCTTCTCTCATTTGCCTGATGTGAGGAGTTGCTCAGCGAGTTTTCAGGTCTTTTTCAGAGGAAATTGCTTTATATGTTGCTCTAGAATTGGTGTGTCCAAGGGAGGAGGTGAGTTCGAGACCTTACTATGTCATCATCTTGGACCACTTCTAGCATTAAACTTTTTTTGCCATACTAGTGAGCATATAGTGACATACTGTTGTGTCTTTATTTGTGTTTCCTAGATTACTAATGAAATTGATGATATTTTCACATATTTATTGGCCATTTGGATATACCTTTTTGGTGAAATGCTTATTTTTGTTCTTTTTCATTTTTCTATTTCATTTGTCTTTATCCAATATAGGGGTTCCTTATATATTATGGGTTTTGATATTCTTTATAATAAGAAGTCTATATTTTTTCTTTGTCCTTTCTGTCACAGAGGTCCTAAAACCCTTGGAGTTTCCTAAGAGATGAGAGCAACAAAGGTGCCATTTTTATGTTAAAAAGGTGCCTTTTGGATCACATTTAAGAATGGAGGCTGGTTTCCAGGGAACCTATCCATGTGCTTAGGGTTGGAACTTACATCTCAACTCCTGACCTCCTTGGAGGGGAGAGGGCCTGTAGGTTGTGTCAGTTGCCAATTGCCTATGCTTTAATCAATCATTCCTATGTAACAAAGCCTCCATAAAACCCTAAAAGGATGGGATTTGGAGAGCTTCCTGATTGGCCAGTATATCGAGGTACTGGGAGGGTAGTGTGCTCCAAGAAGGTATGAAGAAGGCTCTGAACTATCTCTGCATGCCTTGTCCTATGCATTTCTTTATCGGGCTGTTCCTGAGTTTTATCCTTTTGTAATAAACCAGTGATACAGTATGTTAAATGTTTTTCTGGGTTCTGTGAGCTGCTCTAGCAAATTATTCAAACCTGAGGAGGGGGTCATGGGGACCTTTGATTTATAGCCAGTCAACCAGAGATACAGGTGATGACTTGGGCTTACGACTTGCTTCCAAACTGGACAGGGGAAGGGACGGTCTTATGGGAGTGAGCCCTTACCCTATGGGATCTGATGCTGTCTCCATATACATAATGTCAGAATTGAGTTGAAGTTGAATTGTAGGACACCCAGCTGGTGTCACAGAATTGCTTTTTGGTGTGTGAGAAAACCCACACATTGAAATTGGTTTCAGAACACATTTATGGGTACATGGCCTTTGTTAGTTATATGACAAATTTCTTTCCCACTCTGTAGCTTACCTTTCCCTCTCTTACTGGTGTGTTTTGTATATATTTGTGTGCTGCTTCTTTTGTTCAACACTGTGTTGTGAGATTTATTCATTTGTGTTTATAGCTACAATTTGTTTCATGGCTGCATAGTATTCTATTGTTCTTAAATCTAGTATAGTCCACTTATAATTTCTTTCCCAGTAACTGCTTTTTAAAATTTTATTTAAATAGTATTTTTATATGCTGAGGTCATATATATACTTTACAGTATTATCTTCTATTTTTTTTGCCTTTCTCATTTATATCAGGAATTAGAAAATTATGACTGACAAGAAAATCTGACCCACTACCTGATTTTGTTAATAAAGTTTTATTGGAACACAGTCACAGTCATTTATGTAGATATTGTCTATGTCTGCTTTTATGCTACAACAGCAGAATTGAGTAGTTACAACAGAGACAATAAAACCTGAATTCCTGAAATATTTACTGCTGATTCTTTACAGAAAAAAATTGGTTACTCCCAATTTAGTTCCATAACATATTTGGTCAAAGTTATTGTATTTTTACCCACCAAATGGGCTTTTTACCTACCAGTAAAAATCCTTCATTCTTTCTGTAGACATTTATTTAGTGGCTGCTATGTGTGAGGCCTTGTTGATGATAGACACTGAGATATGTAGAAGGCAAAACAGGGTTTGTGCCCTGTAGGATTTCACATTTTGGTGGCATTGTCCTTATCTTGCATGAGCTTTGTCACCCCAGCAAAACCATGTATAAGTTAACTCAACAAAGATTACTGAACAGAACCTGAAAGGCACTACATGTTATATTAGGGATAGGAAACCCACAGATAAATAAGACTTTCTCCTAGTGCTCAAAGGGTTGATAGTCTAGTAGTGTGACCATACAGAGAGGTAAGCAGCTGACACCATGATCAGCTAACACGTGATATCGTAGGTGTGGCTGAGTGACAGAAAGGCTGTGTGGACCCAGAGGAGTGAGAAAAATATCATTTTTGGCTCATGAAATATGACTAAGATAAACAGCAAAAACATCCTGATTTTAATGTTATTTCTAAAAAGTCTGTGAAGTCACCCCTTCCTTGTCTCAGCAAGCCCTATCACATATCCTACTCCGAGGGATGTGAACACTGGCCTTAATATTCATTAAATTAGTCATCCTGATAACTGTAAGAGCTCAGAAATAAGTACTAATCAGTCCAAATAGAGAGCTAATCCCAGGATTCACTGAAATGCATCTAAGATAGTGTTAATTCTGCAAGCACATTTTAAAGAAGTTATACATAGAAAAAGACGTTATATATTCCCTTAAGGCTCTTGGTAACCTTATATGGCATCAGAATGACAGTTCCACATCCTCCCCCACTGTTTTAAAACTACATGTGAGAGTAGATGGTAAAGTATTAAAGTCTCTATACATAGGGGATTTCCCTCCCGTCTCAGTAGATTCTATTGTAAAATGACAGGTATGGGAGAGGAGCTTGTCAGGAGACTGTAATTACAAAAAAAAAAAAAAGCACTAACAAAATCAGCCTATTAAAAAATGATATGTGGGCATGAAATGGGTTATGACAATCCAATGATTAATTAATGGTTAAAGCCAGTGTTAGAGTGATAGATAAGAATATCCTGCACATAGTAGTGAAGCCCAAGTTCAAATGTAAATACGATTTGCTTTATTAGAAGCTCCAATCTCCTGGGCTGCTGCAATCACTAATAATTTATTCTGGTTTTATAACTTCTTAGTATCTTTACAGTTTTGCTTTCAAATAACCAGATTGATTGTTTTATTTTGGTTTTTATTGACTAAATGACCCCATGAAACTAGTTTCTCTTTGTGGACTCTCCCATTTCTCATTCAGTGTGTAGTCACCTTAGATTCCTAATTTCTTTTTCTGAAGGTCCTCAAGTTGAGATAATGCTCAACTAGAAAGAAAGTGACACTCTTACTTCATTTATCAATTGCATGCTTAGAACGATGACTGATTCATATTTTTGAAACTCAATCCACCATGTTCTATTCTCTTTGTCCATGTAATATTTTTAGATTGGCTTCCGATTGGGGAAATATCCCAACTAGTAACTTGGCATGCAATTTTTTAAAAGTATAGAATGGTTTATGAGAAGGATGATAACATTGAATGAATGCTCATTGTGTGCACAGTATTGAGCTGAAAATATTTAGAATAAGGACTAGCAAACTTTTTCTGCTGAGGGATAGAAAGTAAATGTTTTAGGTCTTGTCATATCTACTCAACTCTGTCCTTGTAGCATGAAAACAACCATAGATAATACTTAAATGAATGGCATTGCTATGCTCCAATAATTTTTTTTTTTTGGCAAGGCAACCCTTGGTTGACCTCACAGATTGCAAGGAACTTGTCAGCTTATAATCCTTTTATTTTATTTTATTTTATTTTATTTATTTTATTTTATTTATTTTATTTTATTTTATTTTATTTATTTTATTTTATTATTTTATTATATTTTACTTTATTTTATTTTATTATTTTATTTTATTTTATTTATTTTATTTTATTTTATTATTTTATTATATTTTATTTTATTTTATTTTATTATTTTATTTTATTTTATTTATTTTATTTTTTTTATGCCTACAGCACTTGTTCTTCCTAGGTGGTCTCCCATCCAAGTACTAACCAGGCCTGACCCCACTTAGCTTCCAAGAATTTATTTTTACACTAAAACAAGCAGTGGGCTGGATTTAATCCATGGGCAATTGTTTGCAGAACCCTGATATTCGAATACTGGGCCTGGAAGGATTTTGAAATGTCATTTACCATAGCCCAAGCTATTTCAAACCATGGCCCTTAGATCTCTAGGGTTTCCCTATGATGAATGAACAGGCCTCTGCCTTACCTCTTCTCTTCAATTAGAGTAGTGTAATTCTTTATACATTTATATTATGGGGCCTTGCGTAAGGGTTTTTAAATTAGTTTTATAAGTTTAAAAAAAAATTCTCGCCCAACTTTACTTTACAATGGAAAATGTGAAGAATTAAGAATATTCATAAGCTGTGATATCTATCCCCACTGCCACTCCCCGCTCACTAACTCATTTAGTTATCATCGGAGCTGGGACTCTGCACCAGTGACTCTCAGACACTCAGTACTAACCACACCGTGCTGCCTCTGTGCCACCAAAATTCCCATCAGAAGAAAAAGTTATGTTTGTTATTTTATTTATATAACAGCCCCCTATCGGCATGCGCAATTTGTGATCAGAATTCATAGCTGCAAGAGATCATAGAACATTTTTCTGGAGTAAATGAGAACCTCAACAATTCTAGATGTAGTCTCATACAGCACATTTTGAACTCATGCCCTGTGGCCTTGTCCACGTGAAGGCCCATATGATCACATCCACACCTTAAATGGTGGTTGAAAAAGATCAAAAGATCAGTAATGTCATTTCCTGGAAGCTGGTAATACCCAGTGTTTATTTTATATCGTTTGCCTGCTTCAGACAGATCCACCAGCCATTATACTTTCTCAAAGACTCTGTTTGCTTCAAATACAAAATTGCATTTTAAATTAAGTTAAAAAGCTATAATGATTTTGGCCTTGATAGAAGAAATTGTACTACATTTGTCCAGTTGCACAACAGGGAAAACCTGAGAGCTGGAAAGTAGAGATCTATCTAGTTTTACATGCTCAGCTCTGCCCTGCTTGGGACCTGGAGTCCACTTTTGGTGGAGGTCTAATGGGGCGAAGGTGATTGTTATCTACACTGCCTCCCACAAGATCCCCACTTGGCTGCCACTCTGGAATCCCTTGTGAAAATTTGAGGGAAAACTTCCAAACTAATTTTCAGTTTGTATCTCTTCTCCTGAATATAGCCTAATGAAACCTTAAACAAAGGTTATTTCAGAAAATAGAAATATTTTACTCAGTTAAAGCAAGTATTCTCCTTAAAGTTTTAGATTATGCCTATATATACAGTTTATTTTGGAGAGAGGAAGAGGGATAAATAAATGATACAAAATTCTATTCCAGGTAACCAATTTTAAATCATTTCCCTCCTGTGAAAAGACCATTGATTTATAGATGTAAATTTAGAATCTTTTTTACTGCTTTATTCTTTGGTGTAGAGAATATACTATTTTAACATCATCTGATTATTGTATTTTGTTGTTTTTGATGTAAAATGTCACTCTGCATTATTCTCTTAGATGACTATTTGTGAGACAATATATGAAATCTATTTTGATAGAATTCTGCTGTGTGTACGTGTGTTTGTGTATTTTCTTCTCAAGGAAATAACATTCAGTGAGATAATCTAGGTTTTTATTTTGATAGGTCATTCTTACAATTTATTTGTTTTAAGAAAACAATAGCATCACTTATGTGGAAGTAAGAACAGGGCTTAGGAAAGAAATTTTAAATCTTTTCCAGATGGCTTTTTTATATGGCTTATTGTTATTTTTTAAATTGACTTTTAGTTATAAAAGAATTATAACAGCATTATAGAAAGTACTGAGCAGAGGGAAAATATCATCTATATGTCCAAATGACTTATAAAAAATAAATTTAAACATTTTCAGTTTTCTCCTGGTTTTACATCTTGTAGTTATAATCCTTTGTTTCAGAATTCCAGAGAATTTGATAAACCAGGGGTATCCCTAGCCCCGCACCTTTCTGGAAGACTGACACATCTCAAGACTGGTGGATAAATGAGAATTTAGGGAGCTGAGAAGATGGGGAAAGGCAATCTTGTTTGAGGAATGGAGAAGCAAATGGACAAGCCAGGACAAAGGAAAGAGCATAGCACATTTGGCAAATTGAAAGAGGTTCATAGAACTGGAATATAGGGTCACTAGATTAGAGTGGCAGGAATTGAGGTTGAAAAGAAAGTTTTTGAATCAGATTGTGAAGGGCCTTAAATGTTGAGGCTTTGCTTGTTAGGCAGGGAGTGGAGTGAAGCCCCCATAAGAAGGGCATGTTGAAGACTTCACTATGCTTCTCAAGTTCATGGACAAAGTGGTTATGACCATCAAAATGAAAGTCTCAGGTCAGCCATGAGGCAGTCATAAAAAAAGATGTCAGTTCCCTTCTTCTTCCTTTCAATGTCACCAGCATTCACTAAAAAAGCATGAATGTGAAAGAAACTCCTGACCACCTTCCTCCTCTCTAAGATCTTGGGCCAACATTTTAGTCTGTATTGGTGAGGGAAGGGAAAATATGGAATTAGATATGAAGTTGATGCTTTGAAGCAAACACAATGAAGTCTAGTGAATCAACCTGAGACTATTTTAATAACCAAAGATGACCAAGCAGACTGAGATATTACCAAGGAGTCTTCTTCCCAGGGAGCAACAGGAATTGCCGCCTGAGGACAGTTGGTGGCAATTCCTGGAAAAGATAAAACCAGTCCACATTTAAACTCCACTGAATTTACACCCCTTCCTCAATAAGTTATAGTATACACTAAGACATTTAAGTAAAGCAAATAGAAAAGAAATTTATGTAAAAGGATAATTGTTGAGATTTCTGTAATCTCGGAAGATAACTTCCTAAGGGCTAAGTGAAGATTTTAAAAAATCAAGATAATACAGTTACCTATTATGCAGAAGATCGTCTGCATTTTGGCCAGTTTTATAATGCAATAATGTGATTTTGTTTTCTCAGGAATTTAATAATCTAAAAATAAAAACACTCTTTTCCCATCGAGCTAAAGTGAGTATTTTTAGTCTTATTAGTTTTCTCTTTTGTAGCTGCTAAGGACTTCTCTACAGGCCCACCCCACTTCCCTCAACCTGATGAATAATATTTCACGTACATTTCTCTGTGGAGAAAGCCCTTTAATGGTTGCAATCTATCAGGACATTCTTTTGAGATTATTACTAAGAAGCATTGTTGATTAATCAAAAAATAAAGGAAAATAGGAGAGAACAAAAAAAATCCCGTAAATAAAACAGTGCCTGCTGGCTGGGTTCAGGATTCAATGGTCAGATGAAACCAGTGCTAGGAGAGAAGCTTCAATGGAGATGACTCAGTCACTTGTTTTCTACTGCACCCCTAGAGGGCACAGGGACAGTTGCCTGAGGGAATTGTCTATGGATAATCTGCATTGTATTAATTTATTTTAAAGCAGAGAATGGATTAGAGAGGTATAAAAAGATTCAGGGAGGAGAAAGGCATGAATCAGTAAGTGTTTTTGATTTATTTATTCAAAACACACACGTGTGGAGGACCCTTTTTTAAAAAACATATTTACACAAAGGAAATTTTTTTTATCACTGCTACTCATAAAAAACAATATTTGCTGTCATAAATAGAAGGTTGACATTAATGCAGGTTAAAATATATGTAGTTATTAGAATGAAAACAGTCTAGGCTCTGCCTAAATTGCCTCTAGTGCCAGCAGTGTAATACAGTTGCTGTGAGAGAACTACTTTTGTTAGCTGCCATAATGCAGCTTAAAAAAAAAAATGGTATTAATCTCGATTCTATTGTCATCTAATTTTGAACAAAGGCATTAAGCCCAAAGTTAGATTTATCAATCAGAACACAGGAAATGTTACTGACATCCATTATGAACTCCACAGTTGATTAGCTCCCTTGATTAAATAGTGGTATAGCTGATGAGAAAACAGGGGACGAGTCCACCACTCTTGTAAAGAGAATTCCCAGCTCAGAGTCTCCATAGAGTTAAGAAAAGAGAAGTGAAAAAATAGAAGACAAAAATGTGGGGCTGCTTCAGCCGTAATGTGATACTGTCCAAAACATCAGTCCCATGAGTGTGCACCAGAAATATTGCTCAGTTCTCTTTTTACATTCCCAAGGGGATTTTGACTTTCTTTTTTATTTAGTTACGTATGTATGTATGTATGTATGTATGTATGTATGTATGTATGTATGCATGTATGTATGTATTTATTTATTATGTTTTTTTGGAGGGGGAAGGGTGGAATGTATGTGTGTGGGGGATAACCTTAGCTGTCATTAGAAAAGTAAGACCCTGATTTAAAAAATAAAATTATAGCATCTGATGTGAATGGTACCTGAATGCTGACATTAACCAAATGCTACGTTTTTGAACAGCAGCATAGAAAAATGTAAAAATGTTCTGCCATGGTTTTTTTTTTTTAAACAGCAATTTTCCTGAGAGATTGGAAAAACAGGAGGAGGCAAGCTGATGACATTTTGATTGTAGTTCCCACTTGGAAAGGCATTGCGAGACTTTCTACTTAACAAAGTTAAAAAAGCCCTCCAAATGGCCACCTTCACCTTGATCTGCATACTTTTTCTTCCTCCCTCCCTCTTTCTTTTTCATTCTTTCCTTTCTTTTCTTTTTTAGTAAATGATAAAACTTTCTAGAAGTAGTTTGCAGAAATTGTTATATATTTCTTTGGCAGCGAATATACTTGCTTTGAGATGGTGGCTATTTGTTAATAATACCACTTTCTGATTCAGCCTCATTTGCAAGGCACTGAACTAAACACTACTGTCTTTATTTCTACTTTCAATCTTCTTCACGAAGGCTTCTCTATCTCCACTGTGAGATTGCTACTCTCTTCTCAACTCTCAGTACTTTTTGGTATTTCTCCTATGTCATATCTCCATCAGCCTTGCTCTAAAGTTATTAGTATGATATTTTCAAAGTTCTTTGAGGTGTTAGCACTTGCATTTCATCGATTAATCGAACATTTAGTAAATGAAATGAATGGACACAGGGATAGGCAGATGGATGGAGGAACGGATAAATGATGGGTGGATGAATGGATATGGATGGATGAATAAATGGATAGTGGGTGGATGAATGAATGGTCACTGGAGGAAATTGAAAAGTAATTGCGACTTTTACAATAGTTGACATTAGACTGATATCAACTTTCTATAGCTCTTGTGAATGGTTTAATGAGTAATGATATTTTAAAATAAAAATTAAAAAATAAATATTAAAAACATGCTATTTTATGTTGTTTTATTGTATTTACATGAAATACAATAAAATAATGGTTTTTGCTTTATTCTTTATCTTTTTTTCCTTTGAGCCTACTTTCTATTTTCTCTCAGAATTCAGGTAAATTTGCTACAGCTTCACGTATAAATTGATTAGAAGGGAATTAGAGGGACTGTTTTATTTTAAACTTAGGATTTTTTTTTTTATCACATCTTGCGATATCACATAAAAATTCCATGGGACAGTATTGATAAATTATAACAATATAATAGCCAAAAGGTTTTTTCACTTTTTTCCACCTTCTCCTTGCTTTGTGTTTCTGACTGTCCCTAATACTTATGCTAAGGGTTGAAAAAATTAAGTTTTCTCATTTTTTTCTGTATTCCTTTTTAATAGAAAAAAATGAGAGTGTGGTTAAAATTTACCCCAAGCTACTGAAATATAAATGATTTATTTTTGAAGCCACTTCTATAAGTGTTCCTTAAAATTAAACGTACTGTCTTGAAAATAGGATACTAAACTTTATGCCAGCTTCCTATTTATACATAGATATAATATCAATTGTGTCTCCTATTATTGCTTTTGTAAGCATTTTGTTTTTCTGAAAAGCTTGCTTAAAACATATTTACATCTAATGCAATGTGGGTAAGAAAAAAGCAAATAGTGGTTGATTTGAATGGATATGAATGCTAAATCTTTTTCTTTGCATTTTCTGGCTTGTATTTGTATTAAAAGTTTACATATATAGATATATATTTGCTAAGCACATTTGACAATAAAACAGTGTATGACTGTATATTTTAGAGGTAATAAAATGGAAAGTGAGGTATATGAGAATGAGTGTGAGGACTTTAAAAAAGTTTATTCAGTATCACTATCATAATATAAGCTTGTGACCCATGCAGTTTTTGGTCTGAGTGGTGTTAGGTATTTGCCAGAATAATGCTAGACCATGCTGCAACAACAAATAAACCCTGACATCTCAGTGGTGTAACACATCAAAGGTGAATTTATCACTGTGGCAACCTCTTCTATCTTGTTTGCTAGATCTAGAATATATGATTTATAGGTCACCAGAGAGGGAGGAGAGAGTTGACAAAGGCACACCAGCTCTTAATTGCTTTAGGTTGGAAGGGACATATGTCATCTTCATTACAGTTTATTGAAAAGAGCTAGTGACATGGTCTAAACCCTAAGTTCAAAGAAGAAATACAAGGGAGCCGTGAAATATTTGGTGAAGCCTACTTGTCTTTGTCACATATTTCATTCAGGGAAATACAACCCAAGCAGGGATTCTGATCTTAACTTGGACTTTGTGTACATCTTGGAAGGCATCCAGTCCTTTGTCGTTTTGTAGCCTCTGAGGCCAGCAGCATTTTGGGACTACTAAGTCTTACACCCAAGAAATATTTTCTTCCTCATTTTAGATATTCTGTCCCTACCACATATCACCCACATAGAGCAGGGGTGGGAGAAGGAGTGGCGTAGTACATTATTAACTCTTAATCTTTTCTTCACAGGGATCAACACATATGTGAGTTTTTTGTCCTTCTTCCCCCCAAAATTAGAAAAAAAAGATCTGTGACAATTGCAGCATTCTTTTTGCAGAATGTATAAAGAAAATGGATCAAACCAGTATCTTTAGCTAGCAGGGAGATGAGAAAGATGCTAACTTTAATTATTCCACATTACTATCATCAACATTTTCCGTCCGTCCGTCCGTCCATCCATCCATCCATCCATCCATCCATCCATCCATCCATCCTTCCATCCATACAGATTTAATGGTATCAGGCCCAGTACATGGCCCTTGAAAGTCAAAGAAGAACTCTTGGTTAGCCTTTCTGATTACCCTTGCCATTGCATAGACAAATTATTTTGTTTATCATATTTTTGTTAACATTTTCAAGTGTTAACAAGTGCTGGATTTGGAGGCCTGGGTTTCATTCACTATGCATCTCCAACTACAAGCCAAGGCTGACTCAAATGGGTGTTGTAAATGGATTTGGGTACAGGAATGGATGGCCCTGGGAGGCCAGTTTGGCTTGGACCTGAATCCGTAGCTGAAAAAATTTTTTCATAGCTCTGTGCACTGTTCTCTCTATCCTGAGGTCCATGGGTCCAGGAAGTGAGTGATTCTGACATTGACCTCTAGATGACCACTCTAACAATCAGTGCCAAGGCTCCCCCCGCCCCCCCAAAAGATCCTTTTTGATTCAAAATCATCTAAAGCCCTGGATAGGAGCTATTATCTCAGAAAACAGTGTGCCCTGATTCTGGTTTCTTCAAGTGATTCTTCCTCAGACTGCTTGCTAAACATAGGCTTTATTTCAGGTAGCCCCTTGGCCATCCTTTCTCTTGTTCACACCCAGCTTCTACTTTCTCAGGACTGGAGCTCTCATTTCCATGTCTCTATCTTCTATTTCCTCTCAAGTTCCAGGACTGTATTTTCAATTTCTACCTTGAAACCTCAATAGGATGTCTTGTCACACTTCAAGCTCAGTATGCTACAAAGAGGACCAGCCTTCTCTACTTAGCTAATGATACCATATCCTCTCACTCATTTGAACTGCTTTCCCCCTCCTCAGCCTTCCACTCTCCTGGCCAGAACACCATCATTCCTGCCTCTTTTCCTTCATGATGCTTCTTCCAAATGTCATTTTGTTTTAATTTCGTTATCAGACTTGCATACTCTCTCCTCTTTATGTTTCAATTGTTTAATTCATCTCTCTGTATTTTAATTTATTTTAGACTCCTGTTCTTGTTCATCCTAGAATCCAGCCATTGATATTTCTAAAACATAACACTTTCCTGATATAATTTTTTTGATGGTTTCTTTTATGTACCAAATAACTTCTAGTTGCTATTGTAGCATCTAAGGCCACAGTCACCTACTTCCAGCCTCATCTCCACTCTGATAGACGGTAGCCAAACTTCACAACTCTTTCTTTCCCACCTCAGTCATGGCTCAGGTTGTTTTTTTTCCATGTAGTGACAGTGTTACTTAAATCTCTATGTAGAGACATTCTAGCTGCTCTTTCAGCAACCTTTGCAGTAGGAATCATCCTCTTCTCCCTACAAACTCTAAATAAGGTATGGCAAGTAGATTTTATTTCAGGAACAAAATCTGTTTGATTAATAATAGCTATCTGGAAAGTTGTGTTGAGGAGGATTCTGAAGTTGTATGGGAAAGATTGTCATGGTTGTTAGCAGTGTCTGCCTAGAGCAAGAGAGAGAGGAATTGAGACATTAATCCTTCTTAGATGCCTTCTCTGATCTGCCCTGGTGCTTCTCTTATGTATGCAACATCACTTATACTAATTGGTAAGTTCTTTAAGGGCATAAATTGTATCCTGATGAATTATATATCCAGCAACAGTTTATTTTCACAATGTCCTATGATCATTAGGCACTCCAAAAATGTTTGCTAAATAAATCCCCTAGTGCTGAAATATGCTGTTTAGTTACATAAGATTGAAAAGCTGTGGGCAGGGCTGTGATTACATTGATTGGGCAGCCGTGTTTCATTATAGCGTTTATTCCTTTAAGTTTCAGTTTGTTAGGGAATCTGGTTGTGCTGACATAAGAACTGCTTCTGCACAGTTACCTTTGGTGATAAATGAGACCAGCCAACAGTGGATGAATGGACAACATCTAATACTCCAGTATTGCCTGTAACAGCATTAACTTTCAAGTAGCATTGATTAATTCTGCTTTTAGGCTTACTTTCACAAAACAACAAAAAATGTTGTCAGATTTTCAGTCCCTCAGCCTAAGCCAAAAGCCAAAGGTGGGCTGGAAACACATTTAAAAGCAAGGCATTATTGATTTGGTGGCCCTCAAAATGTCTCTATTACTCAGACAATTAAGTAATTATAAAAATAATTATAAAATTATTACTTTTCCTGTTTTTTTTTTCTCTTAGATAAACATCTTGAGTATTTCAGTCATTCTTATGATTTTTCAGAAACTACCTCATCCTGCTGTCCCTCCTATGAATATCTTCCACTTGTCTGGTGATATACTCCGAATCTGTGAATATTCTAAATGGGGTCCAACTAGTCACGATTAAGATCAAGAACCACATCTCTGTGGTTTTATATTCTATATTTCTGTTATTACATCCTAAGGACACATTTAATCTCTCAATAGCCACATTTTATTTTCTTAAGGAATTAATGAACATCTGAAATTCCTCTTGAGAAATTACCATCTTATTTCACTTTGGATTGGTTAAACTTCTTTTGGTTTATCAGGAAATCTATCATGAACTGGCCTGGCCATAAAAGGGACATTATTGGGTCTCATTGCCAAAATGTACAGAGAGGGGTGAGTGTTTGGTCCAGGGTGCTAACAGTGTCATCAAGATTCCGTTTCCATCTCTTCATCTTTCTTCAGCTCTACTTCCTCTGTTTTAGCTGCATTTTCAGGTAGCCTCTCCTCTCAGGGGAGCAAATGGCTGCAGGAGCTCCAGCCTAAATCATTTTTGGTACACATTCAACAGAAAAAGGAAGAAGTACCTTTTCCCGGAAGGTCCTACACAATAGGAAAAACTTGAACATATGGTCACCTCTGAGCCAATTACTGTGTTTTAGAGTATTCAGTAAGCTGCTGTACTGACCTGGGTCAAATGACCTAGTATTGAAATTGGGTCGGGACTGTATGTACTGAGATTAGGATGCCATCACCAAAAGGGAGAGAAAGATGCTGGGCAGATCTACAATAACAAATGCTCTCTGCAAAATAACAAATGCTCTCTAACAAATTTATACTTTAAACTCTCTAAAGGCAGAGATTATGGCTTATTGAATTTTTAAACATTCTCCTCCTACCTTTAACAAATGACACAATAAATATTCAGAAAACTAGATTTGATTGAATGAGTGCCTGAACAATGGCCATAAAATGAATGAATTTAAAATGGCTGCTTAATGTTAAAAATACTTTGTCTTTCACATATTTCATTGTACAAAATCTTCCAAACTAACTTTAAGGTGTTAATTGTGCTTACATGAAAGAAAATAAAAGTGTAGAAAACTTGATATGTCATTATAAGTACAGTTTTTTTTCTTTTTTTTTTCTGTACTAGTGAGAGAAATAATGCATCTTAAGTGCAAAGAAAGGGGGACATTTTCTTCTAAGACAAATGAAATGGAAACAGAACTTGATTGACAGCCTAGTAACATTAAAAATACCTTGAAGGTAGAGATCTGCTCTTATTTTAAATAGCCCAGAGCAGTTCTATCAGAAGAATAAATACTATTTGTTTCAAATTCAAGCATTTTCAGTTGCCTTTG
This sequence comes from Eidolon dupreanum, assembly GCA_028627145.1. Lineage (NCBI taxonomy): Eukaryota > Metazoa > Chordata > Mammalia > Chiroptera > Pteropodidae > Eidolon > Eidolon dupreanum. The sequence goes on from CM053507.1 coordinate 45,063,986, forward strand.
GGTAAGGCAATTGTTTTCTAACAGCCACATGGCAGCTTTGTTTAACAAGCATATTTCAATTTCTATATAAAATTTCAATCTCACCTAACCCCAATGCTATCCCCTTCTTTCACTTGGGGGAGGGGAGGATTAATTTATTTGATACAATATTGTATCCAATGCTGCAGGTGACCACATCCTTGCCTTTTTACCATTTCAGTGCCCTCTAGTCTGACTCCCAGTTGCATTCCTGTATGCCTTTGCTGGCTGTGCAGGCTGTGCAGGCCAGATGATTAACACCTTAAGGGTATATTCTTCAACCAATGACTGATCAAAACTGGTGGATGGAGCCTCCAGAGGAAGCTTCCCCTCACCCCAGATGACTTGTAGATGTGTGTTCAGAGTGTAGCTAAAAGATCTCCATCAGAATAAGCCCCTGCTAACCATTCTTTTTTTTTTTTTTTAATTTTATTGTTAGTTTCAAGTAAACAGTACATTGGGTAGATATTTATATACTTTATAAAATGCATTGGGTAGATATTTATATACTTTATAAAATGATCCCCCTATTTGCTCTTTCTCTCTTCTGGCTCTACACCTAGCCATTACATTAATGCTAACTGCATTCCCTATACCGTGCTCCCCATCCCTGTGATCATCTATCATCTACTAATTTGTTCTTTTTTAACTGTTCACTTCTTTCCCTAGCTCCCCCTAACTCCCTCCCCTCTACCCATCACCAGATTGCCCTCTAAGTCTGTTTTTGATTAGTTTGTTCTTTTTGTTCTTTAGATTCTGTATATAAATGAAATTATATTGTATTTATCTTTCTCTGTCTGATTTATTTCACTCAGTATAATAACCTCTAGGTCCATCCATGTCATTGTGAATGGTAGGATTTTATGTTTTTATTGCTGAGTAATAGTCCATTGTATATATGAACCATAACTTCTTTATCCAATCGTCTATAAGTTGCCTGATTACATACCTTCTATTGGTTTTCTTCCCTTCTCTGCTTTACTCCCTCCTCCTCTTCTAATATTTCCCAAGATTGCTTCTAGAGGAATGATTTACATTCTAATCTTGTCTCAGGGACTGCTTTTTTGGGGGAACCCAAACTCTGACAATTGTTTTCAAAGATGACAAGTTATTTTCAGTCCTCAGTGTAGGATAATCAAAGATCCTCATGTCATTAAAGCAGATATCCGAGCAAAGACTGGGGACCTGCATGGCTCACTTTGTGTGGGTAGAATGTGGCCTCTGTGAGAGTGTTCTCAATGCAGATTTCATGGTGATCTGAGTACAGGAAAAGAAATGATTTGCTCTAAAGCATGAGAATATACAGCAATTGTTGCAGCCAGTCCCTGCCCTTGGGTGGATATTCCCTGGGAGGATGTCTACCCCCATGATGGGTATGGTCCATGGTATCAGAATTTGCTGAAAAGTGGAGTGGGATAATGATTTCAGAAGTGGTAGCATTTGATCATGTTGAGAACTAAATGCAAATCTGAGACGTCTTATTGGAGTGGCAAAGATGCAGGACAAGGCAGTGGATTGAGAAGACACAGAAAGGTTAGGAAAGAGAGACAGGGATTGGTAGATTAACTTTTCTCTTATTTGGGGAGTAAAGCAGAAAAAATGCTGGTGAGCAAAGGACATGGATTGACAACACCAAACACTTGAGCTCATACCACAGCTGTGCTAGGCATAGTTCTAAGTATTATGCATTTTCACAGCAACCCTATGATGTAGGTTGTCTTCATAATTTCCATTTTACTTACAGGGAAATTGAAGCACAGATAGGTTAACTAGCTTGCCCAAAAGCCAGAGCTGATAAGCACAGAGCTGGGATGTGAACTCAGGCATTCTAGCTCTGAAGACCTGGCTCTGACACAGGGGTTGGCAACTTTTTCTGTAAAAGACCAGATACTAAATGTTTTAGGCTTTTTCGGTGATACAATCTCTGTTACAACTACTCAACTCTGCCTTAGTAGCATAAAAACAGCTATAGATAATATCTAAACAAACAAGGCTGTGTCTCAATAAAACTTTATTTGTAAAATCAAGAGGACCAGATTTGACCTGCAGGCTGTAGTTTACTGAGCCATGATCTTATGTCAGTGTTTAACATTTTAATGTAAAAGTCATTTTTTTGGCTTAGGGAGCCTGTTCATATGCTTTTGGGATGAATTTTTTGTCAAGCTATCCCTAGCATGGATGTCTTTTGGGTGGGATATGAGGGGCAGAGGCTGAGAAGAAGAGGGGAGTTAAGGTATAGTGTGAGAGCTAGTCTGGAAGAAGCAGGAATAGGAACTGGTTGTTCAAGCTCAGTAATTTCCTTTGGAGATGGAGGTGGGAGAGAGAAGCACTAAATTCTGACCAATATTGTAGGGTGGCTATAACTAGAAGGAACAGGTTTAAGAAATGCCATAAAATTCAGCTTTATAGGATTTGGGCTTTATAGCATATGCTGTAGCAGCCACATTGAATAAATGTATGTTTTTCATTATATTTTTATTACACGTTTAAAGCACATTAAAGCACACACAGCTATCAAAGAAGAAAAAATAGAGAAACGTTGGCTTCACAAGTAATCACATCAATTTTAAGGAAGGCTGTATTTTATGAAGACAGAGAAAGATGCATAGCTGTTGTCCTTCCTAATTTTATACTAACTCATTCTTTTTAAGGGAAAAATATTAATAGATGTTTTGCTACATTTGTCTCCTGTTAAGAGAGCATTTTCCTTTTTCTAAAAAAGTATATTATATTGTGGATGTTTATTCATTTGCCTTTGAGTTGTAGGTAATTGGCTGGCATTCTCAGTCTATAAAACAACCTGCTTTGTTGGAGTTTGAAAACTGTTTTAAGAAATTATGACTTGAAATTATTTCTGGCATTGAGAAGCCATGTGATATCCAGTGGTCTCTGATGGTGTTTTAATTTTTAGCCTCTGGGATCAGTGAATCATGAGGGATAACAGGATCACCACATATTGTGAGGTTGTGTGTTACACAAATGCATCTGCAGCTGAAATGCAGCCTGTGCTCTCTCTTAAGCCTTGTGTACCATGTCTACCTGGAGGAAGGGACACCTTTTTCTTAACACCAATGCCCCGTCCACTTGCCAGGCCGTGGCCTTTTTTGATCACATCTGCTCAGACTTGATGACCTTTTCTAATTTGTGTTCTCCAGGGATGGGAGTGTGTGTGTGCATGTGGGGGCTGGGGCTTTAAAAATTGTGTATCATCACATTTAAGATGCTACTGATTGTGAGATGTACCACTATTTTATGTACAACTAACAAAGACAAGATGCTGCCAATCAAATCTTGATAGGCCATTGATTATAAGACACATGCCAACTTCAAAGATGTTAAAAGGTGAAGAAATGCAATACAGTAATTTGTGGAATGGGAGCACTTTTCTTTAATTAGCACAAGGGTGGCAGCCAGCTGAACTAGCTGCTACCCTATAAGAATGAGGTAGGCATGTCCCAGGAAGGAGGTTTCTATTAGGTATTTGATTATTTCATGTGATAAACAGCACAACCAACCTCTCTGCTCTCCTGGAGGATGTCACTTGGTCAAAGTTCTAATAGAAGTAGAAATGGAGAATGTTAGAGTGGAATTGACTTTAGGGAGCATCTTGCATCTCAGTTGGGGGCAGCTTTGCCCTCCAGTGGATATTTGTTAATATCTTGAGATATTGTTGGTTGTCATAACTGGAGTAGGATGCTACTGGTATCTCATAAGTAGAGGCCAGGGATGTTGCTAAATACCCAACAATGTACAAGACAACGCCCACCATGAGAAATTATCTGGCCCCAAATGTCATAGTGACGAGGTTGGGAATCCCTGATGCAGTGGGACAATATATAGCAGGAGGTGAGAACCTGGACGGTGGAGTCAGGCAAACCTGATTTCAAATCTAGTTTACACTTAACTGACTATATGGCCTTGGGCAAGTTACTTAGCTTTGCTAAGCCTAAGTTTCCTTGTCTATAAAATAGAAACCATAGTCTCTTCTTCAGAGGGTTGTTCAAAGTATTAAATGACACAATTAGGTAAGAATTATAAAGACAACAACAACAAAATCTAAATACAAAAGCAGCTCTAAGTACCTTTATCTGTACTAACTAACACTTCTGGGCAACTCTGAAATAGGTATTCTTATTATCCCCACATTACAGATAAGGACACTGAGAAAACTTAAGTAACTTGTCTAAGGTCACTCGTGAGTAAGTGGTAGAGCCACGATATGAATTCAGAGTCCATATTCCCAACCAGTCCAATCCACTTGGAAAAGTATCCCAGCATTGTATAAGGACTTCGGAAAAGGAGGCTGCTAATAGTATTATTATCCAACCTGAAGCTCCCAATTAGGTGAGTGACTCAGAACCTGGAGAAAGGTAGGAGTTGGCATGATTCCCCATGATCTGGGCTAGTTCCAGGGTCTCCTATTCCTCAAGGACAAGTCTCTTTTTCTGTGTCATACTGCTCTTGCCAGGAAGCCAGTATGGAACCAGTTGTGGTGCAACAGGAGAGTCCACATCTAGTTTTGGGTCTGGGTACCACCATTTACTGATTATATCTGGGAAGTAATCATATCTATTCACAGGGTTGTTGGGAGGATGACATGCAACAGGAGATATCAGATATCAGTTAACAATAGATATCTGAGAGCTTGGCATGTGAGCTGAGAACCAGAGTTCTGGAGTTACCTGGAGCAGCCTGCTTTGATGGACATATGGAAGTGGAGGAGGCTGGAGAGTGACTCCCAAGATAGCCCGCAGGGTCTCAAACAAATGTTCCTGGAAATTGTGGGGAATTGTGGGGAAATTGTGGGGTGGCCTTGGAATGCCCTGGCGTAGTTCTGTTTTCCCCAGACTCACTGATGTTAAATAAATATTTGTGGAGAGGAATGAGGGAGAGAGGGAAAGGGGAAAGAAGCTGGCAGACAGGTTTCACAGAGAAGATCGGAACCTCGAGGTGCCCTGGAGAGTTTCTATCAAGCGGTGGCTCTGATAAACTTCAGCACATGTCAAAGACCCAGGAGGCAGAGGGGAGAAGTCTCAACAGAACTATGGTATAGAAGCACTGGGTAAATGGATGCCTCCTCCTGGCCCAGGACAGGACAGGACAGGACAGGACAAGACAGGACGGGACAGGACAGAGGAACAGAGCACAAAGCATGCAGCAGCATGACTGAGTGACCGAGAAAGGTTTACAGAGGTGGTTAGGAAAATTCTTCAGACCTCACAGTTTGTGAGAGGTCTCTGAGTAGCCACCCCATCAAGTCCAGGGCTCATGAGCAACTCTGTGTGAGCTGGAAACCCCACTATTCATTTCCACAAATGCTGTTATATAGGAGGCAATATCACATAGTGGTTAACAGGTTACAGGCTCTGTTGTTAAACTGCCCAGCTTTGAATCCCACCTTGGCCACTTGCCAGTCTGTGACCTTGAACAAGTCCCTTAAACTTTTAGGGCCTCTGTCTCTTCATTTGAAAATTAGGATCTGTCTCATAAAACTGTTAAATGAATTAAATGAGATACTGTTTTGTGGTCCTTAGCACAGAGTGAGTATTCAATAATATTTACTCCTTCTATTATGTAATATTATTATTGTTGTTGTTTATTGGATTTATTCCCTGCTCAAGAAGACAAAGATGCACTCTGGACTCGTTCAAACCAGGACTGAAATCCTGCCTGTCTTCTTGTTCACTAGCCATGGCTTCATCAACTGAGCCCATTTTCTTACCTGTGTAACAAAGAAAGTGATAGCTGCCCTACAGGTGTTGGAGATTAAATCAGTAAACATTCATAAAGTGCCTGGTGACACTAAATTCTCATTACCTGCCCATTCCCTTCCCTTCTTCCCTTTTTATCTCTCTACCCCACTATTTCATTGTCCCCACAGATGTCCCCAATTCACCTTCTTAAGATTACTCAGTTAGAAAGGAGGGGAGCCAGCCTTAAACCTGGATTTGGTTGGGTGCATCTCCTGCTTTTCCCATTTGATTATACCTGTTTATTGTAGGTAGACAGAAGAGGACTAGCCTCACCTGGAATATTGATAACTTATAGGAGGCTCCAGGGAGGGACACCTGGATTCTGAGACATCTAGCCGGGCCTCATAGCTTCTCCTCATGGAAGTGGTAGATGCAGTAATGAGACTATATATACAATTTTTAGGGCCCCTTGCTCAATGTTTTTTAACTTGCATTTTCCAATCACCCTGGGATAGTAGTCCTAGAAGACACTATTAGTATTATTTTATAAAGGAGGAAATGGAGGCAGGGAAGGGAAGAAGCTTGCTCAAAGTAGAGCAGGATTGAGACTGGAACTTAGACCCTGGTCTGGGTACTCCTGGTCCATTGCTTTTTCCATAACATCCAAGTGCCTCTTACTTTCATGTACTTTTGTTCTTTAGCTCTAATCCCCTGTCCTACTCCCTCCCCTCCTAATGCTCCTCTTATCCTGGCCCCAGCTGTAGATGTATCACCTGGAGGATGATTGAATCTGGGTAAACTCTGGCATCACAGCAAATAGGATTAATTTATTACACTAACTCATCCCAAATTCTACATTGACATAGCTGTAAATTGAACAGTGACAAATTCCAAATAACCTGACAGTCAAGACAATTCAAGTGCTTGAAGTCAGACGTGCAGAGAGCAGACAATCTAGGAGCAAGAAATCTGAAACTTGATTCTTAGAAAGTAGATTTGCTGTCTACTATCCTCTGTGACCTGATACCTTGTCAGGGTCCTGGGCTGAATTGGCTGTGTAGGAGCTGAGGGATTTTGTGACCAGGCAGACTTGGTTTCAAGTAGCCAACTAAACCTAACTAAGCAAAACAGGAATTTATTGGGTCATATAACTAGAAAGTCTAGGGGTACCACTGCATTTGGGTATAACTGGATCCAGGGGCTCCAATATGGTTATCTGGAAGTTTCTCTATTTGAGCTTTGCTTTTCTCTGTGTCTTTTTCTCAGTCAAGCCCTCTGTAATGGTGATAAAGGCAATTGTTAGTTACCTGGGCTCACAAACTACCAGCATAGCAACCTTATCTGGAAGAGCATCTTGTTCCTAGTGAATCCAGTAAAAGTATTTGGTTTTCTCTTACTGGCCTAGGTTGGATCACGAACCTCTCCTGAACCAATCAGTGTAGGCTGGAAGATGTGTACTCACTAGCCAGGTCTCAATTATATTGTCAACCTCGAAGATAAAGAGATGGGTCTATGACCAGAAGAAGGGATTATGGACATCCCTTATAAGAGCAGACAGCCACTGAAATATCTCCCAGCCTTGTTTCCCCCGCCCCCACCCCCTCCACCTAATATATTGCCTTTAGAGATTATAGTCTGGTGTATCCTGTTTGAAACTGTTTCTTGTCTGGTCTGACCTAATTTCCTGAGGAAAAAGTTGGGAAAACTTAGGATAAAACTCTTTCTGCTTTATAGACTTCCTGGCCACAATTATATAGTATCACTAGCCCTTTTCTGATCCAGAGTTAAAGATACTATTTCATGAACTCTTATCATGTTTTGGAAATTGGGTTCAATGCTCAATGGGGATTTGGTGTCTGTCTCCCCAGAAACCAAACTCTTCTTTTAGAAATGGCCCCAGTGTTCAACTGCATATCAACACCTTCCGCACACTCTGATTGGAATTCCACTTCAATTCCATGAATGGAATTTGGGATGCAGATTTTTAACCAGAGTTTCACATTTCCTCATCCACAGAGATTGTTTCAGGGGTGATCTAAGCCAGGAATCAGGGAACTTTCTTTGAATCAACTGAACAACATGCTTTATCTTCCCATCGGACTTAGAGAGGGAGACTGAGCTGGTGGCAGCTGTCTTGGCGTTGCTGAAGTAAATGTAAAGACTGCGTATAAAATCAGAAGAGCAGAGGGCAAAGCCAAGATAGATGGAGAGAAACTGAGGTCTGTCCCAAATGATTGAGATCTGAATCTAGCTGTGTCTGAAGCTGCAGCTATCTGACTTTTCAGTTATTTGAGCCAGGACATTTCATTTCTTGAGAAGGTTTTTCTGTCATTTGTAGTACAATGAAATTTTGATGTGCCTAAAGTCCAACAGCTGTTAAATGTCAGAATTTGAGCCCAAAATGTTCCATGCCATTTTGATAAATCTCAAGTTGTTTTAAAATCATTTTCAAAACTTTCAACTCATTCCAAATTAAGAAACTTAGAAAATAGACAATTCTATACTCTCTCCTAGCTACTTGCTTAACATGGCTTTTCTTGTTTATACCCCCTACACTGCAGTTTGTTTTCTTTTCATGTCTCCCAGCCCATTTTTTTCTGGAATCTCTTTTGTTGTTGTTGTTTTTGTTTTTTAGCGACCATACTGATGTATAATTGACATAAAATAAACTATATAGATGTAAAGAGTACCATTTTATATATCTGTGAAATTATCACCACAATCGAGATAATGAAATATATATCATCTCCAAAACTTTCTTCATCCTCCTTTATGCTTCTCCTCCCTGGATGCTCCTGGACCATGTCTCAGCAACCATTGGTCTGTTGTCTGTCACTATAAACTAGTTTGCAGTTCCTAGAATTTTATATAAATGGAATCACGCAATATGCATTTTTTCTGGCCTACTTTTTTTAAAAAATAATTATGTTAAGATTTTTAGTGAATCTCAATAGCTCATTAATTTTTGTTAAGTAGTATTCCATTGTATAGGTATACTTCAATTAATTTATCCATTCACATGTTGATGGGTTGCTTTTAATTTTTGGCTATTACAAATAAATCCATTTTAAATATTCATGTACAAGTCTTTATAGAAACATAAGCTTATAAGCTTTCATTTCTTTTGGGCAAATACTAGGAGTGGAACAGCTGGATAGTATTGTAGAGGTATGTTTAACTTTTAAGAAACCTAGACTGTTTTCTAAAGTGGTTTTATCATTTTACATTGTGGCCAGTGATATGAGAGCTCCCATTTGTCTGTGTTCTTGCCAACTCTTGGTATGACCAATCTTTTAAGTTTTACCTATTATACTAGGTCTGTAGTGGTATCTCATTACAATTTTTATTTGCATTTCTCTAATGACTAAAAAAGTTGAACATTTTTTTTGTGTTCTTATCATCTGTTTATTTTCTTTGGTGAAATATCTGTTAAAATCTTTGCTCATTTTAAAAATATACTTTTTATTCTCTTATTATTGATTTTTGAGAGTTCTTTATATATTCTGGAGATATGTTCTTTACCAGACACATAATTTGCAAGTATTCTCTCAGTCTGTGATGTATCTTTTCATTTGAAGGAAAGAAATATTTATTTTTGATAAAGCTTATCTTTTTATTCTTTCATGGAATGTGCTTTTGATGTCATATCTAGAAAATCTTTAACTTAAGGTCACAAAAGCATTCTTCTGTGTTTTATTCTAGAAGTTTTAGTTTTAGGTTTTACATTTAGGTCTGTGGTCCATTTGGAGTAAGTACATCTGCAAAGACTTTTCCCAAATAAAATCACATCTACAGATATGGAGGATTAGAACTTTAAGATTGTTTTTGGGGATACAGATCAACTCACTATAATACCTCTCTACTATTATTGAGTAGAATATTTTATAAATATGAATGTCGATTAGGTCAATTTGGTTGATAGTGTTGTTCTAATCTTCTGTATTCTGTTCCTGATTTTATGTCTATTATTTTACTGATTATTGAGAGAGGGATACTGAAATATATGACTATTTGTGAATTTATCTATTTTATTTCGTCTTGCAGATCTATATGTTTCTGCTATTTGTAATTTGAAGTTCTGTTTTTAGATACATAAATATTCAGGATTATTATGTCCTCCTGATGAATGACCCCTTTATCATGATAAAAATGACTTTCATTATCCCTGATAACTTTATTTGCTCTGAAATGTACTTTGTCTGATATTAATATAACCACAGAAACACTTTCTTTTAATTAATGTTAGCATATCAAAGGTATATCTTTTTCCATACTTTTAATTTTAACGTGTTTGTCTTTATATTTCAAGTGTGCTTCTTATAGGTAGCACATCATTGTGTGTTATATTTCTGTCCATTCTGACAACTTCTGTGTTTTAATTGGGATATTTAGCCATTTACATTTTATGCAATTATTGATATGGTTAAAGTTAAAATATTATCCTGCTACTTGTTTTCTATTTTTCCCATCTTTATTCTACTTTTCCTTTTTTTCTGCATTCTTGTGGGCCAATTGAATATTTTTTATAATTCCATTTTATCTCCTTTGTTGGCTTATCTATAACTATATTTTTTATTATTTTGTTATGTGTTTCAGAGTTTATAGCATACATCTTTACCTTATTATAGTCTACCCGGAAGTGATATTATTCCACTTCAAGTATAGTAGATTATATACAAGTAGTAATATACTTTCATTTTTCCCCTCCTCATCTTGGAGCTATTATTGTCATATATTTTATTATTACAGATGTTATAAAAACCTCACGTAATTTTTGTTTAAATGATTACTTTCTAAAGAGATTTAAGTATTAAGAGAAAATCTTATATAGTTACTCATATAATTATTATTCTGGTGCTCTTCATTCTTTGTGTAGATTTATGTTTCTACCTGATATTATTTTTCTTTTGCCTGAGGAATATCTTTTACATTTCCTAGAGGTCCAGTCTGCTGGTAATGAATTCTTTCTGCTTTTGTGTATCTGAACACATATTTATTTGACTTTTTAAAGAAACTATATTTTCACTTGTACAATTATATGTTTACAGTTTTTTCTTTCTGGTCTTTGAAAATGTTCCACTGTCTTCTTGTGCAAACAAGAAAGCTGCTATAATATTTTCCTTATCTTTGCTCTTCTGTCTGTAACAAGACTTTTTTTTTGACTGATTTTAAGATTCTCTTTTTCAATCATTTTGAGCAATTTGATTATGATGTGCCTTGAATTTTTATTTATTTTTTGTACTGTACTTCATTGAGTTTCTTGGAACTGTATGTTAATAGTTCTAATCAAATTTTATCATTGTTTTAAAAATATTTTTATTGCTGTGTTTTCAGATTCACTAATATTTTATTGCACAAAGTCTAATCTTCTGTTAATCCCAACTTGTGTATTTTGCATCTAATGTGTTTTAGTTTTATCTCCAGAAATTCTATTTGGTCCTTTAAAATTACCTTTCTATTTATATTTTTGAACATATAGAATAGAGTTATAACTCTTTTAATGTCTTTACGTGCTAATAATGTGACACAGATAGCACATCTGGGTTAGTGTTAAGTGATTAATTTTGCTCTTTGCATACTTGGAAATCTTTCACTAGAATTGTATTTTATTTGTTGCTGGATATTTTTGCATTCTCATTAAATAATGTCAAGCTTTGTTCTGTTATCAGTTACTTAGAAAAAGATTGATCTTTTTGGGTTTCACTTTTAAGATTTTCAGTCAGGAAATTTCTCAAGGCAGAAAATTTCTGGGGCAATCTTGGGCTTGCTTTGTTTGTTTTTCATCTCTCAGGTATTATGTCCCTCATTGCCTGTTGTCTAGTATTTTGAAAGCCATTGTTTTATATTTTCTGTCAATTTTTTGATTGTTTTTTTTTTCGTGGTGGGTAAATCTGATTCCTGTTACACCAGCTTGGCTGGAAGCAGAATTGTGGTCCAGCTTCCAGATCATTATTCTTATTATTATATTATTATTATTATTATTATTATTATTATTATTGTTTTTATGTCTACAGCACCTGGTATTCCTAGGTGGTCTCCCATGCAAGTACTAACCAGGCCCAACCCTGCTTAGCTTCTGAGATCGGGCACGTTCACCATGGCATGGCCATAGACTATTATTATTATTAATCAATATGATTGTTATCCCTATTTATAGATGAGAAAATAGAAACTTAGCAACATTAATTTAGAAGGCAAAAGAAGTTTTACACACAGTTTTTTTCCTCAGAGTAAATGCAGGTGATTAGGAAAGTGAATTAAAAAGGAGAAAAGGCCAGTTGCTGGTGACCTGTCACTTATCCTTTTTTTTTTTCCAAAAGTATATTAACTCTTGAACAAAGCAAAATGACTTTCATCTTCCTTACCCTGCCAGAGCACCAGCTTCTCTCCTTTATTGTTTTTGAACCATTGATTTCTCCCTAAATAGGTTTCTACAGATTTTTTTTGCTTCATTTGGGATTAACCAGCACTAAATTAAGTGTTATCTCATTCAACAAGGAGAAATAACAAAGAACTACTGTTTTGGAAGAAATTTCATGTAGAAATGACTATTTCTTCCTGAAGTTCTGCTGACAACCAGTGCTGAAAGATGAAGAGCAGAGAATGGTGGCGTGTGCCCTCAGACACTCACTTTAAAGACTCGTTATCATTTTATGATGCGATCCAATGGGAGATGCTCTGAACTGGAGATACTAGACCTGTGAACTTGAGTTCTAGCAAATTCATCAATGTGTAGAGTGATATGTCTCTTGGTCTCCATGACCTTCTCTATAAAATGGAGTAAAAATTCCCTAACTCAAGTGTTGGAGAAATTGTGGAGAGAAAGGAACACTTGTACACTACTGATGGCAATGTAAATTGGTACAGTCACTATGCAGGATGGTTTGGAGGTTCCTCAAAAACTTAAGAATAGAGTTACCATATAATCCAGTGATCCCTCTTTTGGGTAGCTTTGAAAACACTTCTTTGTAAAGATATATGTACCGTTATGTTCATTATAGCATTATTCATGGTGGCCAAGACATGGAAACAACCTACGTGTCTTTTGATAAATGACTAAATAAAGATGAGGCAGTACATACATACAATAGAATACTACTCAGCCATAAGAAAAGATGAAATACTGCCATTTGCGGCAACATGAATGGATCTTGAGAATATCACGCTAAGCAAAAGAAGTCAGACAGAAAAAGTGAAGAACCTTATGATTTCACTCATATTTGGGATATAAAACTGAAATTAACAAACAAATAAAAATCATAGAAACAAACAACAGTCTAGTGGTTACCAGAGGGAAAGTGTGTTGGAAGGGATGTAGAAAAGGGTAAAAGGGATCAAATATATGGCAACGGAAAGATATTTGACTTTGGATGGGGAACACACAATGCAATAGAAGATGATTTATTATAGAATTGTACACTTGAAACCTATATAATTGTATTTAACCAACATTGCCCCAATAAGTTTAATAAAAATTTAAAATATACCTCAACTCATCTTTTCTTGTGGGTCACTGGAAAGGTCAAACATAATCATGTATGCTGCTTTAACAGGAAAATTTTAAAAGATGAATGTAAGAAGGTTATTACTTCCAAGTCTTCCTTTGATAAGCTAGATATGTGCCCTTCTATCTTTAGAAAGAAGCTTTTTATGGGGATGCCAAACTCAGGGGCATTTTATCAGAGAAAAGAGCTGAAGTTTAGGAGAAGATCCATAGGCTTGAGAATTGGACCAAAATGGGCTCTGCAGCCTGACATATTTACTTATTTATGTACATTCTGTTTTAGTCTAAAGTTCATCCCAGTTTAGATCCAGACTTCCTAGCAATAACTATGAAGGAGTCTTGAGTCCATCTCCCGGTCAAGTTAAACTGCCTCCTATTTCCCACTATGTGCCCTTGCATGCTCATCTGCTTGAAATATTTTGATCCAGGTCTACATGTCTTTCAAGAATTGGCCCAATTATTTTCTGGGAAGGCTTTCTAACAGACTGAGAAGTTGCTTTATCTGTATGTCTCCTGAACTGTGTGATGTTGCTATAGAGCTTATCATATCATAGAACAATTATTCTTTAATATTTATATTTTGTTATATTTTAAATCCCTCAAAAGCTAGGAACAGATTTAATTCATCCCAGTATCTCGTATCTTTTGATGCTTAAACATTTGAAACAGTTTTTATGATTGTTATTTTTTTAAAGGAAAAAAAAAAAAACCCTGATAGATAACTCATCACATTTCAAAGAATCTTAGAACGGTGCAAAAGGGGATAAATTAAAAGTCCCCATGCTTCTGTAACCCCCTCAGTCTAGGGGCAACCACTGTTAACAGTCAGGGAGAGATATCCCTCCAGAAATACATATCTATAATTTGCTCTCTTTACTGAATATGTTTGGTATTATTTTCTAATATTCCATTTTAAATGCATTTTTTACTAGTTTTTCTATTGACAGGCACATTTTTAGTTTTTTACTATTAAGCACAAGGCTGAAAAAGTATACTTGAAAATTTTCAATCTGTTTCCCCCAAATTTGGAAATCTTGCTTATAAGTGAAATGCTTATTCTCTCTCCTTTACCAGGATAACAAAAATGTTAAAATTCAAACATGATCAGGTTGAAAACAGTTGGCTTTTACAATTGTTTTCAAACTGTTTTTCCGCATTTTAAATCCAAACATCTTAAGGCACAATTTCCAAACATTTTAGATGTTAAATTAATTTATTTTCTAAGCTTGTTGATAAGTCGAAGTTTTTTGAAAATGATTTTAAAACTACTTGAATGTTCCAAAATAACTTCCTAATATTTTAAAGCATTTGAAAATTTATTGAGCTTTTAAAATATTTCTATATTTAAATAAAAGCAATTAGAAATTGCAGAAAAAGTAAAGCATGTTCATTATATATCTTCGTTGTAGCAAATATTTTTTCCTTCTAGATTTTGCCTTCTAAATTTAGAAAATACATTTAATGCATGTTAGTTATTTTTTTAAAGGAATATGAGCTATTTATTATCACTATGTCATTCTCTCTACTTTTCTATATGAAATGGAATTTCCTTTTCTTCACTCATTTAATAAATATTTATTTAGTGCTTACTATGTGTTAGCCAGTGTTCCGGGTGTTGGGGACACAGCAGTAAATAAAAGACAAAAATGCCTGTACTCATGGAGCTTACATTTTAGAGGAGATCAAAAATACACTAAGTAAAACATAAAAAATAGTGGTAAATTCTAAGGGGAAAAAATAAGGCAAGGAAAGAGCATAAGAAATATTAAGAGTAGGGCTTACAATTTTAGATTGGGTGACCAGGAAATGGCTTGCAGAATATAACTTTTGCATAGGAGGCCTGGAGGAAGTAAGGCGAAAGAACATCTCAGACTGAGGAATAGCAAGCAGAATAGCAGGCTGAAGCAAGAATGTGCCTGGGAGTATATGAAGCACAGCAAGGAGATGATGTGGTTGAAATAGAGTGAACAAGGGGAAAAGTAATGCAAGATGAGGTTAGAGAGATAATGGGGATAGAATAAATCGTGTGGGCCTTCTAGGTCATTGTAAGGACTTGGGCTTGTCCTCCAAGTGAAACGGGAGGCTATTGGAAGGTTTGGACTTAGTCTGAATTATCTGACTTAACATGTTGACCAGCTCACTCTGGCTTCTGTGTTGAGAGGTGCATGTGGTAGAAGCCTGGGTATCAGTTTGGAGTTAGGGCAGTAATTCAGGTGAAAAATGATGGTACTGGGGTGGAGGTTAGTGATGAGAAAAGGTTCAATTTTGTGTGAAATGAAGGAATAGTGGAGAAGGTTTATTGGTGAGTTGATAAAGAGTTTTGAACAAAAGAAAGGAGTCAAGATTTTTGGCCTAAACCACTGAATGGATAGATTTGGAATGTAATAAAATGAGAAGACTGAAGTTTGGAGGGGGATATCAGACATTGGTTTGGGATATTTACATTTGAGATATCTTTGATATTCAAGTGGAAATGTCAGGTGGGCAATTGGATATACAAGTTTGGAGTTCAGAAGTAAGGCCAGGGCTGAAGATATAAATTTGAGAGCCATCAGCATATAGATAATGTGTGTGTGTGTGTGTGTGTGTGTGTGTGTGTGTGTGTGTGTGTGTGAATAGGAAGAAAAAGTGATTCAGGACTAGGCTCTGGGTCGCTTCAACATTTTGAACTTAGGGAGATGGGGAAAAATCAGAAAAGTGTACTGAGAAGGCCCAGTCAGAGAAGTAGGAGGAAAACTAGGTGAAGATGTTGTGTCCTGCTAACCAAAGGAGAAAATATTTCAAGGAATAGAGAAGAGAGGATGAACAGAGTCATCTAGCTAACATCTCATCTAGGTGTGAGTTTGGTTATTGGCTCTTCTAGAAAGCCTTTTATGGTCCTACTTCACTTCATTCCCTCCCCTTAACCTCACCACTCACATGGCAAGATTTAATTCTTTTTAATGGCTGAGTAATATTCCATTTTACATATGTATCATCTCTTCTTTAACCATTCATCCATTGATACAAACTCAGGATGTCTTCATATTTTGACTATTGTAAATAATGCTGCAATGAACATATGCATTCTTATGTCTCTTCAAATTAGTGTTTTGGGTTTCTTCAGATAAATACCCAGAAGTAGGATGACTGGGTCCTTCTTTGTCCCTTGTCATGGCCTTTGTTTTAAAGTTTATTTTGTCTGCTCTAAGTATTGCTACATCAGCTTTTCATTTCCATTTTTATGAAACATCTTTTTCCATTCCTTTACCTTCAGTCTGTGTGTATATTTTGATCTGAAGTTTCTTGTAGGGAGCGTATGTAAGGGTCTTGTTTTCTTACCTATTCAGCCACCTTATATTTTGATTGGAACATTTAATCCATTTACATTTAAAATAATTGTTGATAGATATGTAGTTATTACCATTTTGATTCATATTTTTTATCTTTTTCTAGAGCTTTGTTCTATTCTTTTATTTGGGTCATGTTTCTTTGTCTCCCCATTTTGGCCACCTCCTTGTTTGTTTCTATGTATAAGGTAGGGCTGCTATGTCTCCCAGTCTTAGTAGAGTGGCCTTATATAGTAAGTGTCCTGTGGGGCTCAGTGAAATAGTCTCCTTGGTCACCTGAGCCAGGTACTCCAGGTGTGTCCCTTGTATTGTTGTGTGTACCCTTCTGTTGTAGTTGAGCCTTGGTTGCTGTTTCAACATCAGTGGGAGGGACTGACCCTCAGGCTGATTGGTTATGAGGATTGACTGGTGACTACAGTGGAGGAGCTACTGTACAGGAGCTACTCTACAGAGCAGGATTCACTTTTGTAGAGCTCTGGTGCCTGTCCAGTCTGCTTCTTTGGTATGTCATCCTCAGATGTGGCCTTGGGTTGTGCTCTGGCTCAGACCAAAGCTGACCTTTAGGCATGCAGGTTGGGGGTCTCCTGGGAGGGGCCCCACCATAGGCCAAGTTCAGCCTCAGCCTGTACCCTGGCCAGGGCTACCTGGCATGATCTATCAAGCAATCAACAGATGGCCATCACCCACATTGGGTTTGGATGTTCCTCAAGAGGCCAAGCCACAAACCAAAGCTAGCTGTTGCTAGTGCCAAGCTTGAGGCTGTTCAGCAAGAGATATGGGATATGCAGAGTCTATGTACTGTGTGTTTAGGTTTTGAGAACCTTTGAGAGATTTTATCAAAATCTGCAGCATGAGCCAAGACAGGCCATTTGTATAGAAAATCTACTGGAAGCAGCTTGGGTGGGCCTGCAGGTTGTGAGGGGTGTGGTCTCAGAGAATACCCAGGGTAGGGTAGCCAGGTTGATGGAGACTTAGATATGATGGCTGCTTAAGTCTGCACACAAGGCAGGGGAGGGCTCAGGAAAGAAACAGTAGCTTTTGCCAGCACTTCTCTCTGGGAGAAAGCTGCCCCTCTAGCCCTTGCCCTTAAAACCAGACAATTTAGTTCTTCCCTGTAGGTTTGTGGTAACTTAGAGCTGCTGCCTCAGCAATGGAACTCAGAGTAAGTGAATCTGTCAGTAAGTTCAGGCACGGGCCCCTTAAGAGGATCATCCATGGCTCCATTGGTCCTCTGTCTCACTCAGCCACAATCTCTGCTGGTTTTCACAGCCAGAAGGGGACTTCTCTCTACAGTACTGGAACCCTGGTTTGGAGATCCTGGTGTGGGGCTGGGGTGCCTTGCTCTTTCAGGGTGACCTCCGCAGCCAAGATACTTCTTTCAATTCTCAACTGCCACATGTAGTTGTGGGACCAGCTCATTCAGTGTCTCCACCCCTCCTACTAGTCTAGTGGTGGCCTCTTAGGTGTGTCCCCAGTTATAGGACTTCTCTTCAGCTAGACTTTAGGCGACTCCCAATTATTGCGGTTCTGTAGTTTAGTTGTAATTCTGATGTGGTTGCAAGAAGAAGCAAGCATTGCATTTACCTACTCTGCCATCTTGACCAGATATAGTAAATGATTTATTTTAAACTGGTTTTATTTTGCATATTTTAAAAATAATTTTTGAACTAGGTATGTAATCATTTGAAATTTTGAGATTTAGCAATTTTGAAAGATGGACAGCAAAGTATCACATTAGCCTTCTTCAGGTAACTTTGCCTTTATATTCATAAAGTTTTATAATCATTTCCATATATTACAATGGCTTTTTGTAGCATGCTTTATAATTCCCTACCTCTATGCCCTTGCTAAAGCCTTTCCATCTCCCCAAAATGGCCTTCTCCCTTCCATAACAGACCATTGGAATCTGTCTACTTCAAGAGCACCTTCTCTAAGAAGCCTTTCCACTCACCACCTCCAATCTAGGCACACATTCTATTAATGCTTTTCTTGCTCATCTATTGGTATCCATCTGCATTCTTAAGTTTGTTAAGCTTAATTGGCATTTATATCTTTGTCAGAAACCAGCAACTCTGATTCACTTTCCTATGCACAGTGTTTGGATAAAGTAGAAACTCAGTAACTTTGCAGTGTCAAAATTATTTGAAAATAAGTGATTTCAGTTTCAGAGGCAATACATGTTGAAGTCAGGCATTGTGTAAAAGTCTTGAATTGATTTAAGGGCTTTCATAGATGGACATCTTCCTAATAGAAATCATTACAATGTTCTTCATCATTGTTTAGCCAACAGACCTTCCAAAAACAGTTAGGCATTGTTGGGAGGATCTAGAGAAAGTAAATAATTAAATGCTCATAATTTTTAGCCTTAAGTAATACCACCAACCTTATGTTCTATAAAAGGTCAGTGGAATCAGTCGCTACTGTTTTTTTTTTTTTAATCTCATACAATCGATCAGTCACTCAGTAAACATTCACAAATGGCCTACATGAGTACAGAATATGGAGATGTGCTGTGAAGAGTTCAAAGTGCTTACACACGGTTTTGATCCTCAAGAAATTATCAGGTAACAAAGTGTCTGCTACAGTGAAGTGATTCTGCAGATATCTCCCTTCTTTTCCTACTGGTGTACTAATTGATTGTAAACCTCTTTATTGCTAATCCTCAATGTGATCTGAAATCCTTCTCTAGGAGGCCACTAACAATTGGTGCTCACACGAGACAAGAGCTATTTGCTATTCCATATTCTGGATTTCAGGAAAAGAGTACCATGAGATAATGAGAGTAAAATGGAGTACAGCCCTGAGAACTGGAAACCAGTCTCTCTGTTGTGTGGATAGGCCATTGAATAAGAAGTCAGGAGTGCCAGGCTCCAATGCCTATTCTGCTACTGGAAATGTGATTGGGGCAAGTCACTTAAGCTTCTGGACATTTTCTTTTGGAAGTAGACAGAGTATTTTTACTGCAGCAGTTTCTTTATATGTAGGAGGTTGAACTGAATTCAGGGGTTAATAGTTGTCCTATCCAAACTTCTGCTACTAAGCAACAATAGAGCACTTATTCTGTTTGACGCATTTTTCTAAAAGATGTATGGTTTCTGGACCCAATTTCAACCTGTGTGGGGGGATGTTTCCTCCACACCACCAAGCAATTTTCTAACACCAGCTGGGTGTCCTATAATTCAACTCAATTCTAACATCATCTACCAGGAGATAGCACCAGGTTCCACAGGTTAAGGGCTCAGTCCCACAAGACTTCCTCTCCCCACTTCAGATGCCAATCATAGTCGAGGTTGTCACCTGGGCTTCTGCCAAAATCGAAAGTTCCCACAACTCCATCCTTGGATTTGATTAATTTGCTAGAGCAGCTCACAGAGTTTAGGAAACCTGTTTAATCACTAACTTACCAATTTATTACAAAGGATATTAAAGGATATGAATCAACAGGCAGATGAAAGGATACATAAAGGGAGGTCCCAAACATAGAGTTTCTGTCCTTGTGGAGTTTGGGGCCTGGTGTAGTGACATGTAGAAGCATCTGGTTTTCTAAAATGAAAGCTTTGTATATGTGTGTGTGTGTGTGTGTGTGTGTGTGTTATGGAGTCTTTATAATATAGGCATTGTTGATTAAATCATTGGCCATTGGTGATTGATTCAATCTTCAGCTCCTCTTCCCTCCACTAAAATCAGAGTGCATGAATAAAAGTTCCACTTCTCTATTCTGGGTTGGTTCCTCATTAACATATGCCCAGTTGTGGTGAAAAGGGTGTTGTTAGAAATATAAAGTTACCCATTTCACCTTTATGGCTCTGAAGCCATTTCAGGAACTGAGGACAAGAGACCAAATATTATAACAAATAACATTCCATTGTTTCTGTTGTTCAGGAAATTCCAAGGGTTTTGGCTCCAAGAACCATGAAAGAAGACCAAACATATATAGTATATTTATTATAAAACATAATATTATTGGACTTTGTCTCCATCAAGGAGTTTATCTTCTCAACAACCCTACTTGTAGGTTCTATCAATATTTACATCGCACAAATAAAAAAACTAAAGCACAAGTGAGGCAAAGTAATTTGCCCAAAGTCCCACAGGTGAGTAGTTTGAATATTAACCCGAACTCTCAGACTTACAAATAACTCCAGTCTGCTCACTGAATTGCTGCACTGTATTGTGGCCATTGTGGTTTTCAAACTTTGTTCTGGTCCATACTAGGGATGTTGAGTGTAAGATCCTGCCCCACTGGCCTTTCAGGTGCTTCTCCAACTCTCCACTTCCTCTGAGACTTCTCTGTGGAACACACGAAATCTAAGAAATAGCCTCAAAACCTCTGGGCTAGAAGACCTCCCTGACTTTTCAGTTTCCACATTCTACTTGCATGTGACTGATACAGTGTGAATACCAGTATTCATTCCTCAGCCCTCAAGGGGACCACTTAAATTATAGATGATGCTAACTTGAACCCTGGCTTTACAAAACATAGAAATTAGGAAGGGATTCTTCAGTGCTATTCTGGGGGCTGCCAAGGATGTTGTTTGTTACATTATTCAGTGTCTTCACCCTGGGGTCCCGGGAGAGACATCTTTCTGTGTTACCAGCTTTTCTTGAGCACTGGTGTGCTTTAGCCTTATAGAAACTGTGAATCTCATAACCCACACTGGTTTTCTTGACATACTGACTTTTGAAAAACTCAAAGCCAAATTAGTGGTACAGTCCTTGGAACTTTCTAACTTTGCTCATGGATCTAAATCAGTTTCTTTTCCTTTTTTCTCATTTTTCTTTCTGTTAATTAAATTTATTTTCCTGTGGCATACATATTTTTGGAAACTGTCTTAAATCCCTTTTGGAATAGGGGTATAAATGAAGAAAAAATATTTTCTTTAAAGAAGAATTTTCTGTCAATGACCATATCAATACTAGACTCTTTTAATTAGCTTAAAGTCTCGATTGTATGAGTTTTTCATTCTTTTTGAAAGTATTTTAAAGTTACCACAAAGGAGGACCTCGATCTTTCTAGAGAGGAAGGAAATAGGAACATATTCACTACCTCCAAATTGTCATATTGTAGACTAGCCAAAGTGGAATGCAAGAGTCATAACTTAAGATGAAAGAATGAAGGTAAAGCAGAAGAAAAAAGGAGTACTGGAGTCTATGCTGGGTGTTCATATACTTTTTATCTTTTAATCTTCATGGCAAATTTTTGAGTTATTATCCCAATATTACTGAGAAGGAAACTGAAGTTTGGTTAGCTATAAGTATAGAAATAAGAATGTGGTGGTTGGATGTTTCAGTTGGTTTCCTGTATCCATCGTTATCCACAGCTGTCTGTATCAACTAGAGTTCAAACTACTAGCATCTCACTGGTGAGACTCTAACCTCCCAATTGGTCTGGCTGCCTATAATCTAGTGCCACAACTTATTCTTCAGCCAGAGTGACAGCAAATTGTGAATCTACTTGTTATTACCTGCCTGCTTAAAATCTTCCAATTATTTCCTTTTGTCCTTAAGATAAAGACTGAATTCTTAAACATGGCTTTATGCCCACATGGTCTAGCCTGCTGTCTTTTCCAGCCTTATCTCTTATAACACTCCTCTTTTTCTCTCATCCTCTACCACAGCGATTAGTGTGCTTTAGGATTATCTGGAGAGGTGATAGATTGCTGCCCTCCTGTTGCCTCAGAGATTCTGATTCAATAGGTCTTTGATGGGGCCTGAAAAGTACATTTATGATGCTTTCCCATGGGATTTTGATAGTGTATAGAGGTCAGCAAACTTTTTTTGTTAAAGGACCAGATAGTAAATATTTTGAGCTTTGCAGTTTATTTGGTCTCTGTCTCAATTACTCAGCTCTTCCTCCTCAGCTCTGCCTTTGTAGTGTGAAAGCAGCCAAAGACAATACAGAATGAGTGTAGTTGTATTCCACTAAAACTTTATTTACAAAAGCAGATGGCAAGTTGGATCGTTTGTGTATAGCAAACCATGAGGTATAGTTTGGTAGAAGTCAAATTTCTTCTGACCACAGAGGTTTTGTGCATGTCATTTTTCCCTTTGAAATGTCTTCCCTCATTTGTCCAGTTAACTCTTTCTTAGTTTTCATATTTCATATTGGTCATATTGTCTTTTTGCCTTTCTTAACTTCTCTCATGTATTTATAGCATTATTCATCCATTTACAAATATCACATGCCCGTCAAGTGCTAGACACTGTTATAAATACTAGGGATATGTAGAAAAAGCAGATAAGATCCCTATTATCAGGGGACATTCTTTTTAGTGAGGAAGACGTATAATAAAGAGGTAAACAAATAGGAAATTAAGGAAGATCCATCAGAAGGTAATATAAAAATGTAGGGTGATGGGAAGAATCACTTGGGAAGGAGTCCCTCTCCTCTGTAGTGATTAGCATAGTCTCAGTTTTGCATTTGTTTATGGAACTGTATGATTCATATTGCTCAACTTTGTTATATTGAAACTTCTATGCCTTGTCTGGCTCTGCTCATGATTGTTTTCTTATTTCCTAGCACAGAGCCTAATAGAGACAAGGGCTCAGAAAATACTTATAAAATTGAGCTCTGGATTTAATGAGTCATGCTTAGAACTGTTTGACTTATTCTTTCATCAAACACTCATTGAACTGGGCCAATAATCTCTTTCAGAGATTCTTGGGAAATAAGATTTCTTTGTTTATTAATTAATTGATCCAATATTTATTGAGCACCTATCATGTGTCAGGCTGTGCTCTAGGTCAGGGGACAAAAGGATTGTGTAAAACAGAAAAAGACCGTTACTCTCAAGGAATGTACTTTCTGATCGGGGTTGGGGTAGGGCAGACATTAAATACTCAAAATATGTATTATATTAGGCATATAAATCAATAACAAGGACAAAAATAAAGGAGGGGAGTGCTGGGTGGAGAGGCAGACAATTGCAATTTAAATAGCATGATGGCAAAGGCCTTGCCAATATTTTTATTACAAAAGCAGTGATGCTCATTTTAAAAACAGCAGACAGGCAAACAAAAAAATATTAAAAATACCCATCATTCTACCTATGTATAAACAATTAGTTAATACAATGATAATATTACATGTTAATTATGTCTCAGTGGAAAAAAAGAAATGCTAACTCTCAAGGCTTACCCCAGAACAACTGAATCAAAAATGCTAGGGTAAGGTCCAGTAGTCTGTGTTTAATCAAACCTTGCTGGTGATTCACATCTGTGCTAAAGTTTGAGAACTACTACCCTAAGGAAAATAAGGGAGTTCCTCTTAAACATAGGCGAAGAGCTTCTGTATAGGCAAAAAGGACAGATGTTATTAAAATTTAAAATTTCCCTTCCATCAAAATTCTATAATGCTTATTTATAGTTTATTTATTATATACTCATCTACATCTATTCTTTCTTCCAAAGACTGACTGCATACTTCTTGAGAGCAGACAGGGGTGCTATTCAACACTGTGTCTTCAGCACAGTGGCGTAGGTGTGCTGACATCTTCCATGTGCCCCTTTCCATTCATGCCCCATCCTTCTCTGCTCTCTGTTCTTGAAGGCTGACCTCTGCATATCACATAAATGGGCTATGTCCTCTGGATCCCAGTTGGATTTGGCCAATGGACATTTCTGCCTCTCCTTGCTACTCCCAAAAAAATGGAGAGAGAGAGGAAAGTGAGATCAAGGTCTTTATTCTATCCAACCCCTCACTGTGAGCTTTCTTCAGGCCGCATTACTGCTGCTGATAGTCCCAGGTGCACCCTTCCCCCGACCCCACCATGACTGCCCTATGC
>CM053507.1:45088813-45154137 GCA_028627145.1 Eidolon dupreanum
CGTGATTACCTCCCCAAACTGGGAAGCTCTTTACTCCTTGAGGAGTCTCCTTTCTCTCTGGGCTGCTCTGTTCAAATGTTCTTTGCATTGAGTCAGACATAATTCCTTTATACCTTTTACCCTTTGATGCCCATTTGTACCTCAGCATTATACCTGGCACATAATAAGCATGGAGCCAACTGAGCTTTTTGGCCCCTGAGTGCCCTTCAGATATTTGAAAAAAGTGATAGAGCTTCTTGAAGTCATTTATTTTGATTTTCATCATTATTTGGTCATGACTTTGGATTATGCATCCTTCTTTTGGTGAGTGAGGTGTGCAGGGTATAGGCAACTATGTACTTTAACACAGACAAAATGTAAAAGTCGGCAAAAGTAGACTTTAGCTCCCCTTATAACACTTCTAAGTCTTCTACCCTCTTGCTAGATTTCCACCTTTAGGAACTCAGAAGTGTTCTGTTACCATCTTGAGGTTGGCCACGCCCAAACCCTATCTAATGCATCTGTTTACGATGAGTACTGGAGACTGCATGGGGGACATTTCCCTGAGAGAGTAGCAGTTTAAAAGGAAAGCACAGAAGATTACTAGCCAGACTCAGGCACTTCAGTGTCTTCTGTTAAGACAAATGTCCTTCACTGGAAATAACAGAACCAAGCTAGAATAAGAACTCCTACCCAAATGGGTGAGCAATCATCAAAGGAGAATCTGGCTGAACCTGGCACATGCGTGCTACTGGAAAAAATTTGATGAGTGAGTTCGAGTGAATGAATGAATCAATTAACATATCCAAATTTCCTGATCCTGACAAACTACATTTCTAGCTTCTGAGACTATGTGTAGACAAATTTATTTGATAGCCTCTGACAAGATACAGAGAATTGGAAGAATTCTCTGTGATTTTTAATAATCAGTTGTCTCTGATTTTAACACAAAATGGAACAAATTCATTGATGGAAAAGATATTCAGTATTATCAGATTTAGGGTGCTAAAGAGGCTTAAGACAGTGTGCCAGTTTTGGTCTATTGATAATGCTTGTCTATTGAGAAGAAATGTGGCAATTCTGGCTCAGTGGAAAATCATTCATTAGTGATGCCAGCCTTGGAGCTGGCATGGTGGCACATGTTTGTTGTCCCTGAGTAGTCCAATGGCCTCTTTTTATAGAAAGGAAGAGACAGCAAGTTAGTGGTAAGGAGTAGCTTGATATATCTAAGAGTCTTGACTCACTTCAAGTGCTTGTATCTATCACATTTCTTTCTTTCTGTACTTGAATGTTGATGCAAGATTCCTCTTATTGGGAATGCAGAAGCAGTGGGTGAACTTCTCAGAATTGGTGACAGCAATATCACTGGTGTGGTAATCATGTGCAATCAGCTTGATCCACTTGAGAGGCTTGTGCATCTGCCCTACATACACAGTTCTTACTACCTGGACCCTGGGAAAGGTAGGGGGACCAGATAGGATGTTGTGTGGGTACAGACTCTGCAGAGGCAAGCAGAAGGTAGATAAGTGGACATTGGATGAGATCAGTTCACAGATAAGAAGTGAATGAGTCAGCCAGGCACTAATTTTGGGGGAATGGGTACAGGGGTCTAGGAAAATTTTGAGACAGTGAGAAGACACCTTTTTGTTTTTTTTCACCAGAGGCCATGTCTCTGGAAAAGGCTTTGCAGAGACTGCATTAGTTTAGAAACAGCACTGGAGTCTTCGCTCCCTCACTTGCTCCCCTGCTCCCTTGCTTCCCCCTTTCCTCCCTTTCTCCCTCCCTCCCTTGCTTTCTTCCACAGTATTCACTGAATATCTACTGTGTGTAAGGACTGGTTGCGCTTATGCAGAATGGGTATCTCCATTGGTTTTCCATAAAAACACCAAGAATTTCAGGGATACTATGTTCAATTGCTTTTTTTTTTCTCCTAGGAGAGCTGCTTTTTTATTCCTCCTCCAAAATCTTTAAGAAGTGAAATGGGGGTTGGTGTTTGAGTTAAAACTAATGAGAAGCCTCCTTGAAATATATGCCCCAACCTTTTGTATTTTGGGCAAGTTACTTAATCTCTCTGTGCCTCCATTTCCTTCATCTGTAAAAATGGTACCCACCTCCTACATTGCTGTGAGGATGAAATGAGAGGTTATGTGTAAAGCATTTAGATTAGTGCCTGGTACATAGTAAGTACAACATACAGAGAGCTGTTATTGCCCCGCAAACTTTGGTTACAGTATCTAATACCGTGATCATTTTTTTACTTTCTCATTTTCTATTTTAAAAAATAATTTGTGCCATGGCTTGCCCCGTGGATGGCATATATGGCTGCAAATAGAAACAGGCCCATGGGAAGAAAAGACATCACCTGTTCCCAATGTTGAAGATTCAAGACTTTGGAGATAAACCTAAGTCACAAATCAAAATATTCAATTTCTTGGCTGTGCAGTCACAGATTGAAATAAGTACTTTATAGAAGAGAATTAACCAAAGAACCTTGGAATTCTAAAGTTCTGAAAACTTGGTTTGAATGACTCAGTATGTATTTTGAAGCACCAATTGTGTTGTTATAGAACTCTCTATCTGGCAGATAATGAGCTGATAAAAATCTTTCTGCCTGCCAAGCCTGGGTTATCAGGAGGGACCAGATTAACAGAAGGGAACATGGCCATATCTGCAGCAGGCCCTCCTGGGTCAATAGCTTCCTATTGTATAGGAGGCTGGCAGGTTGGCAGTTGATTCTCAAGGTGTTGAGATGGCCTGGGCTGATGGAATATTGATCTTAGGCTTGTCTATTTCAATGGAACTCAGGAGTGAGCTTGCATTTAGTTTTCTAGATAGTTTCCATCCTGTTAATTTCTCTTTGCATGTAACTTTGTCTTCAGTTCTGAGGAAACACGTTGCCTTTTTTTACAAAATGGACCTTTGGAACTACGGGAAAATGTGTTAAGGGAAATACATTAGACTGCCAATGTTCTCTCTGCAAGCACTGCTAGGAACTGAGACTCCAGCGCAACGGTGATTTTCATGCCAGGTTTGAACCAAGGCCACGTATTTGCTAGATGGACTCATAACAACAGTGAGATGTTTCAAATATTAGGTAATCACATCTGATGCAGGAAGAAGAGTTTAAACTTACAAATTAGGCATAATACATGCTCCCTATGTCTTTGAGACTCCTGAGGTGTGACTGTGCTGAGTGAGTTAGAAGCACGCTTCATTTGTTTCCTGGTGTATTATCAATTAAGCAATTTCCAGAAGCAACAGCACAGATGGCATTTTTAGTTTTATAGAGTAGTTTTCTACCTTTTGATAGAAGGGGAAACAAAAGGAAGTGGCAATAAGGCTTTCCTTATTACCCTCTCTGTACTTTCTTAGTGAGCCTACCTAGCTTCCATTCTGTATTTTCCTGGGTACAGAGGGCAGAAGCATTTTCTCCTGCCAGGTTCCATACTCAACCTTCTATATCTACTCATTTCTGATAAACGTTGGGAGTAAAACCACATGGAGCATTCTTTAAGAACCAGCTCTCTAAACTAGACCCATATCTATAAGGTAAATGTGTTTGATGGTGATACAGGATGGGGTGAATCTCTTCGGGTGGGGACTCAAGCCCTATGCCCCGCCGAGAGAAGGTCTTTGACTCTGCGCAGGAAATAATTAAAGTGTGAGCCAGACTCAGAGACAAAAAGCAAGTTTATTACATAAAGAATAACACTCCGCAGACAGATGTGATCTCCTCTCAAAGCCAGAGAATCAGACCCTCAAGTATTTTAGGAATTCAGTTTATATCTGATTCTTAGTTTCTATTCTTAGTTTCTATTCTTAGTTTCTATTATAGCTTAAAGTCTTCGTTTTCCTGTTTTTCTTTCATGGCATTGGTATGCAGTATTAAAGGTATGGGTAAAAGTTTTAGTAATTTCTGCAGGAATCTTCCTTTGCTCTGTAGGTTCCCTATGGCCTGGCCATATGGCCGATTAGCCAGATTCCCCTGTCTAGGAGCATGTTTCAGGCTCTGAATATAACCTTGTTTAATATTTAGTCATCTTGTGTAGTTCTCATGCCTTTTTCCTATATCAGTGGATCAAATATTCATCTTAACTTCTTAAGATGCATCTTAACATATAAGCATTTGCTATGGACTGAATTGTGCCCCCCTAAAATTTCTTTGTTGAAGCCTTAACCCAAAATGTCATGATTTTGGAAATGGAGTCTTTGAGAGGTTATTAGGGTGAGATACAGTCATGAGGTGAAGCCCTGATCTCATAAGATTGGTGTCCTTAGAAGAAGAGACACCAGAAACTTATTTTCTATCTACCTATCATGTGAAGACACAGTGAGAAGATGATTACAAGCCAGGAGGAGAGCTCTTACCAAGAACTGACCATGCTGGCTCCTTGGTCTTGGACTTCTAGCTTCCAGAACTGTGAGGAAATACATTTCTGTTCTTTAAGTCACCTAGTCTTTGTTATTTTGTTATGGCAACTGAAGCTGATTAAAATAGCATCTTATGTCTATATGAACTTAAACATTGCATAGCAAAGGCACCTTGCTGGCACTGGGCCAGGCAATTACTAACAGATAGAAGCAACTCTCAATTAAGGTACTCTAAACCCTCAAATAATTTTCCCACCCTATGCCATAGTCTCTTCAATGCAACCTTTGTAGTTCGTTCCTTTGGGATTATAGCAATTGCCCTCTTTCTGTTTGGCTTTTTTTTAAACTTAAAAATGGAAGAGTAATACATGTATATGGTTAGCAAATAAACAACAATAACAACAACACATTACAAATGGGTAGCCAGTCTCTTCTTTTACTACAGATCCTAAGATCTCCAGTTTTCTCCCAGAATCAGTCATGGTTGTCAATATCTTTGTATATTTTTTTCAGATATCTATGCATACATAAGCATATTTGTTTAGATATTAACCCTCCCTCTTTTAAATGCACATGTATGCATGCTATTTATAGTCACCTTTCTGTGTCTTGCTGGTAGTGTTAAGAGCTGCAGAAACTCCTCGTTGATTTAACATATCAAGTCTCCAACATTTATTACGAAAGTTACTCTGACTAGAGGGACACTTCAATCTAAGGAGGTATAAAGGGACTAAACAAGGCTAAAAAGGAAGGTGAGGGATGTCAAATACAAAACTCAGTCTCCTTGAAGGTTGGCCAATTTGACCTTAGTAGGTACTTTAGAAAATCTGTGGCAATGTTATTGCTATATCTTATCACATTCACATGACTGATCCTTTTTTTTCTCACATTAAATTCCACACCTCCAGAAGCCTTCCCTGAATACTCTTCCTAAAATACCTTCTTCCACTGCTCCCAACAAAGGATTAGTACAGCTCTGTATAGCCTCATGCATACTTTCCTTTAGTTTGAGTAGTAGAAACAAGTAATTTTTGCATGTCACAAATGTAAAATTATTTTATAATACTGGAATATATTCTTTCAAACTATTACCTTTCCTCACTAGTGGAGATTTTAGCATTTGCTACATTTTAAGTTCAATATCATGCTAGTTAGACCCTGAGATCAGTGAAGATCATGGCTAGATGTTACTTGATTTTATACCTCCAGTGACTAGTCAGGGTCTTAGTAAACATCTGTTGAATATATAATAATGTCAAGAAGTTTTCCCCTGTTTTCTTCTAGTAGTTTTCTGGTTTCAGATCTCATGTTTAAGTGTTTAATGCATTTTGAGCTGACTTAAAATATTTTGAGGTGTGAGGTAAAGGTCCAATCTCATTCTTCTGCATGTGGATGTCCAGTTTTTCCAACACCATTTATTGAAGAGACTATTTTTCCCCATTGTGTATTCTTGACATCCAGGATGAAGATCAGTTGACCTAGATGCATGAATTTATTTCTGGGCTCTATATTCTGTTCCATTGACTTATATAATCTGTTTTTGTGCCAGTTCCATACTGTTTTGATTACTGTAGCTTTGCAATATATTTTGAAATAAAAAAGTGAGATGCCTTCAGCTTTGTTCTTATTGCTCAAGATGGCTTTAGTTATGTATTTTTTTGTGGTGCTATATGAATTTTAGGATTCCTTTTATTTTTGTAAAGAGTGCCATTGGGATTTTGATAGGGATCACACTGAATTTGTAGATTATTTGGGTAGTATGGACATTTTAACAATATTAATTCTTCTGATCCATGAACACAAGTTGTTTTATTATTCACTTGTGTCTTTTTTAATCTCCTTCATCAATGCTTTTCAGTGAACAAGTCTTATACCTCTTTGGTTAAGTTTATTCCTAAGTATTTTATATTTGATACTATTGTATATAAGATTGCTTTCTTAATTTCTTTTTAGATAGTCTGTATATAGAAATGCACAGGTTTTTATATCTTGCAACTTTACTGAATTTATTTATTAGTTCTAATGGGGTTTTTTAATATCATTATTGAATCTCTTTAGGGTTTTCTACATATATGATCATGAATGGAAGAATACAGCAGATTGCAGCTAGCGACAATAAACAAGCTACATGAAACCTGATTGGTAACCCAAATGTGGTCTTGATCCAGCCCTTCCAAGGCCCAGTGCTATCCACTGTAGTGTACATAAAATCTCACATAAGAAACTTTTGAGGAGGCCACTGCTGGTTAATTCTGTGCCACTGTTCCTCTCTATGGCTTTATCTTAATGGTTTTCAAAATACCAGGTGAGGCATATTTTGACTCAGTATTTTGAACATGATCTCAAGGAATGAAAACATTTAGTGCAAACAGCTACTGTTCTTATCGTGATTCAACTGGTTTTGGTCACTGCTTAATCCAGCAAGATTCGCATCAAGCCAGAGTAGATTTACCACTATTTTTCTTTTGTACCTAAAAAGAAAAAGTCTCTGAGTTTCTCTGTAGCTTTCACTAGGGTCAGGAGTATCCCCCAGTTAGTTCTTTTGGGTTAAGAACTGTGTCCGGGACTTCTATCTGCTCATCTCTGGAAAGCCTTTAGATTCCCGGGCATGCTTACATCTGCTTGTGGGAGAGAATTACTTTTCTCTTCTTCCTACTTCTATAAGCAGAATATATTGAAAAGTTACTATTTTTATCTTTCCCTGTCACAATATTTTTCTGATCATGAGATTTACCCCCTCTTCCTAACATCTTTTAACTCATTTCAAATTCACTGAAATTTAGAAGCAATTAAAAAGTAATTTGGCATCACATATTTAAGATTACTAATTAATTACCTTAGAGGGCTTGAAATTCAGATTAAAATGGGGTATAATTTTTTTTCCTGTTGAAATTATATTTTGACTATATTTAAAGAGAAGGCTTTTTCAGAAAGTTAATTTTTAAACTTATTTTTACTGAGCTCTACAGTGACTTTTGAAGTTTCTTTTATTGACTTTCCATATTGTCTGTGATTGAGATGACTGAGGACAACCTCCCCATCACTGAGAAAAGAACTCATCCTTGTACTATTTCCAAACCTGGCTGTCATCCTTGACATGTGGCCTCTGAGACAGAAAGAGACATAGTGCTAAATATTTAGTTTATTATTTTTCTGAAAGTTTCTGTCTTTAATTTTGCAGGAATAAACAAATTGAGTGAAATGAGTTTCAAATTGCTCAGAATTATATGATCCTAAATTATTCTAACCATCACTGCTAGAGAAAGCATCACTACTAGAGAGAGAGAATATATTATTTTAATTTATTAAGATGGCAATAATTGGGAGTCTCAATCCTTACAGGAAATACAACAATTAAGAAATCACAAAACCAGAGACAAATAAGATGACTAGATTAAGCAGCGATGATATCCAGAGTGCCACTGCTCAGGTGCTTATTACTAAGGTATTCTGGCCACATACATATCAGCCAACTACAGAAATGTGAGGCCCCTGCCAGGGACCAAACGCATATGTATTGTTTTTGTGCTTACACATTTGAATCAGAAATTTCTTCAGGCTTTTGGAAAAATGCAGATAATGTCTTTCTGATCCTAGGCATGCTTGGTGGTATAAGGGTTCAGAAACTTAGTTTTTTAATCTTTATCACTACCTTCTTAAGGCATCTGGGCCTTGAAAAATGGGTAGGTGCTTGCCAAGCAGACAGTGGGGAGAAGGCCTTGTGAAAGTTCATATATAAGAAGGAAGAAAGAGATGGAGAAGGGCTGGGGTGTTTCTGAGATCCCTACCTTTGATAGATATTAGGCCAAATCATTCCATTAACCTTGTTTTTCTACCTGTATATACGTGAAACCCAAAACTGCCAGATGCCAGAAGAATACCTTATTTTACTCATTCATATTTTAAAAGTTTAGTCAGATTAGAATCTATAAGGACTTCTTGGTTCCTTACCATGACATCTGACCTTTGACTTCTCATCCTTCCATTTGCCTCTGGCTTTTAAGTCCCTGATTCATTGTTTTATTTATCTTTTAATCCATCTATCATATAATTTTAAAAATTTTTCAATTACAGTTGGCATACAATATTTTAGTTTCAGATGTACAACATGGTGATTAGACTGAAATGATGACCCCAATAAATCTAGTACCCATATGATACCATACATAGTTATTACAATATTGACTATATTCCTTATGCTATACTTTAGATCCCCACAACTATTTTGTAACTACAAATTTGTACTTCTTAATCCCTTTCCCCTTCTCACCTTCCCAAAACCCCTCCCACCTGCCAACCATTAAAATGTTCTCTGTATCATGAGTTTGTTTCTGTTTTGTTTATTTTGTTCTTTTGATTTTACATGTAAGTGAAATCATATGGTATTTGTCTTTGTCTGACTTATTTCACTCAGCACAATACTCTCTAGATCCATCTGTGTTTTTTTCAGATGGCAAGATTTCATTCTTTTTTTATGGCTGAGAAATATTCCATTGTATATATGTACCACTTTCCTTTATCCATTCATCTATTGATGGATATCCAGGTTGCCTCCATATCTTGGCTATTGTAAATAATTCTGCAATGTATATATGGATTCACATATCCTTTCAAAGCAATGTTTTTATTTGTTTTACCCAGAAGTTGGATTACTGGGTCCTTCTTTGTCTCTTGTTATAGCCTTTGCTTTAAAATCTATTTTGTCTGGTATAAGTATTGTTTCCCTAGCTTTTATGTTACCATTTTCATAAAATATCTTTTTCCATCACTTTACTTTCAGTCTGTGTGTGTCTTTTGATCTGAAGTGAATCTCCTGAAGGCAGCATATGTAGGCGTCTTATTTTTTTATCCATTCAACCACTCTATCTTTTGATTAAAGCTTTAATCAATTTACATTTAAAGTCATTGTTGATAGATATATAGTTATTGCCATTTTGTTATTCATAGTTTTAGTCTTTTTTCTTCTTAAAGAAGTCCCTTAAACATTTTTTTATAATACTGGTTGGATGTTAATGAACTCTTTTAGTTTTTTCTTGTCTGGGTGTTAATGAACTCTTTTAGTTTTTTCTCTCCATCTGTCCTTCAATTCTAAATGACAGCTTTGCTGAGTAGAGTAAACTTACCCAGAAATTGGATTACTTGGTCCTTCTTTATGTATTTTATCACTTCACATATTTCATACCAATCCCCCTCTGGCCTGCAAAGTCTTCACTGAGAGACCAGCTGACAGTCCCATGGGAGTTCCCTTGTAGGTAACTCACTGCTTTTCTTTTGCTGCCTTTAAGATCCTCCTTTTGTTTTTAATCCTTGACATTTTAACCATGATGTGTCTTGGTATAGGCTTCTTTGGGCCCATTCTGCCTGGCACTCTCTACCCTCCTGTGATTTTATGCTTATTTCTTCCACCAGGTTAGCGAAGTCCTCCATTATTATCTCCTTAAACAGGTCCCATATCTTTTGCTCTCTTTCTTTTTCTGGTACCCCTATGATGCTGATGTTGTTACACTTGGTGTTGCCCCAGAAGTCCCCTAAACTATTCTCACCTTTTTGGATTCTTTTTACTTGTTGTCATTCTAATTAAGTACCTTCTGCTACTCTATCTTCTAAATTGCTGATTCAATCCTCTGCTTCATCTAATCTACCATGGATTCCCTCTAATGTAGTCTTCATTTCAGTTATTGTATTCTTCATCCCTGGCTGGCTCTTTTCCATGTTTTCTATCTCCATTTCCATTTCTATATCTTTGCTAAAGTTCTCACCAAGTTCATCCATTCCTCTCCCAGGTTCACTGAGCATCCCTACAACCAGTGGTCTAAACTCTGCATCTGGCAGACTGCATGTCTCCATTTTGTTTAGCTATTTTTCTGGAGTTTTGTTCTGTCCTTTCATCTGAGACATGTCTCTGTCTCCTCATTTTGGCTGTATTTCTATGTATTAGGTAGGGCTGCTATGTCTCTCAATCTTAGTAGAGTGTCCTTAATTAGTAGGTGTTCTTCTTGGGTCTAGCAGTACAGTCTTCCCTGGTCACCCAAGCTGGGTGCTCCAGGTTTTACCCCCATATGGTTTGTGTGTGCCCTCTTGCCATAGTTGAGACTTGGTTGCTTTTGTACTTTAATGCGAGGTATTATCCTCTGGGCTGACTGCCTGCGAGGACTGGCTGATGAGGGGCTGACCCGCTAAAGCAGGGCTCTCCCCTGCAGGTCTCTGGTGTCTGCTCAGTCTGCCCTTTGGGTGTGTTGTCCTTGGATGTGGTCCCAGGTGGTGCTCTGGCTCCTTCTGGTTTGAAGTAGGCCACTGGGTTTGCTGGCCCTGTGGCCTTCTGATAGGGGCCCTGCTTGTGCCCTGTTTGGCTTGTACCTCTCCAGGGCCACAGAGAGTGACCAGGCAATCCACGGATGTCTCCCACCCACACTGGGCTTGGAGGTGCCATAAGAGGCCAAACTACGAACTGAAGCCAGCTGCCACTAGTGCCTGGCTTGTGGCTGCTCAGCAAGAGAAACAGGGCACACTGAGGCCAGATGCAGCCTTTTTGGGTTTTGTGAATGTTTGAGAGATTTTAGGAAATTCTACAGCATGAGCCAAGACAGATCATTTATATGGAAAAGCCATTGGAAATGTTTTGGGTGGGCCCAAAACTTGGGAGGGGCCAGGTCTCAGGAAATCATCAGGCCAGGGTGACCAGTGTGAGCCAGGTTGATGGAGACTCAGGTATGGCAACCGCCTGCATCTGCACACTGGGAGGGGAGAGGGCTTAACAAAGGAACAGTGACCTCTGCCAGCACTTCTGGGAGAAAGCTGTCCCTCCAGCTCTTGCAGTGAAACCAGACCAAATTGATTCTTCAATGTATGTCCCCTGTGCTCTTCATACTGCTGCCCCAGAACTGGAACCCAGAGTGAGTGAGTCTGCCAGCGAGTAGATCTGCATGTGGGCCCCTTAAGAGGAATGTCTGTGATTCTAGCTGCCCCCTATCTCATTCAGCCATAATATCCACTGATTTTCACAGCTAGAAGTTATGGGGACTTTTTTTCCTGGCACTGGAACCCCAGGCTGGGGAGCCTGGTATGGGGATGGGACCCCTTACTCCTCAGGATGGACCTCTGTGACTGAGATATCCCTCCTAATTCTCTAACACCATATGTGGACATGGAATGAAACCATTTCATGTCTCTGCCCCTCCTACCTGTTTCAAGGTACCCTCTTATGTGTGTCCCCCAGTTGTAGGACTTGTGTTTAGCCAGAGCCCAGGCAACTCCCAATGATGGCTATTCTGTAGTTTAGTTGTAATTTTGATGTGGTTGTGAGAGGAGGGAAGCACAGTGCTAACCTACTCCACCATCTTGACCAGAAACACTGATTCATTGTTTATTAAACAAAGGCATATGACATGCTTACTCTGTGCCAGGCACTATTCTGTAGGCTGAGGATAGATTAGTGAACAAAATAAATAAAATTTCCTGGCTTCATGAGGCAACCTCTCTTTTGCTCTTAGATTTTTTATTGTTTCATTGAAGTCACATGTGAACAACCTTGATCATTGCTCTATTCTCCTTAGAAAAAATTAAGGCCTAAAACCTCCTGAAGAATAAATCCATCTCACTCTTATTTTGGTTTTCTTTAAAGAGCCTCATTTATGATATTCAAGACTCTGAGCCTCCTGCAGTCTTTGATCATAATAATCAGGAATTAGCCCTGAGTCCCAGAGAAGAGCAGAGTTAGCTTAGTGTCTGGTTATTTCTGTAGTAGGAGGTGGGAGTTCTACAACAGTTCAGATGAAAAGAGGCTTCTCTCATCTATTTTTTTTTACTCAACTAGAGAAGAGTTTTAATTTAGAAAAAGTGCTAAGTTTCTAAAAGTACTTTAAAAGAGGGGCTGAACAGGGACCAGGAGGCTGCTGGTTGTTCAAAACATTGAAGGATCCCTAAAGTTAGCAGAGAGAAGGCAGGAGAAGGGCAAGTGTGGGGATCCAGGGGTGGGAGGCATGTCTTTTAATAAACTGCACATCTAGGACCTGTGGCTGCTTTGTAAATACATGAAGGAAGAAAATTATGATGAACTGAGGTGCCTGCTGATGTCCTGGTGCCTGATGAATTTAGGGAACATTTTTCTCTTTCCCTTAATGTTTCTCTGTAAGTTCCATCTCATTTCTTGCTTTAATGAGGACATTCTTTATGCCTAAACAGAACCCCTACTGTTAGAACTCAAGCCTGTTACCTCTACTGCTCTTCTCTGCTAGGATTCCAGTAGGGAGTGAAAGAGGAACTTCTACCTGCTGTGGACTCTAGAGACTGTCAGTCACCTATAGGGGGCCCTCTCACTCTGACCCACAGCCTCTGGTTTCCCCATGTGATATAGCATGCCACTCCTACTCCCTCCTGCATCTCCCCACCCCACCCCACCGCCCCACATCCCCAGATTTGTGCCCTGACAGGGCAGCTGGATTTATTCTGGTTCATTTCAATCCTATGCACTTTTTCTGGGCACTATGCTAGCTACTGATATAGAGAACTGAATAAAGTGGCATCTATTCAGTGATGTCAACAAAAGAAATGTCCAAACCTGTAGAGAATTTTTTAAAAAATTTATTTGAGCCAAACTGACAGTTTATGCTGTGAAGTAAGATCTCAAATGCTCCAGAGAATAACAGACTTGCAGCTTCTTTTATGCATTTGCAATTAAGGAAGGGACACAAGAAGATTGGAGAAAGAAAGGTGGAGATTAGA
Organism: Eidolon dupreanum; assembly: GCA_028627145.1. Lineage (NCBI taxonomy): Eukaryota > Metazoa > Chordata > Mammalia > Chiroptera > Pteropodidae > Eidolon > Eidolon dupreanum. Next base: position 45,101,885 of record CM053507.1, read on the forward strand.
TTACAGGATAGATAATAAGATTATGCCCTTTCTCACAGGTTAATACCCCTTTCAAGGGGTATTACTTCTGCTATTTCAAAAGTATGTTAACCTAGAGGCACAAGAACAATGGACAGGGCTGGCTTAAAACCTTTTATTAAAGAAGTTATAGGTCTGGGGCAGGACTACTCACCATGGCCTTCCCCTTTAGAAATTTATGATTAGATAATCATGAGACCTTACTTTCCATAGAAGCTTTATATTTTGTCCACAGTAGGTTAGTGAAAAATGGAAAGCTGTATGGTAAGTATTACGACTAGAAGAACATATAAAGGACAGTAGCAAGATGAAAGGGAATATAAATTAATTCTATTGGGAAGCACAGTCTGACATGGAGGAGGCATTTGAATTAAGACTTTAAGGATAAGTGGATTCGCCAGAGATCCAAAAAAGGAGGGGTATTCCAGATGAGAATATATGACCAAACGTTGAGAGGTGTCTGGCACATTCAAGACTTATCAATTAGTCCAGGAACTAGTATATCATCTCCATATGGTTGGGAGTAATAAGAAAGAGCTCAAAATATAGCTCTTGCTTGAAAGAGAGGTCAGGCTAGAATTAAAGTTTTGGCGGAGAAACATTGGATTGGTACTTAATGAAAAATCAGGGTTTTTAAACAGATGCCAAATGTAATTGATTCTGGTTTTAGAAATACCTCTCTGGTAGGAATGTGAGGGCAATGGTAGAAAATAGAAAATTGGAGGTGGGGAGTTCACTTATGAGATCATTACAATAATGCAGGTGAGTGATGATGTGGACCAGCATAAGGACATATCTCCAGCCTGCACCTCTTTCCCAAATTCTAGTCTTTTTTATTTAACTCCCTATTTGACATCTCCACTTAGATGTCTCAAAAACATCTCTAACTCCACATGTCCAAGACAGAACTACTGATCTTCCCTTCTCTAAACTTGTTCTTATCTCATCTAAGTTGATGGCAACACCATCCTTTCAGTTGTTCAGGACAAAACCTTGGAGTTGCCCTTGGTTTTTCTCTTCTATAACTGCTCCACTCCCCATTTAACCAATTGTAAAATCCGTTGTCTCTGCCTTCCTCACCATCTCCACTGCTTCCAGGCAGTTGTGGAAGTTGACCAGGAAAAGCACAGTAAACTGAGGATATGGTCCGTATACAGAGTTGAGTCTCTGTCTTCTCCATTGATAAAGGTTTCTAGAGAGTTAGTCATCTCTTTCTTCCTGATAGAGAGAGAGAGAGACAGCCTTATAAATGAGGATTTCCCTTATAAATGTAAATGTCTCTTAGAAAAGAAAAACTTCTACTTGGTTTTCCAAGCTTCTCCCATGTCTGCTGTTTTTTTTTAATAACCAGCTCAAAATAATTTTTATACCAAAAAGGCATGTTTTGTTGTATCAGATTCTACTCCCTTTTACTCACTACTGTATTCTAAATCACCTAGAAAGGAACCTAGCATAGAAGAGGAACTCAATAAATATCGGATGAATAAATAAGTGGAAAGTTTTCTGGAAAGAATGGCAGATGTAAGTTAGCAGAATAGAAACTGCAGCTCTTTGCATCCTCTTAGCTTTGAAGGTAGCGAGAAGAAAAGAGTAAAGAATGATTCTGAGTTCCTTAGCTTGGGCTGGTACCTTTACCTGATAAAGGAAGGCAGGAGAAGGAATATATCTGGGAGATATTAATTAGTTCTACTTGGGTCATGTTGAGTCTGAATGCTTGTGAAATGTCCAAGTTCAGTTATGTGGCAAATGAATCTTGCTTAAAAGAGAGGTCAGGCTGGAATTAAAGTTTTGGTAGGCATTAACTATGACATGGATGAGATTTGCCAGGAAGAGGGAACCAAATGAAAGGAAAGAAGGGTTGGAAAGATGCCAGGAGGTGTGCACCTTTATTTGTAGCACACACCCAGCGTAAGCCAACATATGCTAGTCAGTATTGCTATGTGCACAGTTGTTCTACTTGGCATACTTGGATACTTCTTGGAAAGATGGAGATGGGGGTAGATGTGTGAGGAGGCAAGGAGCGAAATGATCAAAGCACTTTTTGTCACATAGTCTTAGGTGAGTCTGTGTAATGCTTGGGTTGTTTCCTAGGCCCCTGTATCCTGCAACCGTCCTTGTACTCCGACTTCCTGAATCCTACCTGCAACTTCTATCCTAGGCTTTGGGTGAGTTGCATATCGAGATGGCAGACATCAGAGCCCTAGCCTAGAGCATTAAAAGCACCAGCAATTGTTTTCTTCAGTGAGCTGTCATAAAGGCAATCTTGCCTATATTGTATGCATTTCACATTCCACCATCAGTTTGAGACAGCTTGCTACAAGACTCAGAGCAGTCAGAGATCACTTAAATGAATTTTGCGTGTTTACAAGAGCCAGTGGTGCTTGCTTCACCAAATGACTGTTCAAGGAAATTCAAACAAAAAGCCATTTTCTTTGCTCTTTTTTCTTTTTGAAATTTCTCAGGGAAAAGGCAACAATTGTATATACAGGCTGTATATTAGCCTCTGAAAACAATACTGATTGGAAAGATAGGGGGTTTGGGTTTGCATTTAATAGTTATCACTGCTGAAAGTTGAGGACCCTGAGAAATGACTTCATTTGCATCTCTTTCAGCAGCTATTGTTAAACTGGTTGTGCCCACTCATATCTGTGAGGGCCTTTTGAAATTGTTATTTTAAAAAAGGAACTGAATTGATTACTTCATATGAAAGTGCAAAGAAAATATGGAGTGTGCTTCTCTTCTTCAGCTGAGAGAAAAAAATTTTTTTAATGTGATAGCTGTTAACCTTCATGGCAGATTCTTCAGGCCTTTGTAGGCTCCACAAGCAATGTCTTGCCCTTCTCCAATATCTCCTTTAGGTGTCTTCCATTTTTCTACTTCCATCTTTCCAACAGAAGCATTGCTGCTGCAAATGGACAATATCATATACTTGAAGTCTGTCTCATGATGATAGCAATGGTAGAGACAGTGCTGTTATTGTTGCTGGTGATACTGAATGTATCTGTTATTTTGTACTACAATCGTGCTGTGCTACAAATCACTCTAAATTTAGTGGCTTAAAATAATAGTCATTTATTATTACTTCTTGGTAGGTTGCCTGATGGTTGACTGTTCTAGGCTGGGCTAGTTAGGTGGCTGTGCTTCAAAGTGCAGACCCAGCTGGCCTTAGCTTCTTATTATAGGCATGGCTCCGGGTTGCTCTATTCATTCCAGATTCTAGACTAAATAAGCAGCAGCTACCCCAGGAGAATGGGAATTCTTCTTGTGATGATGGAAGTATAAGAAGGTAAGTCATGTTGCACACTCTCTGTTGCATCAATTCTGCTTACGTCCCACTGGAGGATGCCAGTCATAGGGCTAAGTCCAGATTCAAGGGATGGGGAAGCATGAGCTACCCTGAAAATAAGAAAATCATATGGCCAAGCCTAACATCAGTCAAGGAAGTAAGTATATTTCTTGTGTGAGTAGGGAGTAAGAAATGAATATTTGCCAAACAGTTCTATTCTTCCACAACTACCTACTATTTGAGGGGCCTGTGCAAGGTCTCAACACATTAATTTATTTACCTATACAATTAAATAATACTTATTGAGTCCCTACTATGTGTCAGACACATAGTATATTAATGAAGACAAGGAATTTGGGAGTCCTAGGATCCTGCTAGGAGACCCAGCTGAGGCCTGATCTGCTTTTTGCTGTATTGGCTTCATTCTCAGGCAGGTTCTATTTAAGAGGTAGAAGTGATGATTAGCAGCAGATCTGACCTTATAAGGTCCTTAGTTCTTATAAACACTGAGGAAAACAACTCTCTTTCTCCAAGCATCTATCGTAACCCATATCCCTTTTCCATAGGACTCTGATGGGGTTGAGTGCCCAAAATGGACCAGTTTCTGTTTTTGGGAGGGTAGAATCTTCTATACTGAGCATTTCATGTTGTAGGTTCCGCCTTCACTCATAAAATTGCAGTAGAAGGCCCAAGTGTTTGTAGCCCTACCAGCTAGGGAAAGAGGAGTTCTCAACAGAAATCAAAGAGAAACTAAAGATTACTGGAAATTTTGGAGATGGCCTAGAATCTAAGAATTCTTTGGGAGGCTTATATTTCTAGTATTTTAGCTCTCACTGTGATTTCTTCCATCTGCTGAATTTTTCACCTCTGCTACCTGTCTTGCATCTTGCAACTTTTGTCTCCTTCTATGACTAATTTTCTCCATGCTGCTCAGACTCTCTATTATTTTATTTCCTCCAAGCTCAGTTATAGAAGATGTCGTGTGGTACAGGTTTTACTCTGGGCATTCAGTATTTGAGGACAAAAATAACAGCACACTATGGTACAGACAACTTAAAATTTAACATCAGTCATTACTCCCCTAAAGACTTAACCATTCTTCACCATTGTGACATTTTTTTTCTAAACCTGTGTCCCCCTAATGTCTCTACTCATCACAGTATTCTTGATCAACACTTCCCCTTAGAATGTTCCCTCTTATTAGACTCTAATATCCCAAAGTTAGTGATATATTTTCCTTAGAATAATTTTATTTTCTCTACCCTGCTTCAGAGTAGGTTTCAGAGCGATTTCTATCCCCCAAACTTGTTAAGGAGCTCCGAGAAACAAAATGCATCCCTTCAAAGTCATCAACCTTATAATATAATCAAAAGTTTTGAAAGTATTGGGCCGTCGTAACCATGGTTGTAGTAGAATGGAGAAAGGAAGGGAGAAGGGAGCTAGGGAGAATTTTATTTGCTTTCACAGTCATATTTTTTACATTTGGAAATTTCAGCCTTCATAAATGGTCTTTCATATAATGAAAACTTTATTCCAATGTAAATGAAGTGTATGGCTCATGTGGCCAAAAATCAGGGGTCATGTGCCTTCCTTTGCAATGAGAAGAACGTGTCTCAGGCAGATACTGACTCAAAAGGTTATAAGATATGTAGAGAAGACCTGAATCCAACCCACGGTCTAGAGCCACATCCAGGAATCTAGGAGGAACACATTCTAGATCATTTAAAGCTCAGGTGTCCTGCAGAGTGAGAAAAATGTTTGTTGTTGTAAGCTATTAAACTTTTTAAGATGCTTGTTACACAGTATTATTGCAGTAATAGCTGATCAATATATTGAGACTGAGAGTCAAACCCAGTTTGTGTCCACAGCTCTTTCTCTTTGCCATACCACTCCCTCTTACCTCGAAGACATTTATTTTTGTCTTTGCATATTAATGCCCCTTTTCTCTTCCTATTATTAGACTGTCAGTTCCTAAAGGACAGAAAATTTCTCTCTCCTGTCTCCCCACCTCCCATCCCTAGCATAAATCTTTGTACTTTGTTGCTGTTCAATAACAATTTTGGATGAATGGCAAATTTAAGTCTCATGTTGGTGATAGCCACAGATGGAAATTTTGTCCTAATTACCAGCTGGTAAATAAATATCACTGGTTCCAGGTGGGACCAGATGAGATTTAGAAATGGATTTACACAAACTCTTCTTTCTAATAATGACAGAGCTTAGACCTGACAGCAGAAGTAGTTTGGCGAACCACAGTAATTTTCTTGTATCATTAATAGTCTTACCATTATTTCACTTTAGTGCATGGTGAAATGTATATTGGAATTCATGTGAAAGTGTTTGTGATTAGAGTAAGTGACTGCATAAAATAGAAATAGTTTATAGATAATATTATCTGCCTTCTCAAGTAAGGCCATTCTCTCTGCTAAGAAAATTGGGGAGTGTTCTTGTCTCTGTTATTTAACTCTTTTTATTTCCTGGTTTTAGTCAAGTAGCCTTTCTTAAAATGACCAAAAAGCATGATGTATTTTTATATAATAGGCTGTTACACTTGTGTTGTTTTATGACTTCTGGTGATACTTAACTGTTCTAACAAAAATGTATATTGCACTATAAAAATGGAAAGAAAATACAAAAGAACACTGTGGTATCTTGCTTAAATTCTCAGAGTAACACACAAAGTATTCAGCAGATTAAGGTGAAAATATTATAGATCAAAGATAGATGGGAGTGGAATGACTAAAAAAAGTCAGCCCACCCAGAACATTGTGATGATGCTTTGTCCTGATCCTGAAATAACTTTGGCTGTTTTTAGCAAGTGATAGTAAAAATAGGGAAGGCCATTTCAGACAAAAAAGCACAAAATAAGGCTGTGATCATCTCTTGTCATATGCTACCAGGGAGAACAGATGTGGAACTCTCCAGTATGTTCAAAACATCTCTGCCTTAGCAAAACCAGAGGCCCTGGCAGGACCTCAGAAAAGAGAGAGGATGAAATAGTTTTAGTATATGGCTAAGGTCAAAGATAAGATTAAATGTGTTTTGGTTGTACCTAGGTGAAAACTTCTTAGAAAACTCCCACAGTGACTTTCACTTGCAGCAGAACAGAAATGGAGTCTAAAAAATGTCCTTGTACCCTTTGTGATATAAAGCACTCAGAGGTTCCAAGGAGAGAGAGAGTTTGGTTCAAGGTATATAAGTTTCCAAGGCAAAGATTGCAGGCATTTCAAAGAAACCTTCCGGAATTATCAGAGCATTTCAGCACAGGATGGCTGGTCTACCTCCCTGTGGTAATACATGATTGTTCATCTCAGTAATTCCACTAGAGTACAGCTTCTGACCTTCAGCCATGCATAATCAGAACCTCACTCCAAATGGAGATATTAATCACAGAGATATTGAGCCATTCAAATCGTAGCACAAATATACAAATTTATATGGGGAACTGGAGCAGTCAGGGAGACTGAATATCCATATTTGCCTAACAAGCACATCTTAAAATCTCTGATCCATTCGTGCCATTCTTTCAACAAATATTCACCGAGTGCCGGCTGTGTGCCAGGCATTCAGGAGAACATTCTAGAAACTGCAATGTTGTAGTAAACAAAGCAGACTGATCTGTGTTCTAGGGAAACTTATATCCTAGGAGATCAGACAAGTCAATGAATAAATAAGAAAATTTCAGGTAGTGAAAAATAAAATAGTAAAAGCAATTTAAAACAGGATTATGATAGTAAATGGGGATGGGGAGTGGGGATGCTACCTGTGACTCTCAATGGTATTCAGGTTCCTGGCTTTATTTGTCCCTGAAGACCAGCTATAACCCTGTTAATAGTTCATGAGGAGGGTCTGTAAATCCCTTTGTTTGTTTAAGCTAGCGCTAGTTGGGTTTCTGTCATTTCCAGTCAGAGCGCTAATGTACTTCGTGACTAATAAAGCAAAGTCTGGACTCCTGAGCCTGGCATTTAAGGCCCCTCTCAATCTAGTCCTATTTGACATTTGCAGCCATAATTCTCGCTGCACTCCCAAAGCACCTACCATTCCTCTTGCACCCAGCCCTGACATAGCTTGTTTCCTCCTGCCATGCCTTCCTTATAAAGGAGAACAAAGAAAGTGGTTTGGAAATATCTGCTGGAACCCTTTAGTACTGCCCAATTGTCTAAATTCCCCTTGCTCAAACCCCCTGGCCAATGTCTGCCTGTCAAAGTAAAATTGTGCCTCAAGGCCACTTTCATATCTTCCCTCCTCTAGGAACTCTTCAACTAAAATTAATATCTTCATTCTCATTGTACATTGAGCCTCTTTCAAAGCATTTAATAAAATTTGCCTTGCAACATAAATTTGCCTTGCAATATATTATGTTATGGATCTAATTACACCACTAGCATATGAATACCTGAAGAGTGAAGTCTATGCATTTTTAAAAAAACTTTGTAGCATCTTCAGTGCTTGGCAGCACATTAAATTAATTTGTCTTATATAAAATTATCCTAGAAGATGTAAAGTACTGGCAGTGGTCTCCAACTTTTTGGCACCAGGGACCGGTGCTCCTATGAGAATCTAATGCCTGATGATCTGAGGAGGAGCTGAGGTGGTGATGCTAGTGCTGGGGAGCAGCTGCAAATACAAATGAAGCTTTGCTTGCTCATCACTGCTCACCTCCTGCAGTGTGGCCTGGTTCCTCGCAGGCCACGGACAGGTACCCATCTGTGGCCTAGGGGTTGGGGACGTCTGCTATATAGAGTTAGGGTAAATAAAAAGAACAACCAACCATATTTTGTATGTTTACGCAACGTCAGGCATGATGTTCAATGCTTGAGATATAACATGTAATCCTTGTTTTGGCTAATCAAAGATTAGCTCCTCTAAGAGACAAACTGAAGTCTCAGTGGCTTATTTCTTACATATTCGTGAGTCCAGTATGGGAATTTGATCGATGGATCTCCCCAAAATGATTGAAAGACCAGGTGTCTTCTACTTCCTGGCTCAGCAACTGGTAGAAGCTAAAGCCATTTGCTTGATCCTGTATATCAGGAGGTTCTATACTATAGACAGGGATCATGATTCTTGGTGGTCAACTAGCCATTTATGCTGTAATCATCATAACTGCCCTATGGCATAGGAACTATTTACCCTTCTCCCCTTATAGATAAGGAACTCAGATGACTTTCTCAAGGTAACCTCTAGATAGTGCAGGACCAGGATTTGAAACCGTTTTTTTGACTTTCAAAATCCATTTTAGTCTTGACACATAAAAAGCATCATTCTTTTTTGTTCCTCGTTCTGCTACATTTTCCAGATTGCAAAAATAGTTATCATGTCAGTCTGCTACTGCAAAGCATACTTACTAATCTTTCTGGGGTCTCTCTCCAAGCATTCTGTTCTTCCCAGGTATTTCTGTTGTTTCTGAGTATAGCTGGACCCATTATCCCATATGTGGCAAGACCAGTACCCTTTCCCATCAACTGCTCTGAGTCTTGGTGCATCCTGGCCCATGGTTCGTTCTTCTGCGGTTTATGCTTGGAAGACCATGATGCCTAACAGCTGTGGTTCTGCTTCTCAGAGTAAATAGAGACATTGCCATGGGGGAATTTGATGCAAGGTAGTGTGTCTCATTTTGGGAAAGGATATGTGGGAAGGGGGGAATGCAGAAGAAGAGAGTGGGAGAAAGAGCAGGTCTTCCTCAGGATAAGACACAACTCAATACTGAAAAGTACACATGGAAAAAAATGTACACAGTTCAGCCACAGCTTGCAATTGCTATTCCAGGAAGGAGGGCTGAAACTAGGAATCACTGTTGGCTCTTAAGTTTCATAATGAGTCATCAGTGGATTTATTTTTTTTCTGAGCATATCTTCTGCGTTCCTATGTTCTGTGCTGTGTAAGCTTCAGAAGGCTTTTATTAAAGTCAGCCAGTAGTCCATTTGGGAAGGCGAAGCATTTGTACAAAAATGATAACAGGTGGATGTATTTTGCTCAAAGGTATGCTGTGACTGTGAGTGTTGTTGTCAGTCAGAGAAGGGAGGGTTCTGTGTGGACTGTATAGCCAACAGTGGCTTCCTGGAGAAAGGGGAACTTGCTTTGAAGCCAGAGAGATGGGATGAGATTTAAATAAGTGGAGAAGGAATTGCAGGGCATTTCTGGCTAAGAGAAAAATGACAGTTGTGGGTATGAAGGAATAGAGGCACAGCCATGGTCCAGGGAGAGTAGAGGTGAGACCTGACCAGCATGAGAGGCTGTCATTGAGGGGAACAGCAGTGGGTGGGAAGGGGCGAGAGAATAAAGAAGATAGGAGGAGTCTGAGAACAAGCATCTTTGGAAAACAAAGAGAAAATTTTCAATTGACCAGAGGATCCTACTTACTGCTGTTCACCAACAAAGCTTGTTCTTCCCTGCTTTGTAAGAGGTGAGGACCAGGGGACCAGTTATGAAGAATGACTTGTTCAGGCCTTTGTGGGCCTTGAATGGCCAGAGTTTAAGAATTCTCTATCCTGAACCATCACCACCACCATCACTCTTGCAGATAACACATGCCTCCAATTCCCAGTCCTCAGAACATTCATGAGATGAGATGTGCCATAGAACACCACCTACTACAGCACTCTGCTTTTCCTGATTTATTGTGCAAGCCTACAGACAGGTTCAAAAATAACTAAGGTTGAACATATGTCAAGCACTTGGGTCAGTGCATAGCCTAATTAAATTTGATTTAACAAAATGAAGAAATATGCCATGTCTTGCCTTTTAGCATTTTAAGGTAATTATTCCTGCTTCCATCATGCACAAGGGTAGCTGGTGCAGGAAGTGTACCCCCTCCAAAATCCATTTGCCATTTTGATCACATTGGCTTCCTGTGTGCCTTCCCTCCTGACTCAAGTTTGCTTTTTCAGGAAACAGACTCTGAAGCAGGAATTGTGAGCAGAAGGTTCACCAAGGAGGGCCCTTGGGAGCCATACCTGTAACAGTGTGGGAGGCAGAATTGGGCAGAGGGAAGACTGATCCACAGCCTAGTTGTGGGGAGCTCTGGAGCAGGAATGGCCCTTCAGAGCTGAACACAGGAGGCCAGGGGCCAGGAGTGTTTTCTTCCCCATTAACTGCCCTTTACCCCCTCCCCGTACACGCACAGCCATTACATGCAGAGGGGGTAACCTTGGTCAAGGTTGCTCCTCTGGCCAAGGGCAATTCCTGGGTAGGATTGCAGCTGGGAAATGAGAGCTTTGGACCTGAGAATCGGAGGCAGGGTCATCTGGGCAGGACTGCACAGCACCTGCTACAGCTCCTAGTAGCTAACACTTGAGTCTTTTCAGCAAAGAGACAAAGACACCCTCAGGCTACTGGAACCTCTTTTCCAGTTCCTTCAGAAAGCCTGAAAGTGTCTGGGAATTTACATGCCCCAGAGGCGGCCCCTAACCAACAACTGATATAAACACCTCAGCTTCCTTCACCCCCACAGCAATAATTCTGAAGTGCAACCCAGGCTATTTCAGAGTTTCCCTGTGGGAGAGAGCCACATTTCCTTCCATGAGAAGGATATTTGTCTGTTATCCCACCCTTGTTTAATCTCCTTCCCTCCTGGGTTCTACTTCCTCACTTAGGTAGTTACCGATTTTTATAAAAATGCTTCATAATAACTCACTTTCCCCTGAGTTCTTTTGTCTACTTCTGAAGAAATCAACCCAAGACAATCAGCTTTGTGACTCTTGGGTATATATAATGTCTCTAAGCGTCAGTTTTCTAATCTGCAAAATGAGCATAACAATAATGACGAATTTATGGGGTAGTTGTGAAAACTATGAGAAAATATCTAGCACAAAGTAAGTATTGAATAAAGAAGCTGTTGTAAGTGGATGAGTAATAATATGAGTAATGATATCTAGTGTTGGAGAGACTAGGACCCCCAGTGCATCATTCTGGTTGAAAAGTGAGAGCATTACATTTTCTAGAATTGAATGTGGAACTATTCCTACACCCACAGTCTCTTTTTTGCATTGTTTCAGCTTCAGTCACAAACTTTGGCCACAGATAGATTGCCAGTAAAAGGTTTTAAGGCACTGCCTACATTTTTTTTTAAAGGTGAAAGGAGGAAATTCCTAAAGAAAAAGTTCTGAGTGTTCTTTTAAGTTTCTGTATATTGAGTGTCCTGATTAGCCTCTCCTTACAGAGCACCTCTTGAACTAATTAAATTAGTTTGAGATGAAACTTTGGCTCATTTTCACATGCTACTCAATGAAAGTATCTGATATAGTATTTAGAATGTGAATTTCGCTATGTTTTTAAACTGTATTTTCACTGGGGATGTTGGTGGTCAGGGGCTTCATTTGGGTCCAATGGGAAAAAGAAGAGGGACTCTTTATCCCTGGGGTCACCTCCACTCTGGATCCAGCTCTCCTGCCCCTCCTTGTTGTTCGGGCCCATTGCTCTGCCACCATGGTTAGGCGTGGTGATGAGGGAACCACTTGCTGCCTTTGAATATTCATGGTTCTTCAGGACTACCCTTGGCTGCAATTCTCCACTTCAGCTTCCAAGAGCAAGTCTGACACGTTGACTTGAACTTGTCAAGGAAGCTCTGTTCTGTTGATTGCGGCTACCTGAAGAATCGTTAAAAGGATTCTGAGTTCCTTTTTGGTAATCTCTGGCACAGCTATTGGTAGGAAATTATGGCATACATTTACCAGTCTGGCCTGGAATGCCACATTTCTGCAGAGATTTTAAGTTTTCTATGGGTGAAAGTTTTCTACTACTTTTATATGTTACTATATTATATACTGTATTTTATTGTAATTTGAAATATATTAATATTAGTACGTGTAATTATATACATATTCAAATTTCAATAGAGGAGGAATATGAATAATATAATACATCAGTATCCCTTTTAACTTTCTTCCAAATCCCCATTCTCAAGATGAATTCAATTATCAGCTAAAATTGTCACTACTTACAAACTATTACCTTTGATAACTTACTCAACTTTTTTGTAACTTAGTTTCTTCCTCTGTCAAATGGAGGTAATGAGTGGAGCTACATCCCAGAGTTACTGTGAGAACTAAATGAATTATATATCTACTGTACTTGGAACAGTTCCTAGTACTTAACTAGATTGAGACATGTTAGCTGTTATAATATTAAAATTGTGTTATTGTTTATCAAGTATCCACTGTTTACCATCAACCAATGTTCTGTGGAGGCTGTATTTAATATGAAAAGCTATCCACTTAGTTCTCTTTTCAATGAGGAGGAGAAGAAAATAATTTTAATGTCAGCACTACTGATCTTCTGATGAAATCTCCACGGCAGGGGAACCCAGGGAAAGGCTTCTTTAACAACTTGCTGCGACCAAGTGAAAGAACATACATGGCTGAGTCTAAGTATTTTGGTGAAAGACTCGAAGATGAAATTAAAAGCTCAATTTATTTTTCCCTCTTTAGCATAATATTGATGGAATCTAGCTATTAATAAAACTTAGCTCATCTGGTTTTCTCTCTCTCTCTTTTTTTTTTTTTAGAGACAGAGAACTTTATCAGTTAGCCTTCCTTTGCAAAGCAATGTGGGATTATGGAAAGAAGCAGGGTTTTGGTGTCAGAAAGAGGTGGATTTGAATTTGGTCCTATTGTGAACTGTCTGTGAAGCTGTAGGAGAATTACTTGACCTTACCAAATATCCATTTCCTTATCTGTAGAATGAAATACGTGCCAGCCACTGTTAGTATTTGTTAGATCTCTACCAATAGGTGCTTTGGAGCCTGCTGTTTTATGAGGATTTTACTTCATACTGAGAGTCCTGAAGTCCTGCAAGCCTCTGAAGTGCCTTCTGAATCTTCAAGGAAGAAATTAAATTATATCTAGCTTGTTTCAAATATAATGTACTGTGGTTCAAGCCCTTTGTGTGAATAAGAATAGGTAGCGCTCTCCTCCTTTCACAGCCCTGCACCTATGGCAGTGTGGTCTGGTTCTCTTTTATCACCTAACCTTTCTGGCAGGGCATCCTTGATCAGGGCACAACCTGAACATCCCTTCATCCATTTGAGTTCTTACATGAATCAGGAGTATGTGTTCAATTAATCATTCCCCAATTACCTAGCATGGCAGGAATTTTGCTGAATAAAACATTATTTGTGGAAAACACACTGGCTTCAGCCATCAAACTTTTTGGCAGACATATTAAAAATGCAGGCAAAAATTTTCCATTAGGATACTGGCTGTCCATATTTCTAGATGAGATCTTATTATCGAGGACCTGAGGTAAATGCTTGACTTCAGTAGCTGGCAGCAATTCTCTGTCTTTGTGTTTCAAATTTCAGTAAAAAAATCTCAAATGTCAAAATGTATGTCACTCTCTAAATAAAATTTCACACCAGAGAATGAGAGAAATGTTGCTATTGAATCATTTGATGTCATACCTGACAGGAATACTGATGACTTGAATGAGCAGGCTGATGAAGACTGAGTGGGAAAGTAGGAATATTTTGCTAGGCATGAGATTTAAGATTTGTGTCTGGCAGTGTTGAATTTCCCTCACTTGCTTTTGTACCACCTGCAAAAATATTACACTTTGCATCAGATTTCCTGTGTGTAAGTTATCTTCATCCTGGGTACAGCATCTGATTGGCTGGGAATATGGACTAGTGTTTTATTACCTGGAAGCCTTGAGTTTTAAGCTTTTTGAAGATGGTAATTTCCTTTTTTAAAATACTATATAACAGCTAAAATTTTGGGCACAGAACTGTTACTAAATACATAAATCTATTAAGTTGATGAATTGAATATGCATGGCAATAGCATATAACAAATATTTTATTTTGATAAGTATTTCATAGCAATGCTAATTCTTCATTACTATGTTGGTAGGTAATGTGGGTTGGAGGAAAGACTTGCACCTGGGTTCAAATTCATCCCTTTCCTGCTTCTTACTATGGTCATGTGTTGCTTAACAACTGGGATATATTCTGAGAAATGAGTCATTAGGTGATATTTGGCATTGTGTGAACATAGAGTATACTTACACAAACCTGGACAGTATAGCCTACTATACACTTTGGACCTGGGTTCAAATTCATCCCCTTCCTGCTTCTCACTACAGTCATGCACCACTTAATGTTGAGAATGCATTCTGAGAAATGTGTTGTTAGGTGATTTTATCATTGTGCAAACATCATAGTGTGTATGTCCACAAACTTAGATAGTGTATCCTACTATATACCTAGTCTATGTGGTATTCCATCATCATATATGCAGCCCGTCATTGACAGAAATGCAATGTGGCACATGATTGCATTTGTGTAACCTTAAGAAAAGGAAAATTTTATGTGTCTGTTTTCTCATTTGCAAAAGGAGAATAAGAGTATCTACTTCATAGGGAAGAGGATCCAAGATAACATATGTGGATATTCTTAGCATGGTACCTAAAATACAGCAGTTACTCAATAACTCTAGTCTTTCCTTAATTGCTTAATATTTTTAGGGAATAAACTGTTCTACGTTAGTAAATATTCAAATAGATGACTCTATAAGGCATTATAAAGCAAATACAGACAAAAAAAGGTAAAAGCAACTGTGATAGTCATATTTGGCTGTTCATTAAATATTTTTGGGTATTCTCTTTGCAGGCACAGGGTAGGATTATATTTTGCCATATCATGTTAAGTTAAATGTTACCATGGGACTTAATTTAGTCAATGAAGTATGACAAGCCACATTTGGGAAGGCTGAAGAACGAATGTGTAATTTGTCAGGTTCTCACTTTACTGTTTCAGCAAGTGTGATAGCACAAATCCACAGTAACAGCAATGAGCAGAGTCTATTTGTTGACCAATAATGGACATATATCATGAGTGATAAATAACTTTTGCTGTAAAGCCACTAATTTTTTTTTAAACCACAGCATAACCTAGCTTATCCTGATTGTTATATCTACCAGCCATTTGATAGGGTTCATTGTGTTGATCTTGTTCCCCTGTTGGAAGAATCTTATAAAAGAGTATTAGAAGAATAATTGTTTGTGCTAGATTCTACCTCAGCAATGATTTAGAAATTTTGGGAAACTCTTGTATTTTTACTATGGCTTAATTAAAGACTACAGCTATTTTTGAAAACTTTCTATCTCTCCAGTGACCATATAATGGGTGGGATTTGGGGAAGATTTGGCTCTTCATATCTTCATCAGCTCCATTCATTGCTACAGATCTGAGTAGTCTCGTATGGTGACCACTAGTCTCGTATGGATGTTACACTTACATAAAACTAAACATTTAGTTTCTTAGTCACACAAGCCATATTTCAAGTGATCAATAGCCACATGTGGCTAGCCCATATATAGGACATTTCTATCATTATGGAAAGTTCTATTGGGCATCTCTGATACAGACAGTTGACATCTTCTCAATGATACATGAAGTTCTGTACAACTGAAGCATCTCTTCTAACTAGATTGTCACCCCTTAAGTCCTCCTCCATAGAATTTAATTGGCCACAACATCTACATCTTATCCTCTAGTTGAACACTCTCAAAATGCAAAGGAAAAGATTTTCTTAGGCTTTCCAGATAAAATGTACTCAATACTTCCAAAGCTGTAACTGCTATTATAATAATGAGTATTACTTGTGGTGTTTGAAGTCAGGGAATTGATATTCATTGTCTCTTTACAAAGCTGAATTCCCCATGGACTTAAAGACACAATGTGAGCTGTAATCAAAGGTGAGTCTGGATGATTCTTATTTAACAAATGGCCCTTCACATGAGGCAAGTGTTGTGCTCTTTTTATATCAAAGTTTACAAGGCCTTTGGATTGAATAATTTTTTTCTCAGATGAAACTGACTAGGATAATAACCTCTCTCAGTTAATATCAAACTTGGGGGTTAAATATGGGTTTATTAGCCAGGGTATCCTAAGTGATACTGTTATAGCAAACAGCCTCAAGGTCTCAGTGCCTAGGACAACAAAAATTCATTTCTCATTTATGCAGGTCATCTGGGAGTCTGGGTGGTCATCCTGAACAGTTCTCCATTTTTTGTAATCCAGTCTGCCTTCCAGGTCAACATGAAGTCTCCGCCCTGATCACTGCTATGAGAAAAGAGTGTTAGAACATCTCACACTATCAAATAAGTACTCCAACCTCAGACCGTTTCTTCTAACAACCTGCTGGCTAGCATTAGTCATGTGGCTCTTCCTACATGTAGCATGAGAGTCAGAGAAGTGTAATCTTCCATGCATCTAGAAGGAGAAGGTAACTAGATATGAGGGAACATTAGAAGCCTCTACCACAGTGCAGGAAGTATATTTTAAATCAAATACATTAAATGTGGAGGTTTCCAGAAAGCTAAATGGCTGACATTTTCCAGAATAATGGAGTGTTTGGTAATGGGATCAGATTTCCATAATTCCAAAATTTTCTGCTAGCTCATGAGGTAAGTGAGAGTTGAATTCATGCTTTTATGAACTGAGTTTGCACTTGTATACCAAGCTTCCATCCACTGCCAGTTTCTTTGGGGAAGCCAGAAAAAAGTGCCATGGCCTGTGACTTTTATCATATTAACTTTTATAAAGGGATATAAAATGAGATGGCAAGATTAGATTATTCGTTGCCTCTTTCCAACACTGTTCTGGTTTCTTTAGATTTTCATGGCTGCCATTAGCAATCCTGAAAAACAGCTCTTCTGAATATATGGAGGACTCTAAATGCTAATGTGGACTTGGACCAGCTTTGTTTTTTTTCACCACTCATAAGCATAAAACCCTTTCTCTGTGTTTCCTTTTCATTCCTTTTTTCTTTGAGAAATTTGGATTACTGCCATTGGCAATAGAGAAAAACTATCTTTTTTTTAAAAGTCAGGTCCATCGATGTATAATTTACATACAATAAAATTTTCCCTTTTGAGGTATACAGTTCTACACATTTTGACAAATATTCAGAGATGTATAACCACCACTGCCACTAAGATATAGATTATCTCTTCCAAAATTTCCTTTCCCCATTGTAGTCATTCTCCATCTCCCACCCTGGTTTCTGGTAATACTGATCTGATTTCTATCCTTATAGTTCTGCTTTTTCCCGAATCTCATAGAAATGAAACCATAGAGTAGGCTGTCTTTTGAGTCTGGCTTTTTTCACTTAGCAAATTGTCTCTGATATTCAGCCATACTGTTAGATGTACCAGTAGTTTTTTTATTGTTGGGTATTACTCCATTGCAGCACAGTTTATCCACCCACTATAGATAGACATTTGGGTTGTTTCTAGTTGGACGTATAAAATATTTTTTGGAAGAGAATTGAAATATCCTTTTGTTTGGAGGATGGTTGGATTAGGAAATGACCAGTTAGGAAAAGGACAATAAATGAGGCGTAGCTATGGATTTGAGGAGGTGTATATCAGCAGTCTTTATCTTAGGTATATGAAGGTTTCTACACATAAGGAATTAGAGATTTATGTGGCCTCTGGAAGAGGAGGGATGGGGACAAAGGTCTGGATGGAGACCTGATGATCTCAGCTTACAGCTGTGATCCAGGTAGTCCTCAAGAGTTTATCTGAAAGCTTCTATGAATTCCTCAAAACTTTGGGAAGCTCTTGCAAGTATCTCAGTCTACAAAAGTGGTCCTTAATATATGATTTCCCAACCTGAAGCATCAGTATCATCTGGGAACTTGTTAGATATTCATAGTCTCAGGCCCCACCCCAGACCTCCAGAATCAGAAACTTTGGAGTAGAGCTGGGCAATGTACATTTTAAGAAGCCTTTCAGAAGATTCCAGTTCATGAAATTAGAAAACCACAGGTCTATAGCATAAGTCAGGGGATCCCCAAGAAGCTTACCCAAGAGGTACTTTGAATCTAATGTTTACCCACACATGTGCATGGAAATGCTACTCCTTTCCAGATCTCACACCAGTGCCTCTCATTGTCTAATCAGGAACCACATGCGGAGGGAGATTACGGGAATTGTAGTTCTCAATTTGTCTTCTGAAATTCAGAGGAGGCTCAAATAGAGTGGAAGTGATAGTAAGTTGATAATGATCTAGCACAATATGGGAAAGGTTATAGAGCTGACTGGATTTTTGAGTAATAGATATTAGTGCTCAATAATAGTGAAGCTTCTGCCGAAGCTTCCAGTTTTCACTCGTTTTTTCCTTCTGCCTAGTTACATAACACCTCATTGAACTTTTATTTAAATGCTCCTGGATTCATGTGTAGCAGATTTAGTGACTATTCCTGGAAATATGCTATTTCAAGATTTTGAGGCAATTATTTCAAGTTATATTTCCAAACATAGGCAAAGTTGCTTTTTCCAATAACTAAGGTGGTTCCTTCCTGGTATGTGTAAAATAAAGTCATAGTACATCTATGATTTTTATTCTTGATATTTTAAGCCAAGGAGAAAAGTAAATAATATTTAAAGAACTTGTAAACCAAGTATGTAACCATTTTGCACAATTCATGGTTTTATTTAATGAGCTTCAGTACCACAAGATGAGAGTTGTTCCCAAAGGGCCTCAATCAGCTAGACTATTGAACGGAAATGCAGGATGTAAATGAGGTTTTAACTAAAATCATACTGCTATTACTTTTTATGGAACCTATAATTTCTAGTAGAGAGTAGGCATATAGAAAACTGTCATTATGAAAATGCCTTCTGGGTTTTGACCAACTGTATTTGGAGCACAAATGAATACTCTAAGGCTTGATTTGTATGCTACTTCTGGTTGTATTGGGCTAAATACATGCCACAGGTTCTTAATAATGCATTTTTCATGGCTTTGTGGATTCCACACACTACCTTTTAGATTCATTATACTCATATTTATTTATTTACAATTTTAAAGCCAGTGGGAAGATGTGTATTCTTTTATTTACATCCTCAGGATAAATTTTTTCTTTGAGACTGATGGTGAGATATTTGAAAACATAGAGATAAAGAAGACAAACCATATGATATTTTTCTCCTGGTAACTGAATTTCAGACTGAATTTCTCTCTTTCTTTGTACTTCCCCTGGGCTGCTATGGACTTTGAAATTCAGAGCGAGATTGGTAACCAGATTGATACTTGCACAACTGATTTCAAATATCTCTTGTATGCCGATGATTCAAAAATTCCAAAGCTCCACATACAAATTTTATCTGCCTGTCGACTATCTTCATCTGATGGTCTCAGACTCAGTATGTGCTACATCAAACTAAGTAGACTCCTCTCCACTGTACAGGCCTTAGTTCTACCTTCCCAGCAATAATAAACCTGTCATGGGGACAATATACCTTGATCGTCATTCTCTTACAAGACTCAGAGTATAGTACACACTTAAATTCTTGTCAATTGAAAAATAGTGATGGTGACAGCAAGTGGTTTATAACACAGAAGGGAGGAGCTGATGAGGATATTCAGAATTTGTAGATTTGTAATGTCTGTGCATCTCTTAATTGCCAGAATCCACTTTTAGCCAACGGCATCTTGGCCACTCCAGTGCCTAGTAAAAGTAGAAGTCAGTGTGGTATGTTGGAAAGAACACGTGTTTTAGCAGCTATGTGTTCACATTCTAACTCTTCCAATTAGAATTTATTTAACAACTGACTCTCAGCTATGAAACGAAGCTAATAACATTCACCTTGAGAGAGCCTTGAAGTTGCTCAAGTATGTAAAGTGCCTAAATGATGCCTGGTACTTAGTAGATGCTAACTAAATGATGGATATACTTATGCTGCTTTGAATTTGTGTGCTCTCTTGTGGTTAATGATGAATCCTCCCAACTATTCTGAAGGTTAGGGATGACTGTGATCTCTGTTTTTTAAATGAGGAAACTGAGGCCAAGAGGTTCTCAGCTAGAAAGTGGAGCGCAGAAACTAGAAACTAGACTTTTTTCTGACCTCAAATCCTTTGCTCATTCTCTGACTTTAAACTGTCAGCCCTCTGCCAAAGCATACTGACTCTGTACCCAAGGCAGAATTAATTAGTTTTCCTCCCCTCTGTTTTTAAAGTCCTTCAAAGAACCCTGTATATACTGTTTTTCCAATACTTACCACATTACCTTGTGATAATATGGTCTGAAATCTTGAAAGAATGTGTTTCTTAAAGCAGGACCATGTCTAATTTATCTGGGCGATCAGTTTCTGGTACATAGTAAGTACTCAATACAGGTTTGGTGGATTAGTGAAAGGAAGAGTCAGAATGCTGCAGCCTCAAAAGGTTCTCTTAATTAAGGAAAAAGGGAACTAAAAGCATTGTTTGGCATATTATTCCAAAGCCAGCATGTGAGCTAACAAGACAGGAAGCAGCCATCTGCAAGTAATGTGCACAATCCACCCCACTGAGAATGTTAATTATGTTTTTAAAGGGAGACTGGGAGCTCTGGTTGCTTTGGCACAAAGCTGTGGGGAGAGGGATGGCCCAGGGAAGGAATGCTAATAGTTTCTCCAATCTGAGTTGCCAGCTTTCTGTATAGCTCTGGAAGGGAGAGGATTCTTGAAAAGTAACTGTGGTGTTTATTCATCTGGGAGAGAGATTTCATCCCTGTTGTTCTCTCAACGATTCATTTCACAGATATCCTCCTTGGTCAAGTAATTTTTTTTACTACCTCTCTTTATGGCTTTGTCCAGATCTTCCTCTCCCCACCTGAAATTCTTCATATTCCCTGCAACTTGGCTCTTTCCGTAGCCCCTCTCTACTCTTATGTACTCAAATCAATTTGATGTATTTTCAAGGCCAATTTTAAGATGCACTGTCAACATTTTAACATTCATAGTCTTTGACTTAGTAATTCCACTTTTAGGAATATCTTCTATAGAGATTCTCCTACAGAAAAGTAAAAAATATATATATGCCTATGCTTATCTGTAATCATAAAAATTAAAAGTATCTGTAATGCTCATCAATTAAAGATTGTTTAAATCTTGCTATAGCCATTTTGCATAACAGTTAAAATGAATAAGGTAGATTGTAAGGATACAGTGATATTATGTTAAAAAAGAAAGTTGAAGCATATGCAACATTCATTTATTCAACAAATATTTATTGAGTGTGTACTATGTGCAAGACAGTGAACAGTAAAACATATCTGCCTTTGTGGAGCTTACATTTTCATCCAGGAAAATGAAAAATGCACCTAATACTCTCTAGGAGGAGAACTGGCTGGTATGGTAAAAGATAATAAGAACGAGGGAGAATATAGAGTGAATAGCGAAAACCTTTGAGACTTGAATATGGTAGGTCCTATAGGAAGGGGCAGGGTTTTCAGTTTCTACTTTATTTCTTTCATATTGCTCAAATGAGTATGTATTATTTTCATTATTTTCAAAGGGAAGTTAATGGTTTCCCCCTCTCTCCAGTATCTTCAACTTCTCTCATTCAGTGAGATCTTTCCCTTTCACTTTTAAACACAGTGGTTTCCCTTTCATCTTAAAAATAGAAGTAAAATCAAAATCCTCCCTTATTCTTGAGTCTCCTCTGGTTACAGACCTATTCTTCTCCTTACTTTCACTTTGTACCAAAGTTTTTGAGAGAGTCTTGAATATTCAGGGTCTTTGAATTTTTTACCTGCCATTCAGTCATCTATCCAAGGCTATCTCTATCTGGCCTTTTGGCCTCCATGCTGCTGAAACTACTCTCTTACTTCATCAGTGAATTCCGAGGACACAGATCTCCTCCTGTCTCTCTGGGTAGTCATGCTGAGCCCTCTAGTGTCCCCTCCCTTTCCTGGGGTTCTCCAGGATTCTGTTCTAGGATCACTACTTCTCCTCTCTATACCTCCCACATTCTCTCTTTGTAACCTCATGAACCCTCATACTTCCCTGGCCTATAATCTAATGCCTCCCAAGTTCAGATCTCCATTTGAACCTTCCTTCCCAGTTTTAGATACTATGTAGCTATCCCTTTAGATCTTCAAACTGAGCATGTTTAAAACTGAATTTAAGATCTTTTAAACTGCTTCTTCTACATTTTGTTCTGTGGTTGGGACAGTACCATTTAACAATAAACTAAGGTTGAAAGCTGGGAGTCACCTGATATGGAAATGTGACCTATTACTCTCTCTAACACTAGCAACAGGCACAATACAATGTCTGGCAACTAGGGGCACTCAGTAAATGTTTGAAGATAGGAAAAAGTGATTAACTCTGGCTTTGTGGCAGAGAAAACACCATGAATTTATTGCACTGTTTCATTTTCATACAGGCTGGAACATAACTGGGTATTTCTCAGTCACTTTGGATCTAGACAGGTTCAAATGACTAATTCTAGACAGTGAGATGTAGGCAGTAGTGATGTTGATCACTTTCAGGCCTAGCCACAAGACATCCTATGCAACCTTATACATGCTCTCTTACCCCATTTGCATGACTGGAAGCAAAGGACTCTAAAGATTAGAGGAGAATAGCACATAAATGGAAGGAACTAGATTTCTTCATCTTTGCTGGGAAGGAAGTCATCCAAGAGAGTCACTTGTCCAGGAGCATCCATAAAAGACTTTGCACAATCAAGAGATAAACTCTTATTGGGTAAGCCACTAAGGTTATAGTGTAGGCTTCAAATGCAGTTCTTCCTATGGTGCTCAACAATACAAAATTATGCTGTTTAGCAAGAATATGTATTATTTAGACATGAGTATAGTAACTTGTCAGCATTCTACTTAACAATTTGTGACACACTGCTACGGAGATGCTTCCCAATATTGTATTTTAGGAATAAGTCTTCCATTTTTTTTAAACCTCCTAAAGTTCTGACATGTCTTGAGCTGTGGGTTCATCCACCTACCATGTATACAGTGGTAGGTCCATTTTACAGAGTGAAGTTAGGTTCACATTAACCTTCAAAATGTCCAATGGCTTCCACTACTCCTTAACAGCTTGCAGATCTTTAACTTCTGTTCCCTCAACCATTTTCTTAAAGGCACTTTGAACTGCCCTACACTTTTATACCCAATGTGTTAAGTACTAGATATTTGTTTCCTTATGGTAAGCCTAGTGCTACCATTGCACATCATTTTTTTGTCAGCCATTGTGGGTAAAAATTGTTTACCAGACAAAAAGTAAGTTGAAAGAGATAAGGCTACAGTAGAGGACATAGTATGCATTACAAACTTGCTTACTCAGGAAAGCATGGCACAGTGTTCACAGGCTGAGAGTGTATAGGGCAACCTTGAACGTTCATTTTCCATTGGCTGAGAACATACAGTTATGTTCAAGTCATCAGAAAAATATATATCTAGAGTGTACTATTATGAAGTGCTATGTACATAAATGATATGCATTGGGGTTCTCCAATATATAAAACAGATTTATATTTGTCCAGAGGCCCCAAACCAGGAACACCGATATTCAAAGGTAGGAAAAGATGGATATCCCAGATCAAGCAAAGGGAGAAAATTTGCCCTTCTTCCATTTTTGCGGGGAGGGCTGGGGGTTCTATTCAGTCCTTCAACAGATTGGAAATGCCTACTTGAATTAATTATGGCAATCTTTACTCAATATACTGATTCAAATGCTAATCTCTCCTAGAAACACCCTCATAGACACACCCAGAAATAATATTTTACCAGTTATCTGGGAATTCCTTAGCCCAATCAAGTTGTTACATACAATTAACCATCACATAATATTTAGAAAAATATTTCAGTGGCAAACAACTAGTTATCAGAGTGATACTAGTGGAGCTATTGGTTGGAGATACAGCTATGTCAGTTTGCTTTGCTATAGCATCACAGCTAAGAAAGCCAAACTTGTCTGTGAATCAGTACTATAGCAAGTTATATCTACTAATGAATAGACTTGAAACAGGTCCTCAAAAGTCTGAGAAAGCATTGGTACTTGAAACAGGGATGCCCTATAGAGGAAAAGATTGTCTTATTTCTGGACTATTTGTTCACTCTTGAAGAATTTTATCTTTGGTTAGCTTGGGAGCTCCAATAAGAGTTTGAATTTGAAGCAATTTTTGCATTTGTGTGGGCTTTGTGACAAAGATATCTTAGGTCAAGTCCATGGCTTTGATGACTGAGTCTTTACTCCTTCCTGAATATCTCTTACCCTGGTGGGGATAAGAGAGCAATTGGAACACTTCCAATATGAGTTGTAATGGGGTTATGAATGGATTTTGTTGATCATGGCTATGAGCAGACAGAAGGAAGATTTCTGAGCCTGACACCTTCCTGAACTTAACTGCTGCTTTATGTTCTGTGCAGAAGCACAAATAGATCGAAGACCATAAAGACACCCCCCTGCCTCTTTCCTAACCATTTTCTCCTATGAATTTCTCAGTACCTCTCTATATTTGATCCCAAACTATACACGATGACCCCTTACATTTTTAATTTATTGCTTTATTCATCCATTTTCCTTTATCCTTAGTCACTGAGACTCTAGGCAATTGCGGTTTTTACATAGTGCACCAACAACTCTGCATAACAATATTCTTCAAGAAGAAAGTCCACCTATTTGAGTGATTTTTCTTGTCTTATTCTGTTTAAATGTATCTTTTGAATTTTATAAATCAATATATTTTTTGTACTAGAAAAGTTTTTTTTTTTTGAAATAATACTTAAAGAGAAAGAATTTTAAAATACTTAAAAAGAAACAAAGCAATTTCCCAGGATGTTGTTCAAAATGCCAAGGAAGGACATTATACTCACTATTTAAAAAGAAGGTACAGCTAGTTATCCATTGATGAGGAGATGAAGAGATACTGCAGTTGAGGTGTAGCTCATGGGAGAAGGCATGGCGTAATCATCTTTGAAATCAGGCCATCCCTAGGTATCACTCTTGGATCTAGATTTCACTTTCTGTAGAGTATGATGATAATTACCTCAAAAAAATGTGAAGATTGAATTAAATAGTACTTAGTGCTCATCTCTAAACCATGGTAGTCAGGGGATAGCAGTCATGTGGCATCTGTGCCATGCTCATCTACCCAGCTCTCACTTTCATGTCCATGACAAGCACATACAATAGATCACAACATTTGTCTCACTGAGCTATTAATCAGGCTCAGAAACCTTCAGGTATATACTACAAGTCAAATGGAGATGGAAGTTGATGTCTTGGTAGTTAAACATTAAATCTTTAGTAGCCATTGATAATGGTGGTAGTGCAAGTAGTAGAGCCAGTTATGGCTGAATAAGCTGTTTTTGAAATGATCCTCTCACAGAAAATAACCATAAAATCTAGACAAAATACAAAATACAACTATTTGAGGCATTAGAAAAAGAGCAAAAGCAAGCAGATTCTGGGTGGGATTTTATATTTACAACAGAGAACAGCATTGGGTTAGTTTCCCATTTTTAGACCTGCTAGGCTGAGGGAAGTCCCCAGTCCACATCATACAGGATAGAAAATTAGTCTTTCATGCTGGATGAATCAGAGGACAGAGTTTGGAACAACAGTAGTCAGGAGGTAATCCTGGAACAAGAGATACAGAGAGGGAAATCCTAATAATGTGTATTAATGTTAAACAATGAAGCTAAGGGTAAAAGAAGTAAACTGAAATTTGAATTTACATCTAAGAGATAGTTTGTAATTTGAACTCAAAAAAAAAAAAAATACAACACTTTAGAGAAATATAACAATGTAGGCTTTTCATAACATAATACAATATTGAATTTCTTGCCCGATTTCAAATATCCAGCACAAATCTAAAATTACTTGGGATGTTAAAAAACTGGAAAGTATGGCCCATTTCATAAAGAAAAGACAAATGGAGACAAAGAGATCAATGGAACAGAATAGAAAGCTTAGAACTAGACCCACACTATGTAGTCAACTGATATTTGACAGAAGAACAACAGTAAATCAATGGAGAAAAAAAATTGTCTTTTCAACAAATGGCACTAGAACAACTGGGCATCCACATGCCAACAAATCTTAACAAAGACCTTGCACCTTTCACAAAAATTAACTCAAAGAGATCATAGTCATAAATGTAAAACGAAAAACTACAAAACTCCTAGAAGAAAATTTAGGTGTCCTTGGATTGGTGATGACTTTTTAGATACAATACCAAAAGCATGATCCATGAAAGAAAAATTTGATAAGTTCTACTTCATTAAGATTAAAAAAACTTTTGCTCTGAAAAAGATACTGTTGAATGAAAAGAATAATCTATAGACTGGTAGAAAATATTTATAAAACATATATCTGTTAAAGGACTGGAATCTAAAGTATACAAAGAACAATGAAAATTCAACAAGAAAACAAAGAACTTGATGAAAAAATGGGTAGAATATCTGAAAAGACATCATACCAAAAATATATACAGATGGCAAATAAATGCATGAAAAGATGTTCAATATTGTATGCTGTTCCGAGATTGAAATTTTCAATAATAAATGATTCCACTACATATTTATAAGATTGGCTAAAACCAAAACAATACCAAATATTGCTGAAGATGTGGAAAAACAGGAGCTCTCATTTATTTCTGGTGAAATTCAGTGTGGTACAGTCACTATGGAAAACATTTGAACAATTTCTTACAAAGCTAAGCATAGTCTTATGGTAAGATCCAGCAATCATTATTGTTATTTACCCAAATGAGTTGAAAACTTATGTCTGAACAAAAACTTGCACACAAATGTTTATAGTAGCTCAATTCAAAGTTGTCATAACTTGGAAGAAACTAAAGTGTCCTTCAATAGGTGAATGGATAAACAACCTGTGGTATAGCCATAGAATGGGATATTAGTGATGAAAAAAAAATGAACTATCGGGCCACAAAATTACATGGGGGAGACTTAAATACGTATTGCTAAGTGAAAAAAGCCTAAAGAGGACTACATTTTGGATAATTCCAACGACATGGCATTATGGAGAAAGCAAAACTGTGGAGAAAGTAAAATGATCATTGCTTGCTAGGAGTTTGTGGAGAGGGAGGAAGCAATAAACAGGTGGAGCACAGGGGATTTTGAGGGTAGTGAAATTTTTCTCTAAGATACTTTAATGGTGGATACATGTAATTCAACTTTTATTAAAACTCATTAAATGTAAAACAACAAGAATGGCCTTAATGTAAACTATGTAATTTAGTTAGTAATAATGTGTCAATATTGACTCATTAGTCATACCAAATGTACCATATTAATACAAGGTGTTAATAACAGGCAAAACTGTGTGTGTGGTGGGAGAAGGTGAGGAGCATATAGCAATTGTCTATACACTGAGTTTTTTTTTCTATAAACCTAAAACTGCATATTAATTAAAAAAAAAAAAAAAAAAAAGACAACCAGGAGTGATATCAGCCAAAATTGCAGAGTAGGGACCTCTGGAGGCTATTCCTCCCCAGAAATACCACACAATTGGCAAAACCTATTAGAATCAAGTTTATTAGAACTCTGAAAGATGGTCAAAGGTTTACACCAACCAAATGAATGCTTAGCCAGAGAAAAGGCCACTGAAACAGAGTAGGAGATCTTTTTTGCATTATAAATTAGTCTTGCCCTCCCCCTGACTCTGGCACAGTGGTGGTTTTAAAGATGACACTTTGTATTCCCAGTGAGTAACTGGTTCAGGAGGGAGCAAAGTGGGTCTACTCCCCAAAGAATTGTGTTTATCTATTTTGACCTTAATGGGGTTTCCCTAAAGGATTGCCATAGAGGCTTCCCTTTGTTTGACCTGACTCTGAACGCTATCTGGGCAGTGTCTACATAGAAAATAAAAACAAAATAAGCTGCTGTCACCTCTTTTGGAGGGAAAAGAGCTTTGAAAAGCTATCATACACATATGGAACCTAGAAAGGTATGCATATGTTCAGAGCAAGATATATGCTCAGAAAAGACCTGAGAAGACCATAAGGTTTCACCTCTGTCTGTTTTTTAGGCTCAGAATAAGTGAAAACTAAGGTAGCGTTGTAAATGATCAAGCATTGAAAGAGTGCCTCAACACAAAGCCAAATTGCCAAGACCTGACCTGGGGTATACTTTTTGCTTTCGCTTCTTTTTTTTTTCTTCTTTACCTTTTTTTTCCTCTCTGTTTTCCTGTTCTTCTGTTTGCACATCAAAATACCCCCAAAATCCACTTTTCAATGAAAATTATGAAGCATACAAAAAAAAAAACAAAACAAAACAAGAAAGTATGACCTATTTACTGCAAAAAGGAAATTGATAGACACTATCCCCAAGGAAGCACAGACATCGGACTTAACTATACAAAGACTTTGGATCAACTATCTCAAATATTCTCAAAGAGTTAAAGAAAACTATGAAAACAGCTAAGAAAACCAAGAGAATAATTTCTCAGTAAATAGAGAATATCAATAAAGAAATGGAAATTATAAAAAAGAACCAAATAGAAATTTTGGAGCTGAAAAGTACAATAACTAAAATGAGAAAGTCACTAGAAGGTATAAGAATAGATTTGAATTGAAAGAGGAAAGACAGTCAACCTTAAGATATGTAAGATAAATGATCTATTTTCAGGAGTAAAAAGCGAAAAAATGAAGTGAACAGAGCCTAAGAGATTTGTGGGCCATCATCAAACTTATCAACACACACAATGGGAGTCTGAGAAAGAAGAGAAAGAAAGGGGCAGAAAGATTATTTGAACAAATATTGCTCTAAAACTTCCTAAATTTGATTTAAAAATATGAATCTACACATCTAAGGGTTCAATGAGTTCTAAGTAGGATAAATCAAGGAGATCCACACTGAGACATATTACAGTAGTCAATTTCTTGGGAGAAACCATGGAAGCCAGAAGGCAGTGAGACAACATTTAAATTGCTGAAAGATGAAAACTGTCAACCAAGAATTTTATATATGGCAAAGTATCTTTCAAGAATTACAGAGTCTATGGCCGTGTCCCCCTGAACAAGCCCGATCTCATCTGATCTCAGAAGCTAAGCAAGGTCGGGCCTGGTCAGTACTTGGATGGGAGACCACCTAGGAAGACGAGGTGCTGTAGGCATAAAAAAAAATAAATAAAAAAAATAAAACAAATAAGGGATTGTAAGCTGACAAGGTCCTTGTAACCTGTGAGGTCAACCAAAGGTTGCCTCATCTAAAAAAAAATAAAAAAAAAGAAAAAGAAAAAGAATGACAGAGAAATTAAGACATTTCCAGATAAAAAATAAAGTTCATTAATAGTAGACCCACTTTACAACAAATGCTAAAGCAAATCCTTCAGGTTTAAATAAACACTAAGCAATAATTTAAAGACATGTGAAGAAATAAAGAACTTTAGTAAAAATAACTACATAAGTTAACATAACAGTCAGTGTTATTATACTTTTGGTTTGCAACTCTTCTTTTTTTTCTTATTTAAAAGAGAAATGTGCAAAACAAAAATTATAAATCTATCTTAATATTCACGTAATATATAAATAATCTATGATTCACAATATAAAGGTGGAGGGATAAAGATATATAGGAGCAGAGTTTTTATATATTATTGAACCTAAACTGGTATTAATTCAAAATGTTTGTATAAGTTTAAGATGTTCATTGCAAGTGCTAAGATAAGCACTAAGAAAATATCAAATATACAGGCAAGGAAATGAGAGGGGAATCATGACAAAAATTAACACAAAGGCAGCAATGGAGGAATTAAAAAATATGATATTTAGAAAACAAATTAAAAATGACAAAAATTCCTTTCATAATTACTTGAAATGTAAATGGATTAAAATTTCCAATTCAAAGGCAGATATTGGTAGATTAAAAAAAACATGATTCATTTATATGCTAGTTACAACAGAATCACTTCAGATCCAAGGAAAAAATAATTTAAAATTAAAAGACTGAAAAAATATATGCAAAGAGTCTATACAGTGGAACATTATTCAGATATATATACATGAATGAAGTGCTAACACGTTATAACATTAATAAATTTTAAACACATTAATGAATGAAAGAAGCCATACACAAAAGGCTACATATTGTCTGATTCCCTTTATATAAAACATCCACATAGGCAAATTCATAGAGACAGAAAGTGGATTAGTGGTTGTCATAGGCTACGGAGAAGGAATAATGGAGAGTGACTACTTAATTGGTGCAGGATTTCCATTTGGGGTGATGAAAAATTCTGAAACTAGATAGAGGTTATGGTTGCACAACACTGTGAATGCACTAATGCCACTGACTTGTACACTTTAAAATTGTTACACTGGTAAATTTTTTGTTATGTGTATTTTACCACAATAAAAGGAAAAGGAAAGATAAAGAACATACAATCAACAGAGACTTGACTCCAAGATGTTGAAAATAGCAGAAGAGTTTTTTAAAGTAGGATTTATAACTGTGTCCAATGTCTTAATAAAATTATGCTAATAATAAATAAAAAGGTAGTGTTAAAGCCAAATGATCAGTCAGAAAACTAGTCCTTAAGACAATTCAATATCAAGAGGGTTAAAAAAATGAGAAGTTAAATAATCCTTGATATGAATCTGAGATATCATCAGGATGTTACAAAACTCTGTGCGGGAAGAAATAGCGATGATGCTTCCATGCTCTGCTGCAATCCAGAAAAAGCTTTGCAGCTGATTTTGAGACTGTCTTTCACCCTATAAATTCAATGCATTAATGTCTTTTACTTTAGGCTGCTTGAGATTAAAAATTAGAGTGGGATAATGTCAGAGAGAGTCTTTAGTATCCCCATCTGGGCTTTCAGGATTGAGCCTTCAAAAGCTAATGTGTTTTCCTGAGATTACCTTTTATGTCATAAATGTTGCCTTAGAGTCTCAAACAGGGATCATGACAGTCATATGTTTGGCTTAAAGGAAAATTGGCATTTGAGGCTGCAAAATCTCTGTGCCTGAGTTCCTTCTTGCTCAGGCAACTACCAAAATTTTACCAGCTGTCTGGTCATAAAAATGTGTCACTGGCTCAATCTGTATTTGTTATTTTGAGGTTGAATATTTAGTTTGCATTCCTTCTCAGTAGGTTGCACAAATGCTAATTATGTTCTTTTATTTTCTGACCACAAGTCATATGTTACATTCTGACCGGTGACAGAAAATATTGAACAATAGCTGTGGAGCTGCAGTTATCAAAGCAAGAATAATACTTTTAAAATATGTTCTATCGAATTCTGTAGTAGACTGAAATTAATTACTCCCAGGCATGAAATCTCTAAATGAGCAAAAAGGTTATTAACTTTCTCTTCAGGACAAAAAATAGGAAAATCTGACTCCTTCATACATTGTTCCCCACACAAACTAGTAATTTGTTGAATTGATTTCTTTTGTCCAGAAAGCTGAAAGACATCTCAATTGAAAATCCAATCTTTAAAAATTATTATTATTATTCACCTTATATATAATAATATTCAAAGTTAAAAAATAGCTAGACCTGGTTATGGATCTTATTTGGCAAATGAATATCAGACTTAAGACAAAGACAATATAGCTAATATATTTTCTAGAGGGTTAGGTTAGAGTTTGTGATCTATATTAATTCATAGTTGGCCAGTAACATAAAATTGTTGCACTTAAGTAGTGACATGTAATTACTTCTTTTAAACTAAAAAAAAAAAAAATAATAATAATAATAATAATAAAATAATACAAAAGAATTTATTTTAAGGAGATGTCCCTTATGACCAGAATTCAAAATTGGAAATGCAGCAAACACATCCTCCTCAGACCCTATTTTGTGGTTTGTTCCCCTACCTTTATACAAGAAATCACATAGTCTCTTGATGGTTTGTCTATAGAACACTACAGATTATGTAATTATCATTACTTAATAATGCCACTAATGTCTTTATTTTCTTCCATTTCCTTTTCTTTATAGCTTACCTCTATTTTTCACTGCAGGTATGGTAAATTGTATTATTCTTAATTATTTATTCAAGCTCTAGTTTTGATTCACTTCCCTATTGCCTTAGTATAATTTCTCTGCCTTATTGACATTAAGCTTGGCCATCTGACTTTGTCCAAAAAACTCCATCTGAACAGAAGCTCTAAGTGGTTTGATTTGTACTTCTTATTCTTGCTGTCTATCATGAGATCAGCCTGTTCCTGGACATGGCTTTTCCTTTAGCATGGAGTCTAAAAATGAGAAGATATGTGGAACTGAGTTTAGCAGAGTCACAACCAATGGCAGTCAACATGTAACATGAACAAGAAATAAATTTTATTGTTGTAAATCACTGAGATATTGTGATGATTAATACTTGGCAAAAGTGGACTAATACACCAAAGAATATGAATAAAATAAAACTTTTTCCTTTTGTGATGTTTGCTCCTTAATAGAAACATTGTTCATAAAAACAGTAGTATAACAGGGACAGATTTTTCCAGAAATTATGAGTTCTTTGACATCAGGGCTATAACCTTGCTATTCATTTTTGTATCCCTGGTACTTAATAGGGTAAGACACAGTGAATATTTGATGAATGGTTATCTTGAGCTGTACATATAATCTCTGTGCACACCCTCCCCAACCAAAGTATCTTTCTAACTCTCAGCTGGTTCTTTCCAACCTATCACCCTGAGGTCTCTTGAATTGTATTCTCTAAAATCTCAAACTAACTTTTATAAAAGTGGTATGGAAAAGAAAATGCTATAGAGAAATAATAATATTAAAAATAATGGTAGCATATATAGACTTAGTCTTTACTATGTACTAAATGATAGGATAAGTAATTTCATCTATTTTCTCATTCAGATCCTACAAACAACCAATGTATTCAAGTATTTCTTTTTCCTTTTTTTTCCTTTTCTTTTTTTGTTTAAATTTAGGATTTTGATCCCAGACACTCTGATTACAGAATGGAATCCTTATCTCATTATATTATGTTCACATATTGTATTTCAAAGATAAATTGAATCTACAGTTTTATGTTAGCCTCATATGGCTTTTTCCAAATTGACCACAGAACAAGACTTAATACTCATATTAGACTTCTTTTGGTTGGCAGTGTCTTGAGACATTGACACAGAGTACGTCAGAGATATTTTGCTTTTCCTCTCGTTAACCCTGACTAGCAGGTGATCTTTGAGAAAAGCTTTTATTCTTGACGGGTTTTTTATTCTGCAAAGTGCACAAGGATTAATGAAACAATTGCCTGCAAAGTGCTTGGAGTTCTGGGGAGACAAGAAATGATTTAAGTGCAAGAAATTATTCTACCATATAAGTCAGCATTGAATTTTTAAATAGATATCTTCTCTAAAGAGTAACACTGAGATGAAAATCATAAAGTGCCAAGCAGTTCAGTAAAGGTTAAATGTCTCCTACTGACATTGAGATGTCAGACGCTGGCAGTAGAGAATGATAGAGCCAAAATTTGAACCAGGAATGACCAGAAATCCTCAAGTCCAAACAATTTACTTTTAAAAACAATGAGGAAACGTGCCAAAAGTGCAAAACCAGTTGGGTTACGTATCTTGCCCAAGGGCACACAGCTAGTTAGAATGAATGAAACAGAAAAATATTAATATATGGTGGATATCAAAGACATGTATTATTAGATCAGATTGCAAAAGAGAAAGATTAAGGGAGGGCTGGGTCCCTACGTGGATGGGTATACATTCAGTAAAAGGGCAGAATTTCAGCTAAGTCTGAAGGACTGGCAAGAATTGAATAAGTGGAGGAGTGAGGGAGATGTAGTCCATGTCATTAAAACTGTGATCTTGAGTGTAGAGGTTGGAATATGTATGGTAAGAAAAATCACAATACATAATACTATAATTGGACATAGGCTCAATAGAAGAAGCACCTATAATTTACTGATGTTTTCTCAAATTCTTACTCTAGTTCTCTCTTCCTTCCTTTTGCGAACAGAAATGGTATCTTGTGTATTTGTGTGGTATTGAACTGAGTCCTAGCTTCTTGGAAAAGAAGTACAAGTAAAAATTAATGAATTATTCCCTACACCAAGGAGATTAAGAAATTATCTATCTACCCATCAACATATACTCCCTTGCTACCAAGTAGAACATGAGAACATAATAGGTGGAGAGAGAATGCTGTGGTTGTTCAGAGAAGGCAGAGATCAATTCTGGCAGGAGAGACAGTAGTGGCAATGATAACCAACATTTATATCAGGTTTACTGTGAGGAAGGCTAGGTTTCAGGGCTTTACACTCATTAACTTATTTAATACTCATCACTATCCCATGTGGTAGTTTCTGTGTCAATAGGAATCTGTCTCTACATATCTCTTGGCTCTGTTTTCCTTGGGCTTGGTTGGATTCTTAATGGAATCTCTAGAGTGGTGGCAGAGTTGTGGTGTCATGCTGAGCTTAACTGAAACTTGTGGCAAAAAAAATATAATACTGATCTTGTCTTTATTTTAAAATTTGACATTTTTGTGGATTTTTCATTTTATTTTTGATTTTTAAAAATAAGAATTAAAATATTTATCTTGATTACTGATATTTAAAAAATATGTATACATTATGAAAGGATTGCCCCTATCTACTTAACACATCCATCACTAGTATATTTTGGTGAGAACATTTAAGTTCTACTTCCTTTGTTAATTTTATTTATATAATATAGTGCTATCAACTATAGTCACTATGTTTTACATTCAATCCTCAGAACTTATTCATCTTAAATCTGAAAGTTTGTACTCTTTTACTAACCTCACCCTATTTCCCCCACTCTCTAGCCCCTGGCAACTACTTTTCTACTCTGCTTCTATGAGTTTGACTTTTTTTTTAGATCCCACATATGAACAATATTATACAGTATTTGTCTTACTCTGACTTACTGTACTTAGCATAATGTTCTCAAGGTTGTTGCAAATGGCAGGATTTCCTTCTCATTGCTGAATATTCCATATATCTATATATATATACCACATCTTCTTTATACATTTATTGATAGTTTTTTCCGTATCTTGACGATTGCAAATAATACTACAATGAATGGCAGTGCAGATACTTCTTTGATATCCAGTTTCATTTCCTTTGGGTATGTACCCAGAAGTGAGATTGGGTAGTTTTATTTTTAATTTTCTGAGGACACTCCATATTGTTTTTCATAGTGGCTATGGCAATTTATATTTCTAGATTACTTAGTTTTTTGGTAACCCTCCATAGTTTTTTGTACCTCAGACAAGTGCTTCACTCACCTTACCCTCATCCCAGTCCTGAAGAAAGGCTATCATCTGTTCTAAAAGAGCTTTATTAACAATAGTTTCACCAGATAGGGGTGTCATTGGGCTGGCATTAATCCCATGCCTATCCCTGAACCAATGCCTAAGAGAAGTGTAATGCTTTGATTGGGTTCTGGAGCTGGGGGTGGGATCAGTCCCTTCCCAATAGCTGAGAATGTCAGGGAGGGGTACCTTATTTATGATTTCCCAGAAGCAGAGCCTGAAATAGAGATTCGTACTCTACTGATTTTGTTGAGGAGAGGATGGAAAATGCACTCAAAGAAGAAGGGTGAGGAAATAGGAAAATGCTAAACAAGAATGTGGTTTAAGGTAAAGACTGGCTTCAGTGTGATTCCACCCAGTGAAATCAGGGAGCCTACCTTTTGCTTCTCCATGCTGGTCAGCATTGACTGAGGCCTGGTGGTGGTGAAGCGAGGCATCTCTGGCTGCAGGAACTTCTTTAGAGAATGGGGCAGCTGTGATCTGTTATCAGCCAACATACACAGTAGCCAGGGATGGGTGCATGGGCCAGGAAGGAGGTCGGGCCAGGGCACCACCAGTGTCCAGTACAAAGGGGTGGGTCCGAACATACAATTATCAGAAAGGAAAATGGATGCTGCTCAGGCATTCAACAGATGTCCTCTTTACTTAGCTCTTTAGCAAAGGCAATGGAATTGATTATCTCTTAATGGCATCTGTTTCAATGAAAAATAGAGCACACATACACTTTTCTGTATCCTTATCTGGAATATTGAAAAGCAGAAGCAGCTGCCTGCGCTACATTCTTACTGCCTGGCTTTTAAGTAAAAGCTTTTAATGGAGAGTCAAAAAGCAGTGATGCTCACCTGAGCTCACTTTCCTGCTTTCATACAACCCACCTGAGTCACAGAATGACAATGAATAATGCTGGTGGTCCATGTACAGGTCCTGGACTGGCTTGACAAGATAGAATGATGATAAGCAAAATGCACTTCTTCCTTGAAAATTCCATTAGTGGTGGTGTCATGACATTTAGAGGTTCCATATCCTGGGAAGACTGTGCTGGTGGATTGAACTGCAGTCAGGAGAGGAAAAAAGAGAAACCCACTGTCAGCTACAGGCCATGCCAGGGAGCCTGCACAAATGCTCCTCTGTCAGGGAACAGGTGGGGGGGCCCTGTCACCCTTTCATTAGTAGTAATTGAATGCCTACAGAGGCAGTAATTACAAATACCAGCCAGGCCTCACAGGCTCATCTGTCTTTGTTTATCATCACAGTAAGGGTATTGATCATTACTGGGGCTCTCCTTTCCCTTGGATAGGGACAGAGAAATTGGATTAATGAGGCCTGGCATGTATTGTGTAACACATGCCTGGAGGGAAAAGGCAGATCAGAAGTACTGGGAAATGATGAGCGCTTGATTTCCTAGGTTGTCCAGGCTGCTAATGCTCTTTGGTGCTTCCTGTAAGGGGCTTATGTTCACATTCCCCACCCACCAGCATCCTTGCTTTTGCTGAAGCCAACAAAACCCCATGATGCAAAGCAAACTCAGTAGCTCCTCTCCTAAGTCACCTTTCTGCAGGTACCATCTAAAGAAAGAAAGGAGGGAGAGAGGGAAAGAAAGAAGAGAAGGAAGAAGGAAGAAAGGGGAACCAATTCATTATTCTGAAAGCTGGTAAATAAAGGGAAGGAGCCAAGCATTTAACTTGCCGTATGACCTCTGTCAGGGTAACCAAAGCATTGATAAGAAGTTTCTTTTATAGAAGCAGTCCAGCTAATCAATGAAAAAGAAATGGTGGAATTAGAGCCATGAATCCCAAACAATAGACTGCATCAGAATCACCAGGAGGGCTCATTAAAATACAGATGCTAGACCCCACCCCAGAGGTTCTGATTCAGAGATCTGCGTGGGGCTGGAGAATCCGCATTTCTAAGCAATTCCCAGGTGATGCTGCTACTGCTAGTTTGGGGACCATACACTGAGAACCACTGGATTAGAGCATCCCTGTTTTACAAACCTTAGTGAAATCACTGATGAAGGCACTACAGAGAAGTAAACAGCTGTTGTCAGTGTTTCTGGCTGATAGCCTTCAACCATCAACTCTTCTCAGGAATTAGCCCAGGTGGAGAGAGCTGCCTCACCCCAGGTCATATCCCCTTGCCGTAGCAGACCATATATAATGATTGGACTGAAGGTCTAACCCTGAAGAACCATCCCAGCTTTGGATTTTCCCATAGGGTTGGCTGAGGCCTTGGTTGAGACTACATTGCAACCTAACTTCCCTTTTGCCAGTTCTGTTTTCTTCTCTTCCCTTCCTCAGGGGATGTTCTCAGGAGTACTCCTTATGTTAAGGGTGGAAAATTTTCAAGTGAGCCAATTTCTGTAATCTGCTTACTTGTTTGATGTTAACCAGGGTGTGGTTCTAGGAGATGTATTGTACAAAGATATGCCAATGGCCCACTTACACTTCCGTAATCTGCTTGTTTGTTTAATGTGGTTCTAGGCTTTATAAGATGCCTCTTTTGGGAGCTCCGGCTGATTCTCTGACCCTGCTGGTGGAGAGTCAGTCACCGGCCGGCTAATAAAGGCTCATAATTCATCTCAAATGGCTCCATGGGTCTTAGATTTGATCGAGCCACAACACTTAATAATCTTCTTGCATGCTAATGCCTATGTCAGGTCGGCTTCTGGGGGAGCCCAACCTAAAACAATTGAATGTTGAGAGACCCTCTGACTGAGGCACTCATAATTTAGCTATAGAAATATACATGTAAGTACTGTAATTCCTCTTGAGGGTCTGTGTTGTGATAACAAGGGAGAAGTGACACAGAACTCTTCTCTCTTTCCATCAGACAAGAAAGAATGAACTCTGTCCTAAATGGGAGCAAAGATGTGGCATGATTATCACGTTGTATAGCCAGGATGTGAAAGAATGTTTTAAGGGCCATTTATTCTGTTCTCATTTTCCTTTCACAGTTTCTTCCTCTTCACACTTGTATAATGCCTAGATTTTCATTTCCAGTGGTGGATGAGCCACATTTCCAGTGGTAGAGGTCTCACGTAGACATTGTACATTCTGCTGCGGATCTAAAAGGCCGACTCCCAAGTAATGGGTTTTGGGAGATCAATAACTAACTTGTTCCCCATATTTGCTGAAGCAGGGTTTTACATTTATAATGTAAAAATCAAGGGACTCAAAGAAAGAAGAGAGTTCATCTAAAGAGAGCTGGATTACATCATTAAACTGTTAATTAACCTAATGGCTTTAACTTAAGAAAATCAATAGAGCTTTCTCACTTGTAGGAAAGAATAAATTTAATATTTTATGTGCAAATGTCTATCCAGTTTTTCCTATTATAGCATGCAGTTTCTTTGGTTAGTACCTGTTGAGCTCTTTTTCTTAAAGTTTAAAATTGGAAACCTTTTTTTACCTTTTTTTACCAGAAATATGATAGCTCTATTTGGAACAAGATTCAGAAAGACCTTAAAATTTAAAAAATAAAAAAAAACTTTACAGGAAGTAGGATACTAGTGTTTTGATTTAAAAATCCTTGTGTGTGTGTGTAGGAAGCTAAAGAGGCATGTAATCATTTCTACAAGGATATACTTAGATTTAGATTTTTTCTTTTGGGACACTAAAAGTTCATTTCGATAGGAGTTCACCATGCCACAAGTACTGCACTAGGCACTTTGAAAAGACCCAATAGAAGTACTCATCTGTATTTCTAATTTAATTTAAATCTATCTAATGCTCAGTT
This sequence comes from Eidolon dupreanum, assembly GCA_028627145.1. Taxonomy (NCBI): domain Eukaryota; kingdom Metazoa; phylum Chordata; class Mammalia; order Chiroptera; family Pteropodidae; genus Eidolon; species Eidolon dupreanum. The sequence continues at coordinate 45,140,936 of CM053507.1, forward strand.
AGCTGTGGCTATACTACCTGTTCAATGTTCATGGGCACAGACAAATCTATTAGTACATACAAGTTGTAGTAAACAGCACAAAATTTTTCTTAACTTTCTAAACATTTATTTATTGTCAATCACAGTTGACCTTCAATATTTTATATCAGTTTCAGGTGTACAGCATAGTCGTTAGGTATTTACATAATTACTAAGTGATCCCCCCTTGATTAGTCTAGTACCCACCGGGTACTATGTAGAGTTATTACAATATTATTGACTATATTCCCTATGCTATACTTTACATTCACTTGACTATTTTGTAACTCCCAATTTGTATTTCTTAATCCTTTCACCTGTTTCACTGAGCTCCCTAACCCCCGTCTCATCTGTCAATCATCAGTTTGTTCTCTGTATCTATAAGTCATAAACAGCACCAGGTACACCTTGAAATTCTCCTTCCATCCCCATTCATTGGCAGGGATTGAATAATTATTATCTTAAGAGACTGCATGTAATTTTCCCTTTGGTTTCTTCCTTTAGCCTAGCTTTATGATTCCAGTGTTTAACATGGATGAAAAAAAAAATTTGTTTAGGATTGAATAAGTCAGGTTTAGTTTTAGGAAATATAAACTATTCTTCGGGTTTAATCTGGCAGAAATTCAGGAAATCATATATTTACAGCCTCTCTGGAAGGCCTGGAGGATCAAATCCAAAATGAGATCTAGAGGTGTAACTTCCAGGAGTATACTGACATAAACATACAAGTAATTTGAAGGACAAGAGAAGATATCAAATGAATGGGAAAGGGCTTACCTTTTTCAATGGGGAAGAGAAAGGAAGAAGTTTAACTGTGGACACTTTTATGTTGATTGATTTTTGTTCTAAAACATATTAAAGTAGAAATGTGAGTAATCCAATTGACTATACTTGCCACCATTTTTATGACTAAATTGCAGTGGTAGGAGTTGGGTGACCCTTTTGACCTGGGGATGTGATGACTTGGCCATATGGTCATCATTTCCGCAAGGTGGAGAAAGCAGAAGAACATGTTCTAATCATTCTAATTGGGAGCAGAGATTTTTTTAAAATAATATTTTGAAGAGAAGAACAAAGGACTAATAATGGTGTATAAGAAAAAGTAATGAAAGGAAATTACTAAAAAGTATTTTTTTATAGTATTGGAGAAATGCATGTAAAGATCTTGAAGTTATGCATTGGTTGAACATATTTTAAAACTTTAATATTATGCTGAACTGGGCCATGTGGATTATGACTTTGATATGGTTATAAATACCACAAATACTTATCCCTAAGGATTTTTACATCTGGTCCTTAACACCTTAATATCACCTTAGTATACAGTATTCCTATATACTCTATACCTAGTTTCCCCTCTTATTAACATCTTACATTAGTATGATACATTTGTTACAATTAACGGACAAAAAGATTCAAGTTCCTACTTTATTCAGATTTTTTTAGTCCTTACCCAAATGTCCATTTTCTGTTCTAGGATCCTATCCAGTACACAATGTTACATTTAGTTGTCATGTCTCCTCTGGCTCCTGTTGGCCGTGACAGTTTCTCAGACTTTTCTTGTTTTCAAAGACCTTGACAATTTTGAGGCATATAGGTCAAGTATTTTAAAGAATTCCCCTCCATTGAAATTTTTATGATGTTTTTTTTTAATGATTAGACTAAGGTGTTGGGTTTTGGGGAGGACGACCATAGAGGTAGAGTGTGATTTTTATCTCATCAAATATAATGTAGGCTCTATCAACATTTATTGTTGTTGATGTTGACCTTGATCACCTGGGTGAGGTAGTGTTTGTCAGGTTTCAGTCTATAAAATTACTCCTATTTTCCCCATTTCCATACTGTACTCTCTTTAAGGAAGTCACTACGTACAGCCCACACTTAAGGCATGGGGAGTTATGCTCCAACTGTTTGAGGGTAGAGTATCTACATATATTATTTAGAATTCTACACAGAGATTTATCTCTTATCTCCCATTTGTTGTTCATTTATGTATTTACTTATTAATTTCAATCATTATGGAATTCATGAATATTTATTTCATGTTTTTGGTTATAATCCAATATTACTTAATTTAGTTGCTCAACTTGTTCCATTGGGAGCTCTACCAGCTGGTTTATAAATTTTTTCTTGAATTTCCACTATCAATGTGCTTTTTTTAAAGCAGTTCTTTACTTTTTTTTTTTTTTTTTACTATGCGATATTGTTCCAGGCTCAACTTGTTGATCTTCTTCCCTAGTCCTAGAATCAGCCATTTCTCCTTACATTGGAGAATGGTATGAGAAACCAAGATCTGGATATTAGGTGTGCTCCTTACTACTGGGTGTTGTTGCATCTAGGCCCTCTCTGCGACAGAGCAAGGACCTATGCGTATGTATATACACGTAGCATATATACGTAGCATATATATGTACATACAGGTTAACATACACACATATATCTATAACTATTTCTGCATGTGACTATCAATATCCGTATTAGGATATATATGAATTTATACTGATTTCTGCAACTCTAGTTCAGTCTAACCTTCTCTCCATATCTATCTGTAAACTCCCATTCCAAAAGTTAGGAACCTACCCCACCATCTGCCACTCTGTCACTTCATTGTTTAATTCCTGTATACATGTATAGCAGTATTAGAATTATTAACCTGTACTCGTGAGAAAGAACTTTATCAATGGGAGTGCAGGGCTTGTATATAGTTTATTTTGTCTTTAATCTTCCAGACTCCACTCATGTCCAAAATTACTTTGATTGGCACTTTCTCCCCTATTGCTAGGCTGTTTCACACATTTGTAATGCAGTTAGATTGTCACATTCTACATTCATACTGAAATCTCCAACCTCTCAAGTGAGTTTTTGAAAATTTATATATATTAAGTCTCACTCTTTGTGTTCTGTTGTTCTATGGTTTCAACAAATGCAGTGTCATGTGCCAATCATTACAGTATCATATAGAATGATTTCACTATTCTAAAAAAAAAAAAACCCTTGTGCTTCACCTATTCAACCCTCCTCCTTACCTCTTGAACCCCCAGTAGTGATCTTTTTATATCATTGCTATGGTTTTGCCTTTTCCAAAATGTTATATAATTGTAATCATATAGTATATAGTATTTTTATAGTAGCTTCTTTTACTTAGCAATATCCATTAAGATTCATCTAGTGCTTTCCATGATTTGATAGCTCATTTATTTTTGTTGAATAATATTCTGTCATATGGATATACCACAGTTTGTTTATCCATTTACTTGTTGAAAGACATCGTGGTTATTTTTAGTTGTTGGCGATTATGAATAATGATACTATGAAGATTCTCAGGTAGTTTTTGTGTAGAGATGAATCTTTACATCATTTGAGTAAATACCTAGGAGTGCAGTTGCTGGATTGTATTGAAAGATTATGTTTAGCTATGTAAGAAACTGCTAAACTGTTTTCCAAAGTGGCTGTACCATTTTGCATTCTCAGCAATGGTGCAAATGAGTGAGAGTTTCTGTTGCTTTTCATCCTTGCCAACGTTCGGTATTGTCAGGTTTTTTTTTTTTTTTTTTTTTAATAAATTAGCTATTTTAATAGTGGAAACTCATTTTTGTTCAATTCACAATGTCCTAATGACAAATGATATAGAGTATATTTTCATATGCTCACTTGCCATTGCACATCTTCCTTGGTGAGGTGTGTATTAAGATATTTTGAATACTTGATCAACTTTTCAAACTCTGTGAATCCTCCTTTGCTTGTTACTGTGGCCCTTGTCTAATTTAAATATTGGCAAAAACACAAAATTCAAGAGTGTTATGCACTTAATTGGAATGAATGGGTAGAAAAACCTGTTCATAACCTCATGATCTGAAAGGAAGAATAGATGCTGAAATTTTCAGACCCAAACATTTGGATTTAAGGTAGATATGACTTAGATCTCTTGGTGATCCCACCACTTTATTTCCACAGTCTCTTTCCGTTTTGTATGCCATTATATCTATTTGTCAGTTAGGGTTCATTTGGCCATATATTATGGTGGTTAGGAGAACCATTCTGGGAGCATGTAATCCTGATTCAAGACTTATGCAGTACTGGAATTTAATCATTTCTCATGAGGATGTTCAATTTTAAGACAATTATTTCAAATGACCCAAGTATTATCCTTCCTTTTGTATTTGCAGAGATTCTAGTGTTTGGCACATTCTCGCTTAGTTCTAGTTTGATGAATTGACTTACTTAAAACCTGGCAGAAGTATTCAAACTCCCTGGCATTGATGAGGCTGTGGTTCTTCATCTAGAATATAGGCTGGGTAGCAAAAGATACTCTTGGCAGACTGCTCACTGAGATTTGTAAACAATAATTAAATAGACTTATGCATCCTAATTCTCTTTCATTTCTTTCTTTTAGAACACATGAAGGAGTTTTAGTTCTGGATAATAAATGACAAGAATCATAGCCCTCTACATTTAAACCAAATGAGCTCAATGAGGGTATACAATTCTTGCAATTATAATTTTACTGTTTTGCCTATATTCACAATAGAAGAAGAAAACAAGGAAGCACAGCCTTACTGGTATGCTGAGAGCTGGGAGCTCATAAAAAGCTTTGTGAGACTTCTGGTTGTCAGAGCATTTGGAACCCAGTTCCAGCTCTGCCTGTCACCAGTTCTATGATCTTGGGTAAAGCTCTCCTGACTTTCAGCATTAGTCCCCCAGTCCAAAATAAGTAAGTGGAAGGTGATATCTGATTTATCTTCAGATGCAATATGTGATAATAGTAAATCTTAACACAGGTTGCAGTTTTTATTCAAAGGAGAAAGCAGAAGAGCTGGTGGTGGGGCATAAAGCCTTAAGTGCTTTATGGGACTTGTATTGACTCTAGTGGCCACCAGGGACTTCCAAAAACACATCTACAGAGTAGCTTTATTTATAGAGTTGTTTGTATATCAGTTATTCTGTAAATTGAAACTTTCTTGCCTGTTGACAAAATTTCAGAGGAAAGCAGTGGCTCCTAGAGCAATAAAACTATGTTCAAGGATAGAAACAGTTTTAACAGCAGTATTTAAAGGGAACATATTAAATATCATCTTTTTGATATTTTTGTGCCTTGCATTAAATTGGATTTGTGATAAGGCAGCAATTTTATCAGTTTGTGGAAAGAATTCAGTTTATTTTGGCTATGGATATTCTAATGTTTGCCTTTTTTTAAAAATGAAAATATGGAATTGTTACCTCTCACTAATACATGGTCATTATATTACATTTATGCACCTCATTTCTCCATCTTTTAGTGCCTATGATGAGCAAAGAAGAAATAGTGCATATAATCACAGAGAGACAGGACTGTAAAAACTTAGAGGTTATCAAGTTTAGTCCTCCTTTTGTGTTGATGAGGAAACCAAAGTGAGGCAGATAAAATTATTTTCACAAAGCCATACAAATAATTAGACCGAGTTGAAACTAGTACATGTGATTATTCCTGAGATCAGTAGTGAGGAGCACCAACCTTCTCAGAGTCAGACTAATAAAATATATGCACAGTGGATAGAATTATCCATCTTAAGGAGCAAACCAAAAGATGATATGCAAGTGGCTGGAAAGTTTGCAGAAATCCAACTGAGTGACCTATATTTCTCAGGAGGTAGGATAGAGCAATGACTGTAATGTAGTAAGTGGAAATGTAATCAATTGTATGTGAATTATAAAAGGTTGTAAGAAGAAGGGAATGGTTATAGCAAAGCTGAGATAAAAAAACCTGGAGCTAAACATTGGCAGTGTGTGTCCAGCAATTCCAAAGGCAAAAATCAACTCTTACCACAGTTCAGGAATAGTTCTTACCATGGCCTTAATGAAATTACACTAAAAAGTGTCCACTCTTATATTCTTGAATCAATATCCCCTAACACCTTCATCTATGTTATGTTTCTACTGCTGAGAGATCTGGACAAATTTCATGTCTTCTAGACCACACAAGTTCCCATTTTTCCATTTACAGTGTTGCCAAGAGCAAACAGAACAAAACCAAATGCTTAAAAAGATAATAATTGAACCAAAGGAATCCTTATCTTTGCGGGAATACTCTATCAACCAGCGGAAGTGGGGCCCAGCTTTTAGTAGCTTCAAGAGGCTAGGGTCCATCCTAATATTGGCCTTATTTGATATTTGATGTATAATTGTCAGCTGGTTCAGAATGCAGCCAGAAGGTCAAATTAGAGGCTAGTGCTCTGATAATGAGGTCATATGAGGATTTATCGTCTTTGATCCTGAAGATGTTAACAGATTTTTTGTTTAGTCCAGTGTTATAGTTTCTATAGAAATCATTTAAAATGGCCAGGTACGTATACATTCGCCTGACCATTTATGCAAATAGAAATATCCTTCAAATTGTTCATAAATGAGTGGCCGGATGGTGATGAAATCAGCTATTGACGAGTCCTTACGCAGAAGAAAAATTCAGGTATTTTGAGCATTGGTTAACATCTCAGATGCTGTAGGAGGCAATAAATTAAGATAAAGAAAAAAGTTACATGTATTTTAAAGAGAAACAATACATTCCTGTTGTCTGTTTTTACTGCATTTCCAGTATCTCCCTGAATTGGGACCAAAGTGATTTTTATGATTGTTGAGGCAGGTTGGACATGCCATCCCAGGTATTTAGAATTGCAATTGTCAAGTTCTGTAGGTACTTAGCATTGGAAATATACCTTTTAGTCTGTGACATAGCAACCTTCTGATGTCTCAGGCTTCTGAATTAAGGAGAGAGAACTAGGTGAATGATTGATATTTCTAGTGATTAGAACAGAGTAAACCTCATTGGAAACTAGCAAACTGGCTTGTGGTCCATGGGCTTCAGCCCCTTTATGTGTGATTGTCATGAGTCAGCTTCCCCATTTTGGGCACCTCTGGGTTGTTGGCCAGACTATGGCTCAGACCCTGGATTATGATCCATGCATTCAGGGAAGCCTCTTAGTAGAGAGCTCTCTATTCCTCTTCAGAAAATCTCTATGCTCTTCTCATTGACTTTTCATTTCATCTGTGTAGTTCCCCTTACTTCTCACTCAGGATTTCCTTTTCACGACTATGTTACCAGTCCACTTATACAGGCAAATTTATTTCGGTGTCTAATTCTACATGGCAACCTTTCTAGTTGCTTACCTAATTTGTCTATATTACCAGAAATTCTTTCAACACCCAAATGAGTATTTACATGCTTATGCTTATAGTTTGGCACTTTGTAGCTAATTGATCTCTAGTAATTGTTAATTGACCAAATGAAATAAAATCAAGCAAAGAAAAAAAAATCAAACAGGCAAAACTCAGACTAAATAGCTGATAAATGTAAAACTATCACAGAAGTCAAAGCTTTAAAGTCTTGAAGAGCTTAAAAAAGAAAGAGGAGGAAAAGAAACTTTGTATAAGATAAGACTAGTAATAAAATTTAGAAATAGGCCCATATGCTAACCTGAGCTTCCATTTAGAAGAGAAATCACAAATATTTGCATTACATGATATAAAACCACTGTTCATTTATTGCCAAACACCTACAGCTCAGCCTTTTTATACTTTTAGGCTATTAAATGGTGTTTGCTTATCAAATAAATAAATAAAAAATAATAAGCAATTCTGCTTGAAGTAGCCCATAGTAATTATGACAAGATTGTTGGGCCAACATTAAAATCAAAGTAACTTATAGTTTAAACTGTAGCTGATAATCATCCAGTCTGACTTGACAAAGTCCTAGTGAAGTTTTTCATGGTGGCATCCATTCTGATTGGTTGTGATATCTGATTGGGCAATGACTGTGCTGTCTTGTCTATTACTTGTTTTCAACGTCATCCTTAGTTTTGAATAAAATATTTTTCTTTCATCTGCATCTTTCTCTTAGAGAAAGCAGCTAATATTTATTGGTGACCTACTGTGTGCCTTCATTTCATCTTTACAGCTTCCCTATAAAGTATGGAGTATTAGTTCAGCATACACATAAGCAATTGAGGATTCTGTAAAGTCAAATATTGTCCAAGGTCATACACTGAGGCCAAGTCAAGAGCTGAAACCAGGCTTGGTCAGCTTGTGCTCTTTTTACTCCTCTCCTTAAATAACTGCCTCCCTAATCTTTCCCTACTCTCTTATGAGGGTCCAGAGTTCTGAACTTTTGTAAAAGTATATGCCTTAGTTTAACACCTTTAATTCATGCTGCCCCAAACAAGGTATAAGGTCAAAAGGCATCAAACAAAATCATAATCCAAAGCTTTATGAGTATAAATACTATTTTGTTTGTTTTTTTTTTGGGGGGGGGTTATTGATTTTAAACATGATTATCTCTCCAGCCACAAGAGAAAAAAACAGGGAGAAAAAGCCTCAAAAAACCAAAACCAAATGATATGATACTGCTTTTTTCATTTACTTTTTTTCTTAATTTTTCCTCATTTGATTTTCTGATTTATTTCATGCTTACTCCTTGAATCATGAGTTAATTTGTGTCAGGAAATGTAATTTTACAGTTTCCTTAATCTTTTACATTGTTCTATTTTAAACTTAGTACAATCTACCTTAAAGTGATACTATGGGATCATGCACAGTGTAAGAATTTTAAAACCATGTCCTTCCAATTCTTCTCATCTTTTGCACTATTGTTCTCATCCATTTTCACTGTTACATGTAATGCCACAAAACAATGTCATGAAGTTTGCTTTAGATAGCAAATTTTCCTTAAGAGACTTTTAAAGTAAGAGGCATTTAAATTAAGAAAAATATATGTTTACCTTTTTTTTTTGGATCATTTTCTGATCTCTCTATTTCTTTATGTACATGCAACTTTCTATTTGAGATTATGTGACTTCCTACCAAAGAATGTTCTTTGAAATTTCTTAGGGTACATAGTTACAGGCAATAAAAATGTCTGTTCATTTGTTAGCCTAAGAATTTCTTTATTGCAACTTTAATTTTTAACAAATTTTAATTCTATGACAATTTTAGATAAACAGCCAAATGCGAAGATAGTTCAGGAAGTTCCCACATACTCTACCTCCAGTTTCCTTTATTATTAACATTTTACATTAGTATGGTACAATTTGTTATAATATTGATACATTATTATCATTATTTACATATCAAATTGCATGTAAAATATAAAATATAAAAATACAAAATGGTATTATTGTTATTATATCTCTATGGTACATTTATTAAAATTAATGGGCCAATGTTAATTATATTATTATTATGGACTAATTTCCTTAGTTTTTACAGAATGTCCTTTTTATGCTCCAGGATCCTATTCAGAATACCTCATTACATTTGTTTGACTTGTCTCTTCACGTTCCTCTTGACCATGACACTTTCTCAAACTTTTCTTGATTTTCATGACATTGATAGTTTTGAGAAGTACTGATCAGTTATTTTGTAGAATGCCCCACAATTGATATTTTTCTGATATTTTTCTCATGATTAGACTGGGGTTGTGGATTCATCAGAAGAACAGTACAGAGGTAAAGTGCCATTCTCATCTTATCATATTACACCAAGAGTACATGCTATCAATACGACTTATCACTATTGATATTGACCTTGGTCAATATGATGGTCATATGATATGGCTGAGGTAGTGTTTGTTAGATTTCAACACTATACAGTTACTCTTATTTTCCCCATTTCTATATTGTACTTTCTTTAAGAAGTCACTGTACACATAACTTGTCACCTTATGTCATGGGAAGTTATGCTCCATCCCTTTGATGATAGAGTATCTACATAAATTATTTAGAGTTCTGCATGGAGATGTATCTTTTTTCCCCATTTATTATTTTTTTTTAGTGTATTAAACCATTGACTTCTATCAGTATGAACTCATGAATATGAATTTTATATATTCACCCTTGGCTTTCACCTGTTCCTATATGCTTGTGGTCCAGAGGGCAACTCCAGGCTCTTGCTCTTCTTCCAGTATAAGACTGCTGCTGTGTCTTCCTCAGTTTTAGCCTCAAGGTGGAGTAAGAAGGGTTCTATGTGTTCTTGGTCCAGCCTTAGATTCACAGGCCCTGTGCACTTGGGCCTCAAGAATGATGCTTTCTTCTCATTCTTCCCTTCATCCTCAGGATGACCTGAACTCTGACATATCTGTAGTTGGTCGAGCTGGGTGTTTCCCACCTCATCTTCAATCATGGCAGACCTCTGAGTGATATAGAATTTATGGCACCTGACCATTTCTAATCCTTCCCTAGGGATAGAGGTTTTATCTACCCATTCTTTGTCAATGGTTCTTTTCCTTTGCATGTGCAGTAACAAGGTTTGTAGTCCCTGTCTCAGTAGCTTAAGACTTTTGCTTTGTAGGAAAGAGAGGTATGGGCAAGTGGGAAGGGCTTTGTTATTTTCTGCCAACAGTGCCTGATCACTCCCTGCATTGAGATTTTGTATCAAGGGGGAGTTTCTCTGGCATCCTTTTTTATCCCCAGTGTTTCTTGTGAGCCCCATTAGAGGGTTGTGGGAAATAGCTTATGAGTGTGGATTTCACTGTTTCTGGGGCCCCTAGGTACTGCAGACTGACACTCCAGTCTACACTTAGACTTTAATGAATGAATTAAAATTTTAGCTGATTTATTTTTACCCACTATTAGGGTGGTGGCATTTTCTTTCCATGATCTGCTACTGGTGAGATAGTTTGTGTTTCATTTCTCCTAGGAGGAGCCTCTCCTTGCTCTCTTATTGGCCTGTATTCCATTCATGAACATAGAGACAAAAGTGTAAAGGCATACATGTCTTGTTTTTTATTTTCGTGTTCAGTACTTTGTATGGAATTTAATTGTACCAACAAATGCGATATTTCCCTATAGTACTATAATATATCTACAGTATCTTCCACGCTCATCACTTTTTTGACCAATTTTTTGGAAGGATTTCTTGATTATTAATAGATTAGACTTTGTGAAGAAAAGTCCTTCTGTACTTGTACACACAAAGCAGAGAATAAAATGCCCATTGGCCATGCAGTGCATGGTGTGGTATCTTTCTCTGAGAGAGACTCATACATAGAGTAGAGGGAACATTTTGTCAGAGATTTAGAATTAAGGTGTCTGCTTTTACTAATTGTTGTTGCAAAAAAAATTACCTGTTAAGTGCAAAATAGATATAAATTGTTTTGCTACAATATTATATTATCATACAAAATCAGTTCATGAATGCATAAGAATGAATTGAGGACTTGTGTATAAGACTTAAGTCATTTTATATGTAGACATATAGGTATAGGAAGAATACATATGATTATGATAACTGGTTTGTGGGAGAGGATGTAGGTATAGAAGGGAATGGATAAAAATCAAAATATGATTTCTCCTGGGTAGTAGTTATTGATGTGTTGCCATTAAAAAATTCTTTCTTCTGTTGTTATCCATCTTGACCTCTGAAACTCACCCAGGAGTAGCATTACCTGCTCTTTCAAAATTAAGGCTCAAATGTAAACAGATATGATGAGAAGATCATGGAATATACGGTCAGAAGTCTTGGATCTGAGTCCCAGCTCTACCACTTCCTAACTTATAACTTGGGTCAAGCTCTTTAACTTTCCTGTACCTGTTTTCTCATCTGAAAAAATCCCAACCAAACAAGGGAACTAAATCAAATTATGGATATGAAAAAGGACTTTTCAAATCCAAAGTTCTGTAAAAATTTTTACTTTTATTATGGCTTTACTTTCTACTCACCTGAAATAGGTGAGCCAGGGCAATAGACACATTCAATTTTGAGAACAAATTTTCTCTCAGTGTTTAGATGTGCTTATTCCCACAGTAAGTATAAAAATTTGCTCAGTAGCTTAGTTTGTTAATCTCTGTCTTGAGATATTTACTGGATTAAAAAGACTTTCTGTTTTTTGGAAACTGAAAATGGCAAATTAGAAAGCTGTAGGATCACAGACTTAAAACAATAGTTAATGGAGGAAACATAAACTTAATGTGGGTACCACAGAGGTATAGCAAAAGTCAGAATATTGGAAAGCAAGGAAATTATAGCCTGAGAAGAAAACATATTTGTATATTTTCAGAAGATTTGCTAGTCCCAAATTTACCTTCTGGCTGAATGGTTTTATGGTGTGAAGATTAATTTTCTCTGCTATTTTTAAGTAACTCTCTGGTTTTACTCTTCAATCCAGCTCCATTCTGATTGGGACTCAAATTTCCAGCATGTAAACAATCAATGAGAACTAGGCCACAAATCAGATACTGCACTTGAGGTGCCAGTGATATGATGAACCTTTCCTCACAGCTTGAGTTGACTGTTTTCTCTGGTTATAATTCTCATGGATTCATGTGAATATTTGCGTATTTCTACCTATTCGTCCTTTTGACCAAGAGAGTATTAAAATTGAGACGTGTGCATATACATGTGTGTGCATGTACACTATGCATGAACAGCTACATTGGGAGACAAAATTGATATCAGTTAAGCATTAAAATTCCTTCCTTTTTTAGCCTTAAATTTGGCCCTAAAGAACTTTGTTTATGCCTCAGTATGTCATCTCTTAAGCTTACCTGTTTATCCCCTCATAAAAATATGAAAGTTATGAAGACTTCATCTTTTAGTATAACATCAGAGGACCTAGAAAAAAAGTTTTTATATAGTAAATACTAATTAAATAGTGTAGCCATATAATTTCTTATCCATATTGGAACACCTTTGTCCTTTATAAATTTCAGAAAAACAGAATTAAACAAATACTCTCTAGGGAAAATCAGAGTGTATTTTTACCCCTTAACTAACATTTGTTGATTTGAGACTAGATTAAACAGTTTATGACCTCTGCACTGATTTCATAATTATAAGGTAATAATTTTCTTTGGATGGATGTAAACAGTAATTCTGAAGATCTGTATCAATCAAGCTTCTTTCAAATAATATAGAAATTCATCTTTACCTTTTAAGCATAAAAGAGAACTTTCTTAGTTTAAGTACTAGGGAGTCCAAGGGCATAACTATTTTTATGCATAGCTGGAATCAGAGGTTCATTTAATGTCAATCATTCTCTTTTCCTCCCTCTCTCTTTCCCTCCCTCTTCCTCTCCACCTCTCCTCCCCTTCCTTTCTCTCTCCGCAGCCACCCCATCTCTCTGTTTCTCTCTAATCTTTTTATTTATCTCTGTTTATCTTTGCATGTGGCCTAATTTTCCAATGTTATGAACAAGCTGTTTTCATGTGGTGGGAGAGATG
>CM053507.1:45154637-45193002 GCA_028627145.1 Eidolon dupreanum
AATTTGTTGCTAGCACACCTACCCTATAAAAAATAATATAGGAAGTCATTCAGACTGAAATGAAATTACACTCTAGTTACTAGAGAGTACTTTACATTCACAGGAAAGAATAAATAACACCAGTAAAGGTAACTACATATGTAAATATAAAAAACAGTATGAATGTGTTTTTGTTTGTAACTCTTTTTTTCCCCTCTCATTTGATTTAAAGACACCTGCATAAAGCAATAACTATAAATTTGTGTTGATGGACATATAATTTATAAAGATGTGATTTGTATGATAACATAAAAGATGGGGAAGAGATGGTGCTACACAAGTGTAAAATTTTTGCATACTATTGAAATTAAATTAGCATCGATCTGAGTTAAGTTGTTCTAAATTAAGATGTTAATTATAATCTCTAAGGCAGCCATTAAGAAAGTAAATAAAAAATAATAAAAGAAATAACAAAACAATTAAAATGGTAGCTAGAAAATACTCATTAACATAAAAGAAAGAACAAATGAAGTAACAGAGGAACAAGGAAGACATAAGACATACAGAAGATAAATAGCAAAGTAGAAGATATAAATCCTACTTTATCAGTAATTATATTAACTATAGTGGATTACACATTCCAATCAAAAGGCAGAAATTGACAAAATGAATTGTTTTTTTTACATGATCCAACTAAATGCTGTCTAAAAAATATACTTTATGGTCAAAGACACAAATAAGTTGAAATTAAAATGATGAAAAAGATAAACTATAGAAAAGTAACCAAAAAATCTGGAGTGGCTCTACTAATACTAGACAAAATAAACTTTATAATCTTGTTACTAGACTCAAAAAAAATATTTGATATGATAATGTGTCAATCTCACTAAGATGATACAACAATTATAAACACATGTGAACCTAGCAACAGAACCCTGAACACATGAAGCAAAAACTGACAAATTTTAGGGGAAATTATTAATATAACGATAATAGTTGGAGATGTCAATTTTCTGTTAACAGCTAAAAAAACCTAGAAAATTAGCAAGGAAATACAAGACAGGAATACACTGAACAATCTGGACATAACAAATATCTATAGAGTATTCCACTTAATGATAGCGCATTATATATTCTTCGCAGCTCTACATGAAATATCCTCCAGAACAGACTATATATTAGGCCATAAAACAAGTCTCAATATATTTGAGAGGATTGAAATCATAGAAAGTATTGGGTTTTTTTTGGAAAGAAATAAACAATAGGAGGAAATTTGGGAAATTCCAAGATATGTCAAATAAAATGCCATCTTCCTAAATGCCAATGGTTCAAAGAAGGAATCACAAAGGAAATTAGAAAATACTTTGAGATGAATGGAAATTAAAAAGCAACTTTATAAATATAGAAATAAAAATCCTTAAGAAAATACCAGCAAACTCAGTCCAACAACATATAAAGAGGATTATATACCAGGATCAAGTGGGATTTATTCCATAGCTATACAGGTCTCACTTAATATAATACAAAAATAAATCAATGCAATACACAACATTTATAAAATGAAAGAGGAAAAAACCCCTCATTTGTTTATATTAATAGATGCAGAAAAAGAATTTGACAAAATCCAAAGCCCTTATATGATTCAGAACACTCTCAACAAACTAAGAATAGGAGAATTCCTCAACATGATGACATCTATTAAAACCCCACAGCTAACATCATACTTAAATGTGGAAAACTGAAGGTTTCCTCCCTAAGATTAGGAAAACAACAAGGAGGTCCACTCTCATCATTTTTTTTCAAAATTGCATTGGAGATTCTAGCCAGGGCAACTAGGCAAATGAAAGAAATAAAAATAAAAGAATATCAAGATGATACAGTGGTGGAAAGAATAATCTTTTCAACAAATATTGCTGGAGACAAGTAGATGTCTATATGCAAAAGAATGAAGTTGGATCCCTACCTCATTCCATATACACAAATCAACTTAAACTGGATCAAAGACCTAAAGGTAAGAATCCAAACTATAAAACTCTTAAAAGGAAACGTGCAAATGAACTTTTATTATCTTCTGTTAGGCAGTGGTTTGACAAATCTGACACCAAAATCACAAGCAACAAAGAAATGAAGTAAATAAATTGAACTTCATAAAAATTTAAATATTTATCTTTCAAAATATACTGTCAAGAGAGTACAAAGACAATACAGAGACTGGGAGAAAATATTTGCAAATTATATATCTGATAAGGGACTTTATCCTGAACATATAAAGAATTCTTACAACTCAAAGGTAAAAAGACAAAGCCTAATTAAAAATTGGGAAAAAGATGTGAATAGACTTTTTTTTTAAAGTAGCCAGTAACCACATGAAAGATGCTCAATATTATTAATTATTATTCAATTTCAAACCAATGTCACAATGAGATACAACTTCATATCCACTAAGAAGGCTATGATGAAAAAGGCTGACAATAGCAAATGATAGTAAAGACAAGGAGAAATTGTAACCTTCATATTTTGCTGCTGGGAATATAAAGCAGTATAGACACTTTGCAAATCAGTTTGGCAGATTCATTGAGCTACCATATGACCTAGAAGTTCCACTTTTATGTAGAAAAAAAATGTTTCCACATAAAAAGTTGTATACAAATATTTGTAGCCCAAACAGAAATAACCCCAGTGTGCTTTGACTGATAAGTAGCTAATTAACATGTGGTTAATCATTAAAAAAGCTATAAAAGAATGACATACTGATACAAGCTATAACCTACATGAACCTTGAAACCTCATGCTGAATGAAAGTAACTAGACAAAAAAGCGCAACATATTGTATGATTTCATTCATATGAAGTGTCTGGAATAGGCAAATTCAAAGAAACAATAAGTTGAAAAGTGGATGACAGAGTGTCAGAGGAAGGAGAAATGGAGAGTGACTGCTAATGGGCGTGGTTGTTTTTGGAGGGCAGGCAATGATATTGTTCTGGAATTACTAGATGGTTATACAACATTGTGAATGTACTAAATGAATTGTACAGTTTAAAAGTGTGAATTTTATGGTATATGAATTATATCTTAATAAAAAATATGATAAAAAGAATGCATATTCAAGTTCCCCAAACTCAAATGTATATATGTGATTGTGTCAAACAAATAAGAAAAGAAAGAACATTTTAGATCAGAGTTTCAAAAAGGATTACGTTGGGTTAGGTTCAAGGTAGCAGAGTAAGTAAACACTGCTTGTCTCCTCCTGTGGCCACATTAAAATTACAACTAAATTATAGAACAATCAGCCTGGAGAACCATCTGAAGACTAGCTGAACAGAAGTCTTATAACTAAAAATATAAAAAAGAAGACACATCGAGACTGGTAGGAAGAGCAGAGACTCAGAACAGGCTGGCCGCCCACCCACATGTGGTGGTTGAGAATTGGGAGGGATATCTCAGTGGCAGAGGTCCCCACTTAGAGTGAGAGGTCCCATCTCCACAGTGGGATTCCAAGCCTAGAGCACCAGTACCAGAAAGTGGAGCCCCCACATCTGGCTATGAAAATCATTGAGGCTTCAGTTAGTCCGAGTGAGATGTAAAGCTGATAGAAAACCAGGCATCCTCATAAAGGGTCCCCACACAGAAAATGAGGTAAGCTGGGTTTAAGCTGAGGCCAGAAATGTAGAGATACTACCTCTGTATATGCAACATTGACATCACCTACAAACTTGTTAAATGCATGGAATCTCAGACTAAAGCCAAGGCCTACTGCATTAAAATTATGTATTTACCAAGATTCCCAGGTGATTTTTAGGCAGAAAGTTTGAAATGCATAGTCAATACGAAGGCCTATAGAACAAATCTTTCTGTTGCTTGTATTTACACATAGTTTTATTGGACCACAGCTATACCTGTTCATTTACTAATTGTCTATGGCTGCTTTTACACTGCAATAACAGATTGGAAAGGTTGCCATAGGGATTGTTTGGTCCACAAAGCCTAAAATATTCACTAGCTGGACCCTGCCATGTGTCAAACACAGGTTTAAGGACTTGGCACTTGTAAGAGCAAGGGAAGCTGGTGAAGATTTCCATTTTGAAAGAATTGCTCTGGCTGCATGAAAGTAAAAGGCTTAAAGTACAGGTCCCACTGGAGCTTAGGGTCCAATGTGACACAATTTTACCTCCCAAATTGGTCGTTTGCTGCTTTCATGAGGAGATGACTCTATTATTGACTTATTCTTTGTTGTTTTGTCATTAATTCCTTCAGTTCCTGGCAGAGTGCTAACTAAGCATTTAGCCAATGTTTGCTGCTATTGATTGTTTCAGAACATAGCTTTATGATAGTTAACGTTTACCACTCTTTTGAACTTATTTTGTGGACACTTTAAGAGTCAGAACACTGTGATATCTGACATACTTTTTACAATTTCCTTAATATCTCAGCCCTATTTTTTGCATGGCTCCTAGACCAGTACAGTAGAAGAACAAATACTTGGCCACCTTGTTAGTTTTAAGAAGAGGATGAAGAAATGGGAATCTGGTTCCAGTGCCCAGCAGGAATAGGACAGCTGGAAGAAGCCTCTCTGAGCTTCAGATTCTCTCTTTATAACACCAGGAAGCTGAAACTGTTTATCTTGAAAGTTCTACAAAGCTTGAATATTCTTTGTCCTGAGATTGCACAAGGTGACAAAATGGGGATTCTGGACAAGTGTCTGGCTTATCTGACTTAGCTCCCTGCATCTTCATTGTGTGTAAATGGAGCTCTTCACACATCATAAAAAACCATAGTTGAGGAGAACAGTGAAAAAAATCAACTCTACAGTCACAAAAGAGGTTTTTGAATTATGCATTGTTTCAGATTTCACATACTTCTGCTGCCTTTCATTTGTGCAGATAATTGAACATTGCTGGCTCAGCCATAATGAGATCAACCTTTTCTACAAATTAGGAGTGATTGTGTAGACTCTGGCCTTACTGGCTAGATAGCTTGCTTTTTTATGTCATGAGTTGGCAGTACTTGAATAAGCTGAATATTCAATGAAGAGAAGTTTGGATGTCTATAAACTCACCATGACAAATGGACATGCCATCAAATCCACAATGCAACTGAAGGAAAATGTTTTGAAAAAGTGGTTTGTAATGATTTCTGGAAGAGGTTACAACTTGGTATATAGAAAGAGGGAAAAGCTTTGAGGATAATAAATTGTTTTGAGCACAGATAGGTTTTTAGCAGTATTGCCAACTCATGGGCAGTATGCCCACTACGGAAGTGTTATTTCAATACGTAAATAAAGTAATTTGCAAGTTAAGCAGACTGTCTAATGGGTAGTAATGAAGTAAGGAGGAATATTGTGGAGTCAACTCTATAACATTTTGTGGATATTGTTGCTTGGTATTACCTCCTATTGATTGTCATTGATGGCATTTGATTAAAATAATATTTTGTTAAGTCATGCTATATTCGGCCGAAAATAGAGAAGCAGTGGGCTTGTGACTTTGTACAGTCATGTAGAACCTCATACTTAAAAGCCCTATGTTTAGTTTAATGCTCTACTGTTGCCATCTTAAAATTCTTAATCCTTTCCCACTCAGAAAAAAAAGTGCAGTTCACTGCCAGCATTAATTTAACATCATGTTTAGGAATGCTACGTTTTCTAGGATTTGATATTTCAGTGATTGAGAATTACTATATTTTGTAAATGGAAATACCACTACTAAAGTCAGAATGCTATAAATAGAATGATGTCATTTATTTCCAAAGACTATCGATATACTAGAGTGATGCGAAAATAATAATAAAAGTGAGATATTTCATGGCAGACTTTGGGAGTACGGTTAGGACCATAATCCATGAGTTATCTCAGGGTAAATGCTACAGCCACAGTTGCTGTTGATGAGTATTCTCAGGGCAAATGGGAAAATAGGTTAATAAATTTTGGATAAGGGGCCCTGCACCTTCATTTTCATAAGGCTCTGCAAATCATGCAGCTTGTTCTGTAGAGAAGATGGTGGTATCTGTTGCTGCTGTTGCTTAATACATTATATCTTAGAATCATGTTGAGACAGTAGTAGAGGAACTTGATTAGTTTTTCTGAGCCTTGGTTTCTTCCCTGTGTATATAAAGAGACTGTATGGGATGTGGTCTAAGGAGAGAAACCAAACTCTTAAACTATTAAGGTGATTTTCCCAAAGTAAGCAGTTGAGTCAGGACATTGAGACTTCCTCTTCTGACTTTCAATCCAATGGGAAGAGACTTTCTGAGAAGCCTTGCTGCTGAGTTTAAGATATGATTTACCCATGGGCTAGTGACATTAGATCTCCTCTTGCTAGAAAACTCAAGGACATCTGAGTGTGTTGAAAAAGTTCCCAGAGGAATGTAGTTGGCTCTCTGAACAAGACTGTTATTGGAAGATTAATCAGAAATGGGAACCGGGATGAACAGGCAAATCAAAGTTCAAGTCTACAACATCATATTTAAAACTCCTGGAACTAGATGTGTTTCAGAATTCAGAACTTTTCTTACTTTAGAAGGGTAACATGATGCAAGTTCTATTAATTATGTGAAATCCCCTCAGCATGTCTGGGCAGGAGTTTATAATCAAGTGTGTTAATATCTCTGCAGTGAAATGTGTAAATATTCACACCAAATTAGAAAATTTAAAGACCACAAATAGCTTTATATCAGCTCATATCAAGCTTTGCTGCCAAATGAAATAAGGTCAAGTTTCATCCACAAATAGGTTAGCAACTTTTAGTTTCAGAGAGTTTAGATTTGGGGATTGTGAATAAGAGATTGTAGACCTTTATCAAATAAGATTCAGGTAAATGGGTCATTAGAACTCAGGAGAGAAGAGATAATTTCTCAAGTGAAGCCAGACTAGATCACTAGACCTGCTCCAATGGTCTGTTGGGAAGCCCCAAACCTCCTTCCCATGGCAGCCCAGAACACAAGCATTCTTTTTACTGAAGTAAATTAAAGGCCTGAAATACAAAGCTGTAAGTATTATTTCTTATGTCTTTTAAGAACATCATTAACCTCTTTTTCCTGCAGCTACAGCTTGATGGCTTCTTGAACACATGATCTTGTTGGCCATTATTTTCACAGTGGAAAATAGCGTTTTCAGAACTGGCTGTCCCTAGGATTCATCTGTTATTTTTCTTCTCTGTTCCTTCTAGGGCAGTTGGCACATGTGGTTCACTCTTTGCCTCTGAGATGAGTTTAAAAAACCTTGACCAAATAGCCAACCTCTTTATTAGCACTATTTTTGTCCCCAGACCAAAAAGCCAATGAAATGGATTGATATTTATGTGGCATTTTCCCCAGGAAAATAGAAAGGAGCTCTATCCAGGTTTAATTATTGGTTTCTTCATTTATTTGCTGCTCTGCTTGGACCATAAAGTTGACCTAGTAGAAGCTGTTAAAGATCAAGCAAAACTGTCCCTATCCTTTTGTGTTTTGTTAGGCAAATAGTTCTCAAAGTATGATCCTTAGACCTGCAGCATCGGTATCACCTGGAAGTTGTTAAAGATGTAAATTTGCAGGCCTCCTCTCAGAGCTAATAAATCAGAAACTCTGGGGTAGGATCTGGCCACATGGGATTCTAATTTAAACTAAAGTTTGAGAATCCCTGTACTAGATATATGATTTTCTCTCTCACATGTTTACAAGTCCAATTTTGTTTAAAAAATGTTATCAGTAAAAAAATTCTTACTTCTCCACATCTCTTAGAGCTGAGATTGTCATGTGATTTACTTCTCATCAGTTAATCATGAGATATAAGCAGAAAGTTACTGAGTGGGTACAACTTTACACAGGTTGGATAATTAAAACAGTTCACAGAAATGTATATGTATGTATCTATATCATATATAAATATAGATCATATATACATAGATCATGTAAAATATGGATTCTAGATTCATAGATACCTATATGTATTATATATCTATTACATATCTATATATAAATTTATTATATATTTATCAAATATATATTCTTATACATACATATATACACATATATATCTTTAATAAAGACATAGAATACAATATAACTGAAGAAAGAAAGCACCAGTGAACATTAAGGAAGTCTGAAATATCCAGGCACCGTATTTCCTTAAAAGATCATAAACTACCAAGACATATGTGAGATTGCTTATTCTCAGAGAAACTAAGGCACAAGTTTACTGAGGAATCTTTTATGCACTACTGGTAAAGTAACCAAAACCAAGGTAGAAAACGAAGTAAACCAGGTGCAGGCCATCACTCTATATGTTTTCAATTATTAATGTAGAGGAGCTGGTATTGCAAGTCTCCTGGTAAGTTTTGGACTTAAGCATAACATTATAAGTCACTAGCTAGTGCATTTAATCCCTTGCTTAGCCAAAGGTCAATAGTATTGTTCCAGGGATCCCTGAGATAATAAGAGAATTATCGCAGATCATTTACAAGTTAACTCTATCTCTACACAGTGAACTTTATGGAATACTATTATTTTCCTCATATAAAGAGATTCATATGGCATGCCTCATACTCTCCTTTTTTTCTTCCTGAAATGCAAACATTATGTCTGGAGTGGAGCAACCATTCTGAGACTATGAGGATGATTCTCCACTAAGAAAGGCTGAAGAGAAAGTTACAATAAGTCTGGCTCCCCATGATATCTCTGAGACTTTTTCTAGATTTCTTATTAAATGAGAAAAATAGACCTTTATTTGTTTAGCAATTGTTTCTTGAAAGTCATCCTCAAAGAAGCAAAGGGTAAAAAATCAACATTTCTTAACATTTTATCTTTGTTGCTATATAAACATGGACACCCTTGTCCTCCCAACAACCCTATGATGTCAAGAATATATATATTCATTTAATAGATATGGAAATAGGGGTTCCAAGTGATAAATAAGTTACCCAAAGTCTCACAGCTAGTAAATGGCAAAGCCAGAGTTAATTGTCTCTAAAATCTTGAGGCAAACTTTTATATTGGGATCAAGTAGGGACAAATATAAGTTTTGAGGGGCCTGAAAGTTATAAAATTTTAAGGGCCCTCTTGGGAGGGGTCCGGTAAAGTGAAGTACACTTATCTTTACAGGAAATTAACTTCTGTTTCAAACTTTAATGTTATAATTAATCATTTTCTAGCATCATATATCATTCCTACATGAACACTTAATATACTGAAATACCAGAGACCAAGATTTCAGATATTTTTTGCAGAATCTCAAACCTATTTTTATTTTCTCATAACTACTATTGGCTTTAATGCAAACAGATGATTCACTTCATAAACTGGGTAAATTTTGTTATATGGATGTTAGCAGGTGTTGGACTTTAGCTGATGTCAAGTGGCTGTATAGTTGAAGTTAAACACTTTTGCAGGATGACCAGGATTAGGAGCACTTTTTCTGGAATCACTCTGACTAGATAGAAACTAGCTCAACAATTTCCTAGCTCTGTGAACTTGTATCTCAGTCTTTTAACCTAGAAAATTAAGATAATAGTACTTATCTCAGAGAGATTGTATGAAAATTCAGGAAAATAACCACGTCCAATATAACTTACCAGTACTTGGAACATACTTAGTACTCAGTAAAGTTTAATGATGCTTATTACCACCCCTGATCCTATCATTTACTAGCTGTGTGATGTTAGAACAGTAATTCCTTAGGCCTCAATTTCCTCATCTGTATAATAATGGGATAGGTTAAATTGCTCTCATGGTACCTCACTTAGAAATGGAAAATTCTATACTCTGCATATACTTGTATCTATAGGCATTTATGAGGTCACAGGCTGTATCTGTTGATATTTGTTTACCGAGTCCATAGCATAATGCATGGCACACAGTACCCATTTAATACATATTTGTTGAATGAATGAATATTTGGAAGTATTTAGCTTCTTAAGAATTAGACACTATGGATTATCCATGCAAACAATTTCACAAATGAAATAGTAAGCAAACATTTCTCAGGATAATATGGCCATGGTAAAGGAGAACACTCAGTCCTCCTGTGTCAGAGAATGAAAGGGTGGTGTGGTTTCATCTTCATGGTATTTACTGGCTGGATGATCTAAACCACACTCATTTCCAGCAGGAATCCAAGTCCAAACTCTTAGAGACTCTGAAAAATGAATAATACCAACAGCTATTATGCTTCCTGTTCACCTTTTATTTGATAATACCTAGTTTAATGACTGTAACAGTTCAAATCTATTTTCATTTTCTCATGGCCACTATTGGCTTTAATCCCAACTTCAAGTTTCCCTTGCATTTTGGCTGGAAAGGTATGCTTACTTCAATATCTGTTTAGAAATGGTCAAGTTTAATCCAGCTGACCTAGGCTGGCATTCTCTTTATCCTTCACTGCTGTAGATGTTGTGGCCTTTAGTAAAGATGATGACCTTTTTTTTTTTTTAAAAAAAAGAGACCCATTCTCTAGTTGAGGGTGGAAAGTAGTAAAGTTACCCTTAAAATCATAAAGCATGTCCTCAAGGCTCCTTGTCATATCTGGGATATGACATCAATCTATTTATAGAACAGTTCTGAGGCAGAAGGCAAAGACAAATCTATGGCATGTCCCTAGTTGACACCCATGATCACTAGGCTATGATGACTATGAAAGAGTGCCTAAATTGCCATTCATATAATGTGTAGAAAGCTTTTTATCTCTGAGAAGCAGATAGCCAAAATTTATCAATAAAATTCCATAGTCAATTTTATTTTCCTGCTGGGGAAAATACTGACATCATCATCACAAGCCCCAGAGAGGCCTGGTTGTATCAAGGACAAACAGCCAGATATTGTGAAACAGGTCATAAAAGTAACACTATCCATCCATGGAGATCAAGCAAGATGCAATTTTTTAATTTTATCTTTGAAAAGAAAACCATGAAAGTAATGAGGTGGAAACAGACCCATATGACATCCTCTCTCCTCCCCCTACAACCTGTTCTTGTCTGTATCACCAACTAGAAATAAATTCACATTCACATTCACATTTTTTTTTTTGATCAGAAAAAGTTTGTTACAGCAAAATGCACCAGCCATTTTTGTACTTCATGAGTACCGCGTTTCATCCAGAAACTGGAAATTCAACAAATTCCCACATTTATTAGACTATGAGCATCCTTGTTCCTTCTACTTTGATGTATGCTACTCAGTATTCACTCTATAGCCTCTAATCTCAAATCTTTTCCCTTAATTCCTAGATATTTATAACATCCTTATTCTAACATACATATAATACTAGTAGTTCAGTTTGTTGGGCAAATGTATTGAATAGATTCCTTTAGTAAAGGACTTTAATTTTCTTTTTTTTTTTTTTTCTTTTTAAAACTAAATTTATTGGGATAACATTGGTTAATAAAATGATATAGGCTTGAAAGTTACCAGAGGGAAGGGGAGAAGAGGAAGGTAGGTAATGGTAAAGGAGGTCAAATTCATAATTATTTAATTAATATTTTAAATAGGAATTTGACTTATGTACCCTCCTTTTTATTTCAGTTTTTAAATAATATTTTTTTATTTTTCAAGTATAGTTGGTATACAATATTATATTAGTTTCAGATGTACAACATAGTGATTTGACATCTTTTTAACTCACAAGTGATCACCCCAATAAATCTAGTACCCCTCTGCCATCATACATAGTTATTATGATATTATTCACTACATTCCTTGTGTTGTACTTTATAGCTCCATGATTATTTTATAACTACCAATTTTTACTTCTTAATCCCTTTTCCCTTTTTCACTGATCCCCTCCAACCTCCTTCCCATTCAGTAACCTTAAAAATGTTTTCTGTATCTATGAGTTTCTTTTTTGTTTTTGTTCTTTAGGTTCCACGTGTACATGGAATCATATGGCATTTGTCTTTTTCTGACTTACTCCACTCAGCACAATACCTTCTAGGTCCATCATACAATATCTTTTCCATCCCTTTACTTTCCATCTGTGTGTGTATTTTAATATGAAGTGAGTGTCTTGTAGGCAGCCTATGTAAGGGTATTGTTTTCTTATCCATTCAGCCACCCTGTCTTTTAATTGGAGCATTTAATTCTCATTTGAAATACATGTTGATAGATATGTAGTTATTGCCATTATTTATTTACATTTTTGATGCATATTTTTTTCTTCATCTTAAGGAAGTCCCTCGAACATTTCCTGTAATACTGGCTTGGTGGTGATGGCTCCGTTAGTTTTTTATTGTCTAGAAAGCTCTTCATGTGTCCTTCAATTATAAATGATAGCTTTGCTGGGTAGAGTAATCTTGGTTGTAGGTCCTTACTTTTCATCACTGAATATTTCATGCCAAGCCATTCTGGCCTACAGAGTTTCTGTTGAGAATTCAGCTGACAGTCTTATGGGAGCTTCCATGTAGGTAACTAACTGCTTTTCTCTTGCTGCTTTTGAGTCTCTCTTTGTCTTTAACTTTTGGCATTTAATCATGTGTCTTGGTGTGGGCCTCTTTGGGTTCATCTTGTTTTAGACTCTTTGTGCTTCCTGGAGTTGTCTCTTTCCTTCACCAGGTTAGAGAAGTTTCCCATCATTATTTCTTTAAATAGATTTTAAATTTCTTGCTCTTTCTCATCTCCTTCTGGTAACCTCATGATGCAAATGTTTCGTTTGATGTTGTCCCAGAGGCTCCTTAAACTATCTTTTTATTGGATCCTTTTTTCTTGTTGCTTTTCTGGTTGGGTGTCCTCTGCTACCCCATCCTCTGCTTCATCCACTCTGTTGATTCCCTCTCATGTATTCTTCACCTTAGATATTGTATTCTTCATTTCTGACTGGTTCCCTTTTATGTATTCTATCTCCATTTTTATGTTTTTTTTATCTCTTTGTTAAGGTTCTCACTGAGTTCATCTACTCTTCCCCTGAGTTCATTGAGCATCTTTATAACCAGTGTTTTGAACTTTGCATCTGGTAAATTGCTTGTCTCCATTTTGTTGAGTTCTTTTTCTAGAGCTTTGTTCTTTTCTTTCATGTGAGACATGCTTCTTTGTCTCCCCATTTTGGCTGCCTTTCTGTGTCAGTTTCTATGTATTGAGTAGAGCTGCTATATCTCCCAGACTTAGAGTGGCTTTGTGTAGTAGGTGTCCTTTGGGGCCCAGTGGCACAGTCCTGGAAAGGGTCCAGCTGCAGGCCCAGTACATTTGCAACCTGTGCATCTCCAGGGCAACATGATAGGAGTCACCAAGCAATCCACAGATGGCTGCCACCTGTGCTGAGCTTATAGGTGCCTAGAGAGGCCAAGCCAGAAATTGAGGCTGGCTGCTAGTAGTGCAGGGCTTGGGGCTGCTCAGAAAGAGGTATAGGGCACACTGAGGGCACATTCTGCTTCTTTTGGTTTTGTGAGCCTTTGAGAGATTTTAGAAAATCCACAGCAAGAGCAAGGACAGGCCATTTGTATGGAATAAATCAGTAGAAGTGGCTTGGACGGGTCCACAAGTTGGGAGAGATGGAGTATCAGGGAATCACCTGGGCGAAACAACCTGTGTTATTCAGGTTGATGGAGACTCAGCTATGGCAGCGCCTACATCCACACTTTGGGAGGGTGGAGGACTCAACAAAGGAACAATAGATACTGCCAGTACTTCTATCCTGAGGAAGCCACCCCTCCAGCCCTCGCCCTGAAGTCTGACAACTCAGTGTCTCCCTGCATGTCCCTGGCACTCCTTGAGCAGCTGCCCTAGCACTGAAGCTGAGTGAGTGAGTCCATTAGTGAATAAATCTGGGTGTGGGCCCTTTAAGAGGAAAGTCTGCAACTCCTGAAGCCCTCTGTCTCACTCACCCAGAAGTTGTGGGGAACTTCTCCTCCCGGCACTGGAACCTTGAGTCGGGGATTTCAGTGTGGGGCCAGAACCCCTCACTTCTCAGGTGGGGGAGGGTGTTCTGCAGCCAAGATAAGCCTCCTGATTCTCGATTGCCACATGCAGTTGTTGGACTGGATCATTTCATATCTCCATCCCTCCTACCAGTTTAAGGCGACCTCTTATTTTTGTCCATAGTTTTAGAGCTTCTGTTCAGCCAGACCTCAGGTGACTCCATATGCTAGTTGCTCTGTAGTTTCGTTATAATTTTGGTGTGGTTGTGAGAGGAGGCATGCACAGCCTCTGCCTTCTATACCATCTTGACCAGTCTCCATGTACCCTCCTCTTTAAATTCTTCAATATTTTCTCATTCTCTTAACATAAAATGTGAACTGCTTCCTGTGGCCTTCATGCATGGATAAGCCATAGAGTCTAATTCTTAAGAAGCTGTGTATTTGCAAACATTCACTCCTTCAAATATTTGTTGAATGGCTGTTGTATATTATGAACTGGGTAAACAAATATGAACAGCACCACATTAGTGCTTCAGGACTCAAAAAATAATCTTTCTTTTCCTACCACATTGAGAGCTAGACATGAGGGGTCAGAGTGACTTAGGCATGTGGCAATAGTGTGATTCTTTAATTCGAGACAATGCTCTACCAACACAACTCACTTCTCCCTTCCCCCCTGGGAGCCTGGCCCTGTATAATGTACTATTAGGAGGAGTTGACCAGAAGTTGTCATCCTAAGAGAAAAAGAAAGGTGAATGACAGGCCATGCATGCTCCATTCTTCTTCTTTTTTTTAAATTTAAATTTAAATTTTATTATTAGTTTTGATTATATAGTATACTGGTTAAACATTTATATAGTTTTTAAAATAAAATGATGCCCCTAATTGCTCTTTCCTCTGACTCTCTACCTAGCCATTACATTAACACTAACTGCATTCCCTATGCCGTGCTCCCCATCCCCATGATCATCTATCAACTACTAATTTGTACTTTAACCTTTTGCCCCTTTCTCCCAGTCTCCAACCCCCATCCCCTTTGGTCATCATCAGATTATCCTCTATATTTGTAAGTTTGTATTGATTAATTCTTTTTGTTTCTTTGATTCTGCATATAAATGAAATCATATGGTATTTATCTTTCTCTGACTGACTTATTTCACTCATTATAATAACTTTTAGGTCCATCCACATCATTGAAATGTTAGAATTTCATTTTTTTTAATGACTGAGTAATATTCCATTGTATATATAGGCCATAACTTCTTTATCCAATTGTCTGTTGATGGGCATTTAGGTTGCTTCCATATCTTGGCTATTGTAAATTGTGCTGCAATTACATAGGGGTAACATAGATCTTTACGAATAATTGTTTTGGTTTTCTTTGGATAGATATTCAGAAGTGCAATTGCTGGGTCAAAGGTACATCTATTTTTAATTTTTGAGAAGCCTTCAGACTGTTATCTATAGTAGCTGTACCAATTTGCAATCCCATCAACAATGTATAAGAGTTCCCTTTTCTTCACACCTTGCCAACACTTGTTGATTTATTGATGATAGACAGGTATCAGCTGATATCCCATTGTGATTTTAATTTGCATTTCTCTGATGATTAGTGACTTTGAACATGTTTTTCATATGTCTATTGGCCATCTGTATTTCTTCTTGGAGAAATACCTGTTCAGGTCTTCTGCCCATTTTTTAATAGTATTGTTTTGTTGTTGTTGTTGTTGTTGTTGTTGTTGTTGAGTTGTATGAGTTCTTTATATACTTTGGATATTAACCTTTTATCAGATGTATCATAAGTGAATATCTTCTCCCATTCAGTCAGTTGTCTTTTCATTTTGTTGATGGTTTCCTTTGCTGAACAAAAACTTTTTAGTTTGATGCAGTCTCATTTGTTTATTTTTTTTCTTTTGTTTCCCTTGCCCAAGGAGCTATATCCAATAAGAAATTACTGTTAGCAATATCAGAGAGTTTACTGCCTATATTTTCTTCTAACAGTTTTATGGGTTTGGGTCTTACATTTAAGTCTGTATTCCATTTTGAGTCTATTCTTGCATATGGTGTAAGAAAGTGGTTCAGTTTCTTTACTTTTCTTTCTTTTTTTTTTTTTGCATGTATCTGTCCAATTTTCCCAACACATTTATTGAAGAGACTGTCTTTACCCCATGTATATTCTTACCTCTTTTGTCATATATTAAGTGAATGAATAGGCATGGATTTACTTCTGGGCTCTCTATTCTGTTCCATTGATCAATGTATCTGTTTTTATGCCAGTTCTGTGCTTTTTTGATTATTGTAGCCTTGTAGTATAGTTTGATATCAGGTATTGTAATACCCCTAACTTTGCACTTCTTTCTCAAGATTGCTGTGGCTGTTTGGGGTCTTTTATTGTTCCATATAAATTTTAGGATTATTTTTTCTAGCTCTCTGAAAAATGCCATTGGTATTTTAATAGGGATTGCATTGAATCTATAGATTACTTTGGGTCGTATGGTCATTTTAATGATATTGATTTTTCCTACCCATGAACATGGTGTATGCTTCCATTTATTTGTATCTTCTTCAATTTCTTTTTTCAATGACTTATAATTTTCTGAGAACAGGTCTTTTACCTCCTTGGTTAATTTGATTCACAGGTATTTAATTATTTTCGATGCAATTGAAAATGGGATTGTTTTCTTAATTTCTCTTTCTGAAAGTTCATCTTTGGTATATAAAAATGCCACTGACATCTGAATATTAATTTTGTGTCCTGCTGCTTTACTGAATTCATTGATCTGTTCTAACAGTTTTTTTTTTTTTTTGGTGGAATCTTTAGGATTCTCTCTACATAGTAACATGTCAGCAAATAACGAGAGTTTTACTTCTTCCTTTCCAATTCGTATGCCTTTTATTTCTCTTTCTTATCTTATTGCTGTGGCTAAGACTTCCAACATAATGTTTAAGAGGAGTGGTGAAAGTGAGCATCCTTATCTTGTTCCTGATCTTGAGGAAAATGCTTTTAGCCTTTCCCCATTAAGTATGATGTTAGCTGTAGGTTTGTCATTTATGGCCTTTATTATGTTGAAGTATGTTTCTATTCCCACTTTGCTGAGAGTTTTTATCATAAATGGATGCCCGATTTTGTCAAATGCTTTTTCTATATCTATTGATATGATCATATGGTTTTTATCTTTCAGTTTGTTAATGTGGTGTATCACATTAATTAATTTGTGGATATTGTACCAACCTTGCATCCCAGGAATAAATCCAATTTGATCATGGTGTATGATATTTTTAATGTATTGCTGAATTCAATTTGATAATATTTCTTTGAGGATTTTTGCCTCAATGTTTATAAGAGATATCAGCCTATAGTTTTCTTTTTTGCTTGTTATGTCTTTGTCTGGTTTTGGAATTGTGGTAATGGTGACCTCATAAAAGGAGTTAGGGAGTTTTCCCTCTTCTTGAAATTTTTGAAATTGTTTAAGAAGAATGGGTGTTAATTTTTCCTTGAATGTTTAGTAAAATTAACCTATGAAGCCATCTAGTCTAGGACTTTTGTTTTTTTGGTAGGTTTTTGATTACTGATTTGATTTCATTGGTGGTAATTAATCGGTTCAGAGTTTCTGTTTCTTCTTGACTCCATCTTCGTAGATTTGTATGTTTCTAGGAATGTATCTATTTCTTCCAGTTTGTCCAATTTGTTAGTGTATAATTGCTTGTAGTATTTTCTTATGGTCTATTTTATTTCTGTGGAGTCTGTAGTTATTTCTCCTCTTTCATTTCTGATTTTATTTATTTTAGTCCTCTTTTTTCCTTGATGAGTCTGGCTAAGGGTCTGTCAATTCTGTTTATCCTTTTGGGGACCCAGCTCTTGATTTCATTAATTTTTGTATTGTTTTTCTAGACTCGATTTCATTTATTTCTGCTCTAATCTTTATTATTTTTTTCTATTCACTTTGGGCTTTGTTTGCTATTCTTTTTCTAGTTCTTTTAATTGTAAGTTTAGATTTTTTATTTAAGCTTTTTCTTGTTTCTTGAGAGAGGCCTGTATTGCGACGAATTTCCCTCTTAGGACTGCTTTCACTGTGTACCACAAATTTTGAGTTGTTTTTTCATTTTCACTTGTCTCTTGGTATGTTTTGATTTCTTCCTTGACCTCATCATTAACCCATTCATTGTTTATTGGAATGTTATTTAGCCTCCATGTGTTTGTGTATTTTCCAGTTTTTTTTTCTTATAGTTGATTTCTAGTTTCATACCATTGTGATGAGAGAAGACAGTTGATATGTTTTCAATCCTAGAAAATGTTCCATGTACACTTGAGAAGAATGTATATTTTGCTGCTTTGGGGTGAAATATCTTTTAAATCCATCTGATCTAGTGTGTCTTCTAGGCCCATTGTTTCCTTGTTGATTTTTTTGTCTGGAAGATCTGTTCATTGGTGTCAACAGGGTGTTAAAGACTCTTAGTATGAGTGTGTTACTGTTGATCTTTTATATCAGTCAATAATTGCTTTATGTATGTAGGTGCTCCTATGTTGGGTGCATATATGTTTACTAGGGTTATGTCCTCTTGATTTATTTATCCCTTTACATTATGTAAGCCCTTCTTTGTTTCTTTTTATAGCCATTGTTTTAAAGTCTATTTTGTGTGATATAAATGTTGCTACTCCAGCTTTTATTTTCATTTCCATTTGTGTGAAATATCTTTTTCTATCCCTTTACTTTCAGTGTATGAATGTCATTTGATCTGAAGTGGGTCTCCTGTAGACAGTATATACATGGATCTTCTTCTCTATTCAGCTACTCTATGTTTTTTGATTGAAGTATTTAATCACTTACATTTAAAGTGATTATTGTTAGTTACATAGTTACTGCCATTTTATTATTTACATTTGGTTTTTCTTCTTTTTCTTTTTTTTACTACCCCCCCTTTTTTTTTTTACAGAAATCCCTGTAATATTTCTTGTAATACTGGCTTGTTGGTGATGAATTCCTCAAGCTTTTCTCTTTCTGAGAAACTCTATCTCACCTTCCATTTTAATTGAAAGCCTTGCTGGGTAGAGTATTCATAATTGTAGATTCTTGTTTTTCATATCTTTGAATATTTCTTGCCATTTCCTTCTGGCCTGCAAAGTTTCCATTGAAAAATCAGCAGACATTCTTATGGGGGTGCCCTAAGTAACAAGCTGCTTTTCTCTTGCTGTTTTTAAAATTCTCTCTTTGTCTTTGACCTTTGGCATTTTAATTATGATGTGTCTTGGTGTGGGTCTACTTGAATTCCTCTTGTTTGAGACTCTTTGTTCTTCATAAACTTATATATATAATTCCTTTGCCAGGTTAGGGAAATTTTCTGCCATTATTCCTTCAAATAGATTCTCAATCCCTTGCTCTGTGTCTTTTCCTTCAGATACTCCTATGATACGGATATTGTTACTCTTCATCTTGTCCCAGAGGTCTTTTACACTACCCTCATTTTTTTTAAATTCTTTTTTCTTTATGTTGTTCTGATTGGGTGTATTCTGCTGCCTTGTCTTCTAGTTAACTGATTTGATCCTCTGCTTCATCCAACCTACCATTGAAACCTTCTAGTATATTCTTCATTTCAGTTATTGTATTCCTCATTTCCGTCTGGTTCTTTTTTATGGTTTCTGTGTCCTTTTTTATGCTTACTATCTCTCTCTGTTGAGCTTCTCATTATATTCATCCATTTTCTCCCTAAGTTCGTTGAACATCCTTATAATCATTATTTTGAACTCTGTATTAGGTTGCTTGCCTCTGTTTCATTTGGCTTATTTTCTGGAGTTTTCTTCTGTTGTTTCATTTGTGGCATGTTTCTTTGTTTTCTCATTTTATTAGCCTCTCTGTGTTTGTTTCTTTGTGTTAGGAATATTTGTTTCATCTCTTGGCCTTAGCCAGATGGCCTTATGTAGGTGTCCTGTGTAGCACAGTGGCACATTCTTTGTGATTCCCTGTGCCAGGGACTCTG
Organism: Eidolon dupreanum; assembly: GCA_028627145.1. Taxonomy (NCBI): domain Eukaryota; kingdom Metazoa; phylum Chordata; class Mammalia; order Chiroptera; family Pteropodidae; genus Eidolon; species Eidolon dupreanum. The sequence continues at coordinate 45,174,407 of CM053507.1, forward strand.
GATGTGATTTTTGTGTGGGTTACGTATGATCTTCTGTTGTAGATAAGCCTTTATTGGTGTTAACACATCAGTGGATAGGATTAATGCTCAGGCTGACTGATTGTGGGATTGGCTGTGCCCACAGGGTAAGAGTTGCTATGTGGGGGCTGACCCCACTGTGTGGGATTTGCCCTAGCAGGCTTGTATACTTGCTGAGACCATCCTTTGTGTGTACCGCTTATGGGGCTAGCCAGGAGTTGCTCTGTTGTGGTCTAGTGCCAGCCTCCTGGTGTGTTGGTTCTGTGGCTCCTTGGGAGGGTTTTCCAGTAGGCCAAGGTTAGCCATGGCCTTTGATTGCTCAGGGCTACCTGGTGGGAGCTACAAAGCAATCCACAGATGGTTGTTGCCTTTGCTGGATCTATAAGTAAGTGGAAGAGACAATACTGTAGGCAGTAGTCTGGTTATACCCCATTCCTGGCCTAGGGTAGTTTTTCAGAAGGACCAATGCTCCTCAAGGCCTGACACTGCCTGTTAGTTGCCCCGTAAGTTCTGAAATAGAAGAGTCTCTGAGTTATATGCATGTTGGGTGGTGCAGGGATCCAGGAAGTCTCCTGGATCTACTGAGCAAATTTTCTCTGCCAATGTAGTATCAGTTTACATGCCAGCGCTGTCTTTGTGGCTCCCTGTACAAATTTCAAATCATAGCAAGGCCAGCTGCTGTCCACCTCGGGCCTGCAAACACCTGAGTTCTGTTTAAGAATCACCGAAGCTTGTGGGTGTGTTTGTGGCCTACCACTGAATGCTTCTTCCAGATGAACAGCCTTTGCATGGGCCACACAGACTGAATGCTGTTGTTTGTTGTTGAATTTGTGACCTAAAGAAAGCATCAGATGGGACTGGATTGCTTGGGAGCAGGCTTGCAACAGGTAATTTTTAGGTTAGGTGGGATGTCATCTCAGTGAGGCACAGGGCCATCTGGCCTACATAACTCCAGACTTGCTGCCAGCTCTGGGACTGTGGGCTCCCACCAAAGTCAAATATCACTGTGTGACCTACTGTCATCTGTGATGGGCCCACAAAACCCCTGAGATCTGCCCAAACGATACTGTATCTCATGCTGGCAGTGGTGCTCTTCCCGTCACTGTATCCCTGAATTTGCTAACTTTGTTGGCTGAGATCTATAACTGTGTAGAATGGACCACCCCAGCACAGGGGCAGCAGCCTGTCAATGTGCTACAAGCACTTTGTGGATTGTATGGGGCAGGATCTCAGGGAGTCATAGACTGTCAGGCCAATAGCTTCAGTTTTCTGCAGTTCTGTGTCTGCTTGTTACTGCAATAGTCACAGATCATAGGAGACAACCTGCTGTCTCTGGCAGTCCCACAGACCCCTATAATTCCCCCAAGAGATATTGCAGCTTTACAGACAGCAGTGGTCTGCCCACGACTATTTTCCCTGAAGTACACTCACTGTGCTAGCCAAGATCTGTTGCCTGCGCAGACTGTGCAACCCCAGAGAAGAGCAGGGCAGGGGAAGATGCCTGTCAATGAGCTTCAGGCACTTTATGAATTGAGTGAAATGGGATATCAGGGAGACAAGGGCTGTCAGGCCAATATAGCCTCAGTTTTGCTGCGCTTCTATTCCCGTGCATTCCTGCTATAGTCACAGACCACAGTGAGATCAGCTTTTGCCTGGAGTGGTCCCACAGACCCCTGAGATTCTCCTATGTAATATTGCTGCACTTGCAAGCAACAGAGGTCTTCATGCAACTGATTTCCCCACAATGCCTGCACTGTGTTAGCCAAAGTTTGTTGCCTATGTGGATTGAGAGACCTGGAGAGGGGCCAGGCAGTGGTGGTTGACTGTCAGTGGGCCACGGGGGCTATTTGTGGGTTGGGTAGAGCGGAGTCTCAGGGAGACTGCCAGAATCAGATCAATACAGCTTCAGTCTTACTGCAACTTCGGTAACTATTTGTGCGTTCTCACAAAAGTCACAGATCACAGAAAGACCAGCTACTGTCTGGGACTGGTCCACAGATCCCCAAGATCTGCCCAAGTTTATGTTGGCAGCAGTGATCTGCCTGAAACTGTCTCCAAAATGTAGCTCACAGCTGCCTGATGGGAATGTTTGACAGCCCTGGGCAGCCTGCAGGTTGAGTAGGGCGGGCTGATCTCCTTAGGCCAGCACTTCCTTATAGGCCTTGAGGGAGGGATCTGCACAGGCAAGCTGGTACCATCTGTAGATTGCCCCATAGAGGAGCCTTGATGAAGGCACAATAGTGGCTACCTGTCCAGCTCTTGCTCTGGCACCAGGTAATGTAGTCTTTCCCTCGTATGAATCTCGTGTTCTGATTCATGACTGGTGCCCCAGGTGAGTGTCCACAGGCAAGAGAGCCTGTACATGGACCCTTTAAAGGGGCATTTAGGGTTTCCATCTCCTTCTATCTCACTCAAATGACCAGAATCCCCTCTGATTTTTATAGTCAGGTTTTGGGAACTCCTCTTCCCTGTGCTGGGACTGTGGGCTGGTGAGCCCCCAAATGAGACCAGGACTTCACTCTCCTTCAGGGGAGCCTCTGCAGCCTTGCTCTCCTTCCCAGTATTCCTGCAACACCTACGAGTGTGGGTCCAGCCCTATTCACAACTTTGCCCCTCCTACTGGCTTCAATGTGGCTCCTTTATATTATTTGATATACATGTAATAATCAGCTGGACTTCAGGTGATTCTTCACATTGATTATTTTATAATTTGGTTGTAATTTCAATGTGGACCTGGGAGGAGGCGAACCCTGCTTTTACCTAGTCCACCATCTTCCCCCATGCTCTGTTCTTCATTGCAAATTTCTCATTGAGGAGGAGCAAGTGGGGTGGTATGTGGAGAGAGGTTAGATATCTACATGGAAGGACGTTAGCAGTGGAAAATCTGTTCCCCTCTACCACAGAGTCATGGTAACACAAAATAGATGAGTTCAATATATGAACAAAACCAGTGTAGTCCAAAATTGCCTTGTTGGTTTTGACTAAGATACATTTAAATCCTGTAGTCGTTACTTCACTGGTTTTTCTTTCTTATTTGAGATAATGTCCATCTAATCACTGGGAATCAGTCCATTTTCTCTGTTGATGTATTTTGTATTTACCCTTCCAATAATGAAAAATAATGCTTTGGCTAATATTCAGTTAAATTATATGGAATTAATGATATTCACCCATTCTTTGACCCAACCCAAATAGCAAATTTCATATGATTGAATCTGATATACTCAGAACATGTATATTTATTTTTTAAAAAAGGGAGAGAATGGAAATGAGTGTTTGAATAATAATCAATTAATTAATCAATGATTAAAGATTATAGATATAGGTAATGGATTAAGTAGGCAGTGGACTACATTGTGGAATGTAGGTTTTGGTCTTTGGAATGTTCTGCTTGATTAGGAATTTTTGCTTACAAGTGACAAGAGTCAACTTAACTATCACAAGGGACAGGGAGGAAAGGGAGTGTATCACTAGGAGAGAAGGCCACCGGGGAAGAGACTGGGGTGTGAGGGAAGAGTAGGCATGCTATATTTATCTGTGATTGACCATTAGTATTTGACTCCAAGCCTCTGCCTGTTTCATTCACGGGCAGAGGGAAGAAAGAAAAAGTCTTTCTTTTCTTAGAAAAGAATTTAAGACAGAGGTCATCAAAGTCTGGTCAGTAGTCCCCTGGAGGACCCTAAGATTATTTCAGGGGATCTGAGAAGTCAAAACTATTTTCATAGTAATACTAAAATGTGATATGCCTTTTCTACTGACTTTGCCCTTGATGATGCAGAACGAATAGGAGTAAAACCGCTGCCGCTTTAGTACAAATCAAGGCAGTAGTATCAAACTGTATGAGTAGCATTGTATTCTTAACATCCTGCATTTACAGTATAAAAATGATTCCAGTTTCACTTAGGAATGTTCTTGATTAAGCAGTAAAACTTATTGTATTAAATTTTGACCCTTGAGTATTCTGTGTGAGGAAAAAAGAAACACATATGAAATATTTCATTGCAAACCAACTATAATGGTTGTCTTAAGGGGAAGCACTTTGGCAATTGTTTGAGCTGTGAGCAGAACTAAATGTTTTTCATTGAATGCCATTTTTACTTGAAAGAACAACTGACAGACAAACTATGGTTATTTAGACTTGAGCATTTGGCAGACATTTGCTCTAAACTGAATGAAGTGAGCTTGTTACTTTAAGAAAAACAACTGGTGGCATTGTTGCCAGTGACAAATTTGAGCATTCATGCAAATGCTTTTAGAATTTTGGAAAACTTATATCTGCCAACCTGAGCTCAACAGCTTTCTAATGCTTAAAGTCTTTTTTAAAAAAAGTTATTTCATAGAAATATATTGTGAATGTTAACATGTAATGAGTTTATTGTTATTTTAAAATAAATTAAAATATGCATTTATAGTACTTAATTTTAATTTCAAATATGATAAATGTTGAAAGATATAGATCTCATAAACAAATGCTTTTTGAGGTCTTCAATAATTTTTATGTACGTAAAGATGTATTAAGATCAAAAGAGGTTGAGAATGACTCACGTAGGAGCTATTTTTTCCTTTAAATTAAATCTGAGACTCAAGAGAAACTTTTTGCTAGCTAACTTTTCTCTCTTATTTCTGAATTTCTCTTTCAATGTTCTCTTTCTCTCTGTGTCTGTCTGTCTGTCTCTCTTTCTCTGTCTCTTTCCAGTATTACATTTAGGTCTGGAAAAAATATTTTTATGGTTAAATTAATGATAGTGCTTCTCACAAAAAAACAATGTTCATTGTGCCAGGAGATTTGCCATATTTCCTACCTTATAGCTACCAAAGTAATTCCCTTTCTTTTACTGGTTTAATTGTATGTTTTCAGTGAATTTACATGTAGGACAGTAGGATGGAAAAACAGTATTATAAACATGTATACAATGAATAAGCTAGAAAAAATAGAAGAGAAAAAAGGAATATCAATAAAAATAGAAACCACATACACAAAATAACAAATGCAAATGCTAGAGATCATTTTATTTTTCTAGAGTCTTGGATATATCTATTTTCCCTGAAATATTTATTCTGTTTTGTGCTGGTTACCGATTTGCTATGATTACCACTGACAAGTGTGACTCTACACAGACTTAATGACAGGATGATTACTTATGTGGAAGAGACACCTACGCCCACACTCATGAGGGGAACAACACATGTCCACAAACTGAGATTCTCAGCAAGTCTTTGATGACCATTAAATTACACTTTCTAAATGATATTATTAATAAAACAGCTTAATCAGCCTAACCATAGAATAGGTAATACAAGAGAGGGCCCGGGGGCTGTTGTTTTAATAGAAAGTAAGGCTAATGTCACATAAAAACTTAGAAAATATTTCTTTTGAAGGAGATTGTCATTTAATTTTTCTCATGTGTGGAATTTTGCTGTGAGTTTTCAACATCCAGTTTCCTCCCCTATTTGGGTAGTTCTCTATTATGTAAAATAATAAGATTGGACTAGAACAGTTGTTTTCAGCCAGTGAAATCTTAACCTAAAACCTCAATATAAAAAACAGAGAGAACTTCCTGGCTTAAAAGAAATATGAGAAAATTTAAAATCTCCCCTTTGACTCTGCACTAAGCTTCTTTGTCTGCTCATCTTCTGAGATACTGCAGTGAATCCTGGGGCTCTGGGGTACACAGTTTGAGAACCATTGGACTAAGGACTCTACAGCTACATGCACTTGTGGAGCCCTTGTCAGAAATCTGAGTAATTTCTTTTAATTAGAGAACCAGTTGACATCAAGCCCAGAACTAAATGCTCCCCTGGGCAGAGAGTTGGCGAGAATGGTGGAGATAATGGCAATTCCCCTCAGTAGGATTTATGAGCCAACTAAGAGCCATAGTGCATTTACTGAACACTAACTATGAGTTCATCTACATCTTAGGCATTATTGGGGTAAACAAAATATAGCTAAACGAACATCTGTTTTTAATGAGCTGATAATCAATTTGGAGAGGCACAACATAAACCTGGCAACCTAATATAAGACCAGGTATAATAAAATTTTGAAATTCAAAGATAAATGGAAGGTGGTATGATCAGGCAGATCAGGGAGGACAGATGGAGCAGGATATATCATTCTGTTATTTATTCAGATTTTCATCAGACATGTATTTAGTACCAGTCAATCTGCTTAGTGATAAGGATATCACTAGAGTTAGGGGTGAAGGTGTGAAGGGGAAGTAAGGTGGTAGAGAAAAGAAGTAAAGCTACAAACAGCTTTATAGCTTTAAAAAGGTAACAAAAAAGTATTATTATCATTATTGTGATTATTATAATTAATATATATATGTATGTATATATGTATTATGCACATATATGTGCACATATATATGTATATGTGTCTATATACAATGACATGTATATATAATTGAACACATGCTATCTAGTAGAGTGATCAATTTCTCCAGTCTGCCCAGAGCTTTCTTGGTTTTAGCAGTGAAAGTCACACAATTTGGGAATCCTCTAAATTTTGGACAAATTGAGATTGGGATGGTTGGTCACCTTAAATTAGAGCAACCTAGCAAACCCTTAAGAATGCATCTGGGGACCCCTGGTGATCTGCAGAACCCCAGTAAAATTACAGTTACATAGGAAACATATTTCTAATCTGAAAATCAAGAGAACTAACTTCTCTATATAATAGCCCTTGAGTAAAGGGTTTAAATGAAGTCAATAATTAGTAATGAACAGATGAATGTACATAAAGAATTATCCATTGCAACAAAATCAGTTGCTTTCAGCTTCACTATTAGTTATTACATCAGTAGTTTATTCTAAAATATTTAAAGTTTAAAATAAATTATTAATAAGTTTAATCAATAATTCATTCAAATAATGAATATAGAGTATGTTAGCATTGTGCAATGTTCATTTAAGAATAAAAACATTTTATCTAGCCCTACCATGTTTTATTTAGGAATTTTGATCATTTTTATTAAACTTAGAATTGATATGAAGGATACCATGAATATTAGAAATTAAGGAACAAATCAAATAAACAGGAAGAAAAGCTATGTTAATCCAGACAAACTGTTAGGAAAAACTGGATCGTGAATTTAATTTGCTAATTTATTTTAAAATTTCCAGCATATGCAATTTATTATCTGTAGAAATAGGTAACAAGAGCTTTGAAACAAATGAGGTGAAATCAGTTTATTGAGAAGAACATGAGCTTGCAAGTTAAAAGACCTGGATTACATTATTGGCTTTCCTATTTACCAGCTATGTGACTTTGGGTACGTGATTCACTTTCCTCGTCTATCTTCCTATCTCATAGTGACTTTGGAAAAATTAAACAAGATATTGACTATTTAAGTAAACAGGGACAGTGCAGTGACACATGGTGACCAAGAGCAGGCCTGTGGGAGTGAGAGGATGAAAGCCTGTGGCCTACCATAAGCAGTGGCTACACTAAAAAGATATAGCAGCTGTGACACTCACTAGGGAAGGAACAGGCAAATAAATCTTCAGACATCCTTCTCTTCCTGCCCCTGCTTTCCTGACAATGCCTCCCACAAACTAAATTCAATTAGAAGCAAGAGGACAAGGGAGTTTGATGATGTAGTCCATGGATGTCAATATTCCGAGGCATGGAGAATGCTGAGGAAGGGCCAAGAGTAGAACCAAATGAGCAAACAGGAGACATTAGAATTTCAATTAACTCTGCCAATAATATAAAACTGCATATAGGTAAGTAAGAAAGCTAGCTGTAACTCTGGAAAATAGTGTGGCACTTTCTTTTGAAGTTAAGCATACACTTACTATACACTCCTGGATACTTATTCTAGAATAATTAAAATACATTCATGGAAAAATCTGTATATGAAAGTTTAAAGCAGCTCTATTTCTAATTATTCCAAACTAGATACTAGCCAAATATCATTCAGTAGGTTAATGGATAACCAAACTGCGGTACATCCACACAAGGGAATACTACTCAGCAGCAAGAAGTAATGAATCATTGAAAGTGCAACAACTTGGATGCATCTCAAAGGCATTGTGTTGAGTTTAAGAAGCCAATCTCAAGTTAAATACTGTATGATTCTGTTTGTGTGACATTCTTGAAAAGACAAAACAATAGTAACAGGAACCGATTAGTGGTTATCAATTGTTAGGGATAGGGGAAGGATGTGACAATAAAGGGATAGCAGGAGGGTTTTTTGGGAGATGACAGAGCAGTCTGTGTATTGGTTGTGAGAACATTTGCACAAATCTATACACATATTAAAATGCATAGAACTGTATATCAAAAAAGGTCAATTTTGCTATATGTTAAAAATTTTAAAAATAAATGTATGAGAATATTATAGACAAAAGCTTCCGTAATAAATTTATTCTTGTAGATATTGACAATCTATTTTCCCAAAGTTGAACTTAAAGAAATTTTAATTCAAACTGAATTAAGAGTCGTAAATGAAGAAGTGCCTGAAAATAAGACCTTATGCAAAAGTGGCAACCTTGGCAGGAGGCAGCAGATAAAAAGGAGTTCTCTGTGGCAGGATGAGAAGTAACAGGCATCAGAACCTTCCCATCAGGAATGAGGATCAGAAAGCAGCTGTCCCCAGATAGACACAAAGGACAGGATGGAGTGTAGGGGCCCCAGAAGAGAAAGTAAAAGCAAAGGTTCAGGCATGGAGTGCATGACAGAGCCTGGAGATGAAGGACCAGACCATGATTTGGCTACATCACAGAGGTTTAAGGCAAGAGATTGTCTAGTGAGGCAGCTAATTACTAAGGAGGTGGAACAAGAATAAAAAAAAGAAATGGGATAGTGTAAAGTTTAAGAGCGTAGGTGAAGGAATGAAAAAGAGCTGGGTTGAACTCTGGCTCTGCTATCTCCTAGCCTGTGTCCTAGGGACAATTATTTTAACTTTCAGGTACTAAAAGGAATGAGAACATCTCCTCCACTGCACTGCTGTGGAAATTAAATAAAGCCATATCTGTAGCAGTCTCAGTAAGTTGTCTGGCCTAGAGAAAATGTTCAGTTAACAGAAGTACATTAAACAAAATGTTACACGTCACATCAGAACTATGGAGTTCGTGAACTATATATAAGAAAGTCATTTCATCTTGCTAAGCCTCAGCTTCTAAATCTGTAATGGTTATAATGATGTCTACCCTATGGAATTTGGGGGAGAGGATTCCACTGAGGAAGGAGCTATAAAAATGGTGAGAATTGCTATTCATATATACTTCTTTTAAAGTCAGAATGAGACCAGGAGGAAATATTTTTTTTCTTGCTTAGCTGATGGCCTGAAGATACAGATAGCAATACATCCAGACCTGGGCTGGTCCTAGAGCAGCCTGGGGCCAAACGCATAGAAGAGGATCAAGGAAGTTCAGCCAGCAGGTGCCAAACAATTTTAGTCAGGAAGAAGTGGTGATATGATATCAACACGACCATGAGGACTCACCTTCAAGCATGGGGGGCAGTTCTAGGGAAGTACAGTGGGGTGATTAATAGCATGAGCTCTGTAGCAAGAACTTGCTATGAGAACTTAAGCCAGTGATGCAGATAGGGCTATTGCTGAAGATTCTTAACTATCAACATCTTTGCCTCCCTGCACTTGTAATAGGATTTTCCACTGATACTCTTAGTCATGTAACTTTTTCCGTGCCTCCGAGCAGAGTAGGCAGATTCTATATCTTTATCCCATTGACTTTGTATTTATCCAGTGACTTATTTTGGACAATGAAAGGTTAGTAAATATGACATGAACATAGCCTCATGCACTACAGACATTATTCCTGAAGAGATCTTGCCCAGGTAGCTACTGTGCCTTAAGCTTGGGTCACAAATGACTGACCCCTAAAACAGACCTGAACCTGACCCACCACCTAAAACAGAGTCAACTCAGCCCTCCAACTAATCCTTTTATATGTGAGAAATAAATTTTGGTGGTTGGAAGCCATTGAGATTTTGGAGTCATTTGTTATTCAGCATTATTGTAGTAATAACTGACTTAACACAGCAAGTTTCTTAACTTTAAATATCCTCAGTTTTGTCCTTTGTAAAATGAAATTAATAATGTATAATTACTGTCACCCAGTATGACAGTTATCAGGAATAAATGGGGTGATATATAAAGTATTTAGCACAGTACTCAATACCAAGCAAAAGAACAATAAACGAAAGTTACTGCTCTGAAGAGTATGGGTTAGGAAGAAATTCTAAAAAACCCACTTTGCTGAGTCACAATTTCTTCAACTGTGAAATGTGTGTAAATATACTTGCCCCACCTCTCTAAGGGATGCTGCTAAAATTACACGAAGTGATGGATATGGAAGTAGCTATTCAGGACATAGGAGTTATTATCTTTTCTACTACAAAGAATCCTCTTATTCCAGTATTATTTATCACCATCCCAAAAGTTAGAGTTACATATGAATGTTGAGGTAAAAGGCATCATTGCATGACAGCATGTACTAATAAACTATCCACTCATTAAAGTTAGTCTCCACTCAAACGTCCCTCGTCACTTAAAACACTTCTCTCTATATCCACAATGTCAGTACCTTTGCTGGGCTACTCAGTGCAAGTATATTGCAATTTGATTGCAAAAGGAAACTGCAAAACTTGAAAAGAAGATGCAGGATTTTGCAAAGATGAAAGGGATGCAGAGAATTTTTCTAATCACATGCAAAATAATTGACAAATGAGGATCTGACAGAGTTAGATCACTTAATAATTGAAGAAGAGAAAAATTGACAAGGGTGATAACATGATAGGCTTCAAAAGAAAATAATTTGATGATTTGAATATCAAAGGATGCAGAATGGCCTTTGGGAAAATTGATGAAACCTCAGCTCTTTTTGCAAAAATGATCCTCCTTTTGGCTGTACATTGAAGGGTACCATGTTATACTACTATATAATTATTTGGAAAATGATCTCAAAAATTATTTGTTAATTTTAATCATCAAAGAATTAATATCTTATTAAACATAAAATTAACTTATTAATACATTTTTAGTTAATTTTTCAAGATAAAGTCCCAACCTTTTTTCTCTCATTTTCTAGGAAATTTTGGCTCTTATGTTTAGTAGTATTTTCTGCTATCATTTTTCCACGAGTAATTAGGATCTTCTCTACTTATCTCCTTTTTGCTTTTAGGCCCAGGGAGCCCTGGAAACCACTCCTTATCTAGAGATTTTTGGAACTGAAGCTTCCCGTGGGTCAGTAAAGGCAGGAAAATATCAATCCAAGGCCCAGAAAGCTGCCATAGCTATTTTGGGGTGAATCATTTTATGTAACCTGCCATATAAACTCTTAAAAATTTGAGAGTGTAGAATGTAAGTTATGGCTGTGAAAGCAACAGCATGTCACGGATTCGTTCTCTTTTTATAACTTATTTCTGTATGACTTCAGCCAGGAGACATCACTTTGAGCCTTTTCCTCCTTTGGACAGGGGGAATAATGATATTTACCCTGAAGGAGCATTATGAGAACTGAATTAGATTATATATATTAAAGTATGCTGAATAATGTTTACATAATAGATGTTCGTGTCATTATTTTTAAGACAGTCATGGTGACCAATATTCAATAGGGTATTTCCCTTGCTCCCTCATCTCTAATATCCTTTGTCTTGAGCATATTTGTCTACACTCTAGAATTTTTCCTCTAGATTTCCTTGTGTCCTCTGTTTGGCTCCACAAGATACACATTCTGGAAGACAGTGTCTTGAATTTAAGCTTTGTTCTTCTAATGAGCAGTGTGGAGGAAGATCTGCTTTATAATCCAGTAAAAACTTGAGTTCACTAAAGGGATGATGGGGAGAGGGAAGGAAGATCCAGTGGTGAATGCTGGCACAGGGGCACAGAAAGGAACTTTGCCTCCTCTTCTACAAGTTCTTGTCAATCTTTTAAATAAACACCACATCAAATGGCACCAGCATATCCAGAATGAACAGCATGTCCAGAACTAGAATTAACTCAGAGTGTTAATTTTGTCATCCATGAAACTAAGCTGACAATAACTTAATGAGCTACTTATTTTGCAGATAGGGAAAAGAAGGTTTATCACTAAGTTTGAGTTACTTACCTGAAGTCACACATCTAGCCAGAGTTGGAGGTGGGATTTAAACCATATAGGTCACCTCCAACACCCTTCTTTATGTGCAACCACAAAGCTCTACTGCTGTCAGCCAAATGAGGGTATCATGGAAAGCACCTTCAGTTTTTATCCCAGTGGACTGTATGTAATAATATTTATCAAATAAGTTGAATTCATAATATACTTTTCACCTTTTAGTTGGTCCTTGAGAGAGGTAAGAAAGAATGAATCTCATTTTACCAAGGAGTTTATATAAGTTAACCAAGGTCTCCTATTTAGCTAGTGGTAGAGTCAGGACTATATTGGGATACTCTGACCTCTTTCACTGGTGAAATATTTTTCATTGGCATTTCCCAGTTCTCTTTCTCAGAGCACTTTTTTGTGGCTCAGGATCTTTGTGCTGCATTTCTGGGGCTTCCAGCTGTGAGCTGGTGTACCTTCAGTACAGATAGATGGAGAGGAGAAGCTCTGTCCTGTGGAGATGGATCTCCTCTCTGTTCCAGAGAGCCTCATCCATCACCTTGTCATTGCTGAGACCCAGCTAATGCATGCCCAGCAAGAGTGAGGATATATACATATAATGGAAATCAGTCAGGGGCCAATTTTTCCTATTGAAAAGTGAATTGTATTTCTCAGGCATGTGGGCAAAAAAAGGTTGATTAAACATAAAACATTTCCAGGGTAGCATAAAGGAGAATGCAATTCCTTTTCAGAAGAAATTATTGTCTGATGATAAACATAACTGAGTGCCATTTGTGCTTCTGATTATTTCATCTGACTTCCTATCTTGTTACAAGATTGCTTATTTGAATAACTTGGAAGCAGTTATTTGATCCATTATCTGATATGTCACAAGATTTTGAAGTTTCCAGAACAGTATGTGAAATGTGAAATCATGCAGAAGGCAATGAAGTGGTTCACTCTACGTTTGGTTGTGTCATTGGATGTTGACAGAGATCAATATAGTTTCTTTTAAAGATAACACCCTTGAGTATTGAAAGCTGCTACATGTGAGTAATTCACTGGCTTTTGTGTCTAAGAGCAATGGGTGGAAGGAAAATCAATAAATTAGCACTTGTTGGTATAATAACTAACCTGTTCACATAGGCAATCTAGAGCATGAACACAGTGAGAGATGATTCAAAGCCATTCTGTAAAGGAGACAATTGTCTAGCCAATGGTTATATGGGGGAGCAAGAGGAGGTAGTGTTATGATTTGAATGTAGAACTTCAGTTCCTAAAATCCAGCATTTTTAAATTGAATCATGCTACCTTTCATCCTTTTTATACTCTCATTATATTTACTTTTACTGTTACTTTCTTGTGATTTAAAAAAATATTTTATCTTTTGCTCTAGAATTTTTTGATCACTTTGATCTTTTTTCACCTTAAATGGTATCACTGAAATTATTTTTTTAGAGTCTGTGAACCCCCACTGCACAACAGTTCCCAGCACAGTGCTAAATATATGACCATGCCTCAAAGATATATTTTTGTTGATGAATGTGTTGGTTAACTGATTCCTTTGTTACTGTTGTCCCTGTGCTTGGCTTTTTGAAATCACCACTCATTTATCCATCCAATAATTCAATAAACATTAGCTGAGTGCCTACTGAAGGTATAGAGGTTAATCTCAGGCTTTCTAATCAAGCACAGAGACTAGTTAGAGAAGATAAGGCATGGATCAGGGTAGAAAGTATAAGTTTTGGTGAATTAGAAGAAAATACACTAAGCAAAATGTTTCATTTTGCCCCATACCTATTTGAAGCTGTTGGGTTTTCTCCCCAGTTCCTTTATCTTCAAAGACCAAAGGACCACAAGTGAAAACAAATGCAAGTTGTATTTTGACATTGAATTAGTCAGAATTTTTCAGAGAAACAGAAGCAACTGTGTGTGTGTGTGTGTGTGTGTATAAGAGAAAGAAAAAGATTTATTTTATGATATTGGCTCATGTGATTGTGGAAGCTTGGTGAGCCCAAAATCTACAGGATAGGCCAATAGGCTGGAACTCAGGGAAATGTTGCAGTTCATGTCCAAAGGCAGTTTGCTGGCAAAATTCCTTCTTGCTTGAGGGACCTCAGTCTGTTTTTTCCTTACGACCTTCAACTGATTAAATGAGGCCCACCCACACTATGAAAGGCAATATGCTTTACTCAAAGTCCACCAATTTAACTGTTAATCTCATGCATAAAATACCTTCACAGAAACATCCAGAATGTTTGGCAAAATATCTGGGCACCATGGTTCAGCCAAGATGACACATAAAATTAACAGTTTTATCATCTTTTAACCACACAAGTTCTGAAGCAGCATACAGATTTGAATCCCTAGGAAAGAAAAGTGTCTATTTATTCTTTCCTTATTTCTTCCACAAGCAGCCCACTACTCTGGCAGCAAAAAGGAATAAACATAAATATACACCACCATGAGAAAGAGTATATAGATTGTGGCTATAAATACTTTAATGCAATTCAGTAGTTTAAAGTAAATGAAATGGAAAGTTGTTATTCATGTTTTAATATGGATACATCTCAGGAATAGAATAATGAGCTAATGGGGGAGGGCGAGAGAGAAGAATTGGGGGTGGAGGAGAGAGAACAGCTTGCAGAAAGAGGTAGAATATATATAACATTTATGCAAAATTTTAAAACACAAGAAATTAAAGTTTGTAGATGAGAAGAAAAGAATGTATGTCTGTGTAACTCCCAACCTCCAGAGAGTAAATGCCTTTGGAAAAGAAAGTGGGTGAATGAATGGAATAGGAGGGGTACTCAGGGACTTCAATCACATCTTTGATGTTTCCTTTATATTCCCAGTGGGTCTGCCACAAGGTGAATTACTAAGTTTTGACAAAGTTTGGTAGTAGGTACAAGGGAGTTAGTTTTATTATTTTGTATGCATTTTTTACATGCTTGAAGTATTTGGTAGTAAAATTGTTTAAGTTTCCCTTTTCTCTCAAGAGTCTGTGGCAAAGCTAGAATGTCCAACCCTCCCTCTGTACCACTGCTTTATTTACTAAGGTTCCAGACACACACAAGAGTTATAGTGTCTGTTCAGAGTGGGGTGAGAAGGAGACCTGGAGTCTTTCCTCAGAGAAAAATTCCATCAGGCCTCTGTGTACTAATCTATTCCTGTGGCTGGACCCAGTCTGTTTAGTGCTGGGCAGTCAATTTTAAACAAACCAACAGGGACACACTATGTAAATGTTCTGAGGAGAAAGCTAGGAATACATAAGTAGTTGATCCACGTTTCTTCATTCTGAACCTTCTGAAGGCCCAGACAAAAAATGGCTGCTGTGTATCAAGAAGGAAACCTTATATAAATTTAGTTAGCAGAGTATTGCATAAATTACTGACACAACCAACTAAGCTAGGATATATGATGTTAGCTCTAATTCTAGCAGTCATAATTCCATTCATGTGGTATTATGGGAAGTATGGAGTTAACAGAAGATCAGAAATATACCATCTTTATCATGGACTATTTTGTTCATCTTTGTTACAATGTTGAATCTCAAAGTGAAAGAAAACACTTTAAATTGGAGAGGTTAAAAGTGAATTTTTTGTTTTGGTAAAATCTTTAAATTTCAATGTGTCACAAAAAATGTTTGCATATGTTTAAGATGGAAATGAAAGGGTCTGCATCAGATGAAAACAAATAATACTGAGAGAAAATTCTAACAAAAGGCAGGCAGGTCACTTGGTACACTCCTTTATCCACATGGGATACAAATCAGAATATTTACAAGAGCCCTGCAAATGACCATTGATTTATTTGGGAGCAAGGAGTATTTTTCAAGTAGCAAATAAAAGAGGTTGATTTTAATCTTGCCAGTTGTATACATTTTGGGCCATTGATAAATGAAAAAATGTTAACTTACAATAATATGTAATAACCATCTAACATTCATTTATTCAATAAATATTGAGTACTTATTATATGCAGATACTTTTAGGTATATGTGATAAGATTATAATTAAAAATAGAGTTTTGCCTGCTTTAAGAGATCTTGGTTAGTTACAAGACGAATATAAAATCAAATCTCTCAAAAGTTCCATGAAAGAGAGATGCACTTGGTATATAATTAAGGAGGTTGACCATGGAGGTGAGAGGTTTTCTGAGGAAGTAATATTTTTGAGAGAATGGAAGAAGTCCATCATGGCAAGAGCATATACTTAGTTACAACTATTTATTAAGTACCTATCGTATTCCAGGCATTTTTCTGGTTGATTAGGATACATGAATAAGGTAGATAAAAAAATGCCAGTTCTTAAAGAGCTTATATATTTGGGGAGAGGGTATCAATAGAAATAAACATAATAAATAATGGTTATATAGTAGATTAGAAGGTGATAAGTGACATGGAAGGTTGAAGTGGGCAAAGAAAATCATTAGGGTCTCCAGATTGGGGACAATTCACATGTTTGAATAGAATGTTCAAGGTGGACCTCATTACAAAAATAAGTCGATGGTTGAGTGATGGCCTGAAGGTGAGAGAGTGAACTCTACAGGTAGCTCTTGGAAAAGTGTTTTAGGCAGAAGAGACAGCTATTTGGAGTTGCCATCACCTGATATGAGAAAGAGTCCAGGAAGGACAAGCTGGGGAAGAAGGGGAGAAGGAGTTCATTTCTGGACATTTTGAGATGAAAATTCTATCACATATCCCAGTGAAGATGTCAAGTAGGCAGCTGGGAGGATGGGAATGGAAGATAGCAAACATGACAGATCTTTCAAGGAGTTTTCCTATAAAGGAGAGCAAAGAAATGGGGCTGAGGCCCACAGGAGAAGTTAGATTGAGAGAAAAAATTTTTTTTTTGATTTGGGAAAAGTAGCAACAGGTTTGCATAGAGATGGGAATGAGCATGGTGAGTAATGATACTGTGTAGCTAGTGGGAAGCCAAACATGTAGGCCCTAGTAGGACATGCTAAGAAATTAGGTTTTATTAGAGCAGTGGGAAACCATTGAGATTTTAAGTGGAATTGTTTAACAAGATAGAATTTATGTTTGGAACAGATCCCTCTGGCTGCAGAGGACAAAATGAATTAGAAACTAGCCAAAGATGTTGCAGGCAGAATACTTAATGTATGTGCCTAGTGATGTGTATATCTTAACTCATTTAATCTTCACATCAAAAATTGCAGTGGGTAACATTTTTATATACACTTTACCGGTGAGGGTACCAAGGCTCAGAGTGGTCCAATGACTTGTGCAAAGTCATCATACAGTTAGTAAATCAGTGACAGGGCCAAGGTAAGAACTCAGGCTGTTCAGTTACAATTACCTGGCCTTTTTGGCACTATGTGCTATTGGTTATAGACTCACATAATTTTTAGATTGGAAAGGTTCTTAGAAGCTGTCTAGCCCAGCCCCTCAGGTAAACTGAATTTGAGGTATTCAAAAGCAGTAGCTTGCAAATAGAATCATAGTTTAAATACACTATGAGGGTGGATGCTATTTAAAGTCCTATTCTGAGAAATTCTTTGTACAGTCAAGAATCCTTTTGTAAAGCAAATAATTCACTCTCTGATTTAGCTGTGGAGAAAATGCTGTTCTTCAAACATCAAGCATATCTATAAAATTAAAAAGTGCCAGAGAATGTTATTATTCAGGAAGAGGAGCTGTGGTGAGGTGGCATAGAGCAGTGTGGGAAGAGAAGGCTGCTAGGGAACCAGAAGAGCATAGTCCTTGGTTTTGCATGCTGGAGTGTACACTTGGTACTTGATGGACTTGATGTTATAGTTCAAGGGTTTCCAATCATCACCACTAAGGGGTCTTAAAACTCACTCTGAATCTGTAAGCCAATGTGGAGAACATAATGCTACTGTCTGCCCAATACTCCTTTCTCAATCACAGAACTGCTCTTTCCCCATCTCATCTCCACCAGGTAATTCTGATGGATTTGTTAGTCACAAGGCTTCACCTGCCCACCTGGTCCCTAAATTGGGCACAGGATTAGGTCTAGTCCATTAGAGCCTCTCTAGATTTCCATCTGAACTGTTTTTCTCTAGATGATGAGCAATAAGTACTAAGTAAACTTGGGGCTGCAGGTAGTCAGCACGTGTCCAGACAGAGGCAAGTAGAGCCAAAATATGAAGAAGAATTAAAGCAGAACCCTGGTGACATTGCCTATACCTGAATCCAGCAAGATCATTACATTGGGGTATTCTAGGTACATTAAATAATAAATTCCTTTGTTGTTCTATGCCTCAGCTTCTCAACTCTAAAATGGGAATAATTATACTAACCTATCTCATAGCTTACAGCAAGATTACATTAAATAGCGTGTGTGATGTACTTAAAGCTGTGCCTGTCACCTATCAGTTAACTATTGCTGTATAAAAAACTAGTCACTTCAAAAAATCATCAGTTAAGCTCCCAATTCTGTAGGTTGGCCATTTGTTCTGGGTTCTGCTGGATGGTTATTTTCATCCCAGCTCTGCTTACTCATGTATCTGTGGTCAGTTTCTAAGATGGCTCAGTTCAT
>CM053507.1:45193502-45351915 GCA_028627145.1 Eidolon dupreanum
GGGCATCTTCTAGGCATTGTGAGTAGTCTCTGGCTAGCAGCCAGCAAGGAAATGGAGACCTTAGTCCTATAACTGCATGCAACTAAATTCTGCCACAACCATTTGAGCTTGGAAGAGGACCTTGAGCTTCAGATGAGAATGCAGCTGGCCAACACCTTGCTTTCAGTCTGTGAGAGCCCAAGGAGGGAACCTAGACATACCGTGCCCCAATTTCTGACCTACAGAACTATGAGATAATAAACAAATGTTGTTCTGAGCCACTGAGTTTTCAAAGATTTGTTATGCAGCAGTAGAAAATAAATACAGGTTATAATCTGTTTTCTTTTGGCACCTGGAGGAGGCGAGACAGCTGAACGAGAGGCAACATGTACCGCAGTTAAGAGCTCCAGCTCTGGAATCCTAGACCTAGGTCTGTGATGTAATTCTATCCAAGTATAAGCTATGTGATTTTTTGAGAGTGTCTCACCCCTCAGAGCATCTGTTTTCTCACCTGCTAAAAGGAGAACACCATTATTAGTTCCTCGTAGCATTGTTGAAAGGCTTATGTGAGGTAACACACATGAAGAAATAGGAATGGTGTCTGGCACATATAAGAGCTATATATATATTAGTTATTATTACTCTGAGACATTGATTTTGAGAGCTAGAGAATAGGAAAGATTATTAAACAACCAATAATTGTGCACTTTTGGCAATTTACCAATATATGTTTATGCCTTATTACATCATGACTACCTTGTGAGGAAGATATTAACATCGTTTCTTATAAACTTTTTATTTTGAAATAATTATAGACTCACAAGAAGTTGTAAAAATTGTACAAAGAGGTCTGTGTACCCTTCACCCAGCTTATAATGGCATTTTACATAACTATAGCAGAATATTTAAACCAGGAAACTGGTTTTAGTACAATGCTGTTAACTAGACTACATTCACATTAATAACTTCATTTTGCAGATGAGAAATCTGAGACTTTTTTTTTCAATTGCTGATTTCAAGTTCCCCTTGAACAGTTTTAGACAAATTACATAGACTTATAAATGATTTGTTTCTACTGCCTATTTGTACTTCTTAGTGGCAGATTAGGGAAAACTGTAACATTTACGAGACCATTTTGATTAAGATTCAACTTCACTTTTAGTTACCAAGTTTTGTTTTTTTATCTAGAATCTTTTATTTTACTGCAGAAAAAGATTACACTGTAGATTTTGACTAAAGGCTAGTTGACACAGGTGTTGACACTATCACAACAGTGCAGATACAGGCATGACAATTGTGCCCCTCATACTAAATCTCCATGGCCATAAAAATCTGAGAAATAGTCTCAGCTTTTTTTTTTTCTTTTAGTTATCACTAAAGGCAAAGGTTCTCACATTAAAAACACACACACACACACACACACACAAAACTGAGAGTAACTTAGAAATCAGCAGCCCCTCAAGATTTGGGTAAAATAAGCTTGGACCCTTACAGTTAAAGAGTTTGGGAATTTTTGAGACGTTAGTGAATTCCTCAAAGGGAACATATTTCTTTGTCCTTGCTTGACTCCAGGGATTTCATTCCCACACATATTTTCCTGTGCTTCTCTACTTAATTGGATATAAAACTCCTTGAGTTCTATCAAAACTCTGGCAGCCTAAAAAGTCTTTTGAGAACTTTCATAGGTTTCAGAAGGACAGTGGAGAGGTTTACACCCCATACCTGCACAGGAAATAACTTTAATCATATATATTAGAATTTCTCTTTCCTAAAATTCTTTGGAGCTTACATTCTGCCAGAGGACTCTCTGGACATACCTCTCTATGCCCAGTCTCAGAACTGTCATCCACATTTTCTCTTTTTCTTATTTGTTTCTCCTGCCTTAAAAGAAAAATAAAGTCCTTCTCTTTTCTTTTCTCCTTCTCAGACATCTTGGTCCCAAATCCTTAGGCTTGGACCACCTCCTCAAGTCCTTATAAATCATTCCTCCAACAATTTTTATTCTCTCCCCAAGGTGACATCTGGTAGCAGGTGTTAAGATAAAATGTCACTTTGCTATTAATTACTATTAATTTTATTATATATTAATCATTTATTTAACTTTCTAAGACCTTTTGGTTATTGTGAAGCTCCTGCAGGCCCTTCATTATGTTACCATTTTTTTCTAGTTTTCTTACCAGAATATTCTAGATCAGGGTTACTGCAGATACTGTTATCTTCCATTATGAATGAACCAATTCGTATTGCATTTTGAGTAAAGATCTCTGCTTGTATCCAAGAGCTACTTCTACTTCGCCTCTTAGGAAAGACAGAACATAAACTTAGTACATCCTCTTACAAATGTTACAAGTCCAGTTTAGAACCACAAAGTTAAAGTGAGTGCCACTGAAAAATTGCCAAAGGAAGGATTTATTTTAGAATCCCATCGGCTTCCATTTTAGATGCCAATTTTCCCTCCTAGTCCTGTCTTTGCCTCTACCTAGCACAATGTTTTGCACAGAGCTGACACTCAGCAAATATTTGTTAAGTATATTAATAGAAGTAAACACGCATTTTAGCAAATAAGCTGAATTGATAAGCTTTTGAGGAGCCATAAAGTAGACATTCTTCAATTGACTCCTGGGCGGTGTAACTGATCAACTGGTCCCTTGGAAAGTAAAGTTGTGATGGGAACTGGATATTTGTAACATAATATTTGCTATTACCACAGGGAGAAAAGAATAATTAGGTTCAATGACTCAAAAAAACAAACAAACAAACCAGTATATCACTTAATTCTGTTTGTATTACATTGCTGTCTGGAGAGTAGTTTTCACCTATTCTTTCTGTTCCAACCACAAATTCTGGGAAACAACTTTCTTTTTCTTTGTCTACTAAAATGCTTTTTAGCTAAATCTCGTTCATCACAAAGAGTGGGTGGCGTGCAGAATGCTAGCCGTGTCTCATGTCACTCCTTATCAGCATGATGTTGTCAGGTTTGATGGGGGAGCTGAGGCTGGGATGGGCATAGCTTCACCACTGCTGTTGACTGAAGTGACAGACAGTCTAATGTGATTAATGTTTGACTGAGCACTGGGGATTTTCCCTTATCTAAAGAGATTTTTTTTTAATGTAAGTTTAAGGCCATATCTGGGGAAAGAAACTGGATCATACTCAGGCCCAGGTAGGTCGGCTGCCTCTGAGTGTGGTGGGAGGGCTCTTGCATTAACCCTAGAAACCCCATTCTTAAGGGCTTACCACATACAGTCACCTGGCACTTCCATACTATGGGTGGGACTGGTTAAGGTGAGTATTAGGTGGTCTACAAGTGATGGGTTCTCTCCCTTCCCCACTTCCCATATCTGAGGGATACACTCATTATTCATTCATCCAGTAATTGTTTCTACACTGCCCTGCACTATGCATAGGACTAGGCACAACATTGAAAGGCACAGAAGTGGTCCCTGTCTTGTTACTTATAGTGGAGACTGGAAAACAGATTCAGGGATGGAGACTAAGCAGGATGGAAGTGCAGTAACAGAGCTAATTCTCAGTTAATTATGGGACACACAGGAAGAGCATGTAACACAGCCTGTGGGAGACCCCCTGGGGTTGCTGGATTTTAAAAGACAGGGAGTCAAGCAGGAGAATTGAAAGAGGATGGTTGAAGAAAAGCAAGGATGAAGGATGTGCCCAGATGGAGGGCACATCATAAGCAGAGGGTCAGGGAGGAGGAACATCATGGTAGCACAAAGTTACAAGCAGCGTGGAGCTGCTATCAGAGGCAGAGGGAGGCAAGCAGATGGAGGAAACAAGCCATGAATGGCCTTGTAAGTCATACTTAGAAGTGTGGACTTTATCTTAAAGGCTATGGGAAGTCACTGAAGTGGTCTTCGGAGCTCTAACATGCCTATTAGACGGCAACAGGTGTTCCAATGTCTTAACCTACCTGACTTACTCCAACCCCCTTAGTGCTGGGAATGTTTTGTTAGTTGAAGGCTGCTGACATCATCTGTTGCTCAGGGATTTCAACCTTGCTGTGTTATAGTCCTTGGAGAACCAGGTCTGTGGGCTTGCTGCTTCTCTTCTCATTTCAAAACTGGACTTTGATAGCTTATTTTACTTTTGTGAAACCAACAGAACTCCAGGCAGAGAGATCTGTAGGTTTTAAATTCCGATTATTGTTCTTGGAAAACAGCAGTCTTATCTTCTTTATTTCTCAGTTTTTTTTCCCCACCATGCCATCTGCCATAGATTCTATGATATGCCAAAGATTCTAGCCTCTATATCTTAGCCTCTTAACTTCTATGAAAAAATATAGGAACTTTTAACATCATTTTAGCAATGTATGATAACCCAATAGCTTATACTAACTTTTTCTGCTGACGTTGTTAGGAACAAAAATCAATATTTTGTAAAATCTTTTTGTGCATATGCTCTCATATTTGTATCACTAATATTAATCATGTTTCTAACTGTGGAATATGTCGTGAAGTCTACATTCCTTTCTTGATAGATATAACACTGGGAGAATAAAAGAAAATTTAAAACTCAAAGCAAGTTCTCCTTATTCCTGGGTGGTATCTTGATTCTTTTCATGCTTAAAATGAAATGAACCCATATTTATTGAGTGCCTACTATCTGCCAGGCATTATGCTGGGTATTTTTGTATATGTTATTTTCCTTAATCCTCTCAACTGCACTGTGAGGAAGATTTCATTACTTCCCATTTTTATACATAAGGCACCAGAGGATCAGAAATGTCAAGTAAATTTTCCAGGGACTGATAGCTAGTGAGTAATTAAGGTGAATTGAGCCCAGGTCAGTCTTATTTCCCTTCTGAGCAGACTGTGGGGAGAACCTGTGGGTGGGGCAGGAGGTGAGGGCTAGTGGGGTAGCTTCAAGCAGTTATTAGCAGAGAAGTCAATACAGCATCTACTACATGAGCGAACAATAGTTTCATCTCTTTTATTAACTTTGGTCATTTAGTAGTGGCCATCTGGAAAACTTAGTTAAGAAATAGTGCTGAGATTGATTAGCTTGAGGTGACATGGTGGAGATAGACAGTGTTTACTTAAATGCCATGTATGTGACATCTTTATTAACAGGAAGAATGTGACCTCAGTGGTGGGGGGTGTGTGGCATAGGGAGAACCAGGGGGCTGCTGTCAGAAAACCTGGCTCAGTATCCCCTACCCTACCCTCAGGATGAAGGGGCTAAGAGAGCTACCTTTCAGGGTTGCACCTGTCAATTCTTCAAAACCTGCTGATTTACCAAATGGCAGAATACTTACAGATTGCCCAGAAAAATATCTTCATATGGACATTTTTTGAAGGGGACAGATTTTAAGAGAACATATGCCTTTTGGTGTTCTGTGCTTGATGATATTAGGTAATAAGCATTCGACCCAACCAGGCTTAATGTAGAAAGTATAAGAATAGTGACTCCAAATGCATAACCCTCCCCCGCTTTCCTATAAGCTGTCATCATTTGTAAGCCCCATTGTTATTACCCACCGAGCACTTTATGCTCTTCTTAACCTTGTACTTGGGGGAGAGAGTTCTTTAAACATTACAGGCTTAGAAGGCACAGTCAGCATGCTAATAGAGCCATCAACCCCAGATGCTGCCTTCTTGAAATCTGACTGAGCAAGGTGAGCAACATGGCTTATATCTTGTGCCTCCTTCTACGTGATTGCAATTAACATTTTATCTTTCCTATATCTCAAGTTAAAGCTTTGGCACCATTCCTTGGAGGGTGAGGAAGGACCTTAATTACAGAACAGATGCACTTACCATTGCCTGCTGTATTGTGATGTCACCACCTCTGAGCTCCAGAGAGAGGTCAGGTGGATCCTAAGATATCCTATGACTCAAATTGAATATTTTAATTTAGAGACTCAGTAAGTTGCTCCATCAATTAAGACTGTACTTGCAGCCAACTTGCTGGGGCACAGCCAGGAGTTTTGATTCATTTCATTTCTTACTGACCCTGACACACAGTGAAGGGACGGCCAACATTTCAGTGGGTGGTATAGAGCTGCCAGAAAAAAAGGAAGACTAATGATTGAGGAAGATTTTAAAGGGTAGGATTGGCATTTGAAACGACAGCACAGATGTCATGATGGCTAAACGATGGTGTTTGGTAGGGGTCTGGGGAAAAAAAGAGTGGAATATTTCATACTTTGTTAGCTACTAATAAATCTCCCATCTCAGCCACTCATTACAGGACACATTTGCTTTCTGCTCAGGTAAACTTCAGTGCAACTAAGAAGTTCTTGTCTATTTGGTTTTTCAGGGATCCAGGCTCTTTCCACCTCTTATGACACTATTAGTTCATTGTGTATTCCAGGAGGGAAAAAGAGAGTAATGGAAGAAGTTGCTATCCTTCATTTGCATCTCAGAACGCAGAATGAGATTGAACCTGCAGAAATGTACACGTGGGGAGTTAGGGCTGAGAGAAGAAGGTGGAAGGGCTGAAGTTGGTAAAAGCATGGCACAGATGTGAACAGTGAGAGTCAGGCAGCATCAAAAACTCTCTTCCTTCTTTCCCAAAGCCACAAGACCCTGCCCTTGACTACAATTCAATGAGGTTATAAGGCAGTTCTTTCCTTTTCCCAAATGTAAAAACCTTGCACTTCAACAAGAGCCCAGACCATAGAAGCAGCTAACACTAGGCCTGTGGGGACAGTTTTGTCTGGCAAGGCAAGCATCCTGATAGCTTCAGAGAGCAGCTCTCATCTTTAACTACAGGTAGGTCATATAGTCATCTCTTTTCAAAGGGGAGTAGTCTAATGACTCACTTTCTATATTTTTAGTCTTAGATGAAATGCAAGTTAGAATAAAGTATTATTTTAGCAGTGACACCATAGCTACCTTAAATATGCAGTGGCTCTCATTTACATTTGCTGTCTGGTTATTATCATACTTATTTACAAAGGAAGGGGTTAGCTGTCACCCAGGCTTTCTTCCATAGTAGCTCATGAATAATTTCTGTTAAAATCTGTACTTTGAATTTAAGCATAACTGGGCCATTATGGCTGGCTGCTACCAGCAGCACATATGATCTGAATGTCTAGATGAGCAAATCAGAGCTGCGAATAACAGGAGCCACATGGAAATATATTACTTCACTTCCCTTCCACCTCATAGAATTAAACACTGCCAGGGAAATCGATTCATAACTAAATTCCTGATGGACGAGTTAGAACAGGATAATATACAGCTGCCAAAATGAACTTTGATATGGAATTTAAATCTTGTCTCTAGATGAAGACTCTGTGGTTCAAAATGCAAATTGTTCTCTTTCAAACTCACTTGCCAATAGACGGACCAATTCCTGAGTTAATGGACACAATGGAAATTTTGCCCTCCCACTAGCGATTCGAAGAGCCTATTTATTATCAGGTTATTGGGCCCATGACTCCTCTCTTTGCCACCACCACCATCCCCAGCAAGGAAGCTATGTTTGGATTCCATTGAGTTCTTAAACTTACATTTGTATTAAATTTGAATGATTCTAGTAGAGCATGTCACTGGTTGTGACAGGGTTATTCATAGGCTAAATGATTCTGACTCAGTTAGAAGAATGCCTGGGCTT
This sequence comes from Eidolon dupreanum, assembly GCA_028627145.1. NCBI lineage: Eukaryota > Metazoa > Chordata > Mammalia > Chiroptera > Pteropodidae > Eidolon > Eidolon dupreanum. Next base: position 45,201,060 of record CM053507.1, read on the forward strand.
TTAGCGCTGGTGGAAGGACACTGAATTGACAGCCTGACCCCTCAGGGAAGCACGTTGTTTATTACGCCTTTATTCATGGGTGCTTTCCTCAGAGATCTAACAACACACCCTTGCAGGGAACTGCATCTGAGGTGGCACGGGTTTGGCAGAGGCCCCTGCTGTTGGTTATGGGTGTGGAGGGTTGTGTATATTCTTTACCATTCACTTCCAAGTGGCCCATTCTGATACCCTCGTGGGTATATGCTTAGGATATCTACAAAGTAGGGGGAAAAGTTTTGATATGTGAAAAAAAAAAAAAAAGCATCCAAGTAGTCATCCTAGGAAAACTAAGAACCATCATGCTGTCATGCCCTCTTCTGTTTTAGTATTTGAATTGTTATATGGTTAGGTCAAAGAGTGTGTGATAACCTTGACATTGCTGAGACACTAAAAGTCTTACTCAGATCTTATTAATAGCCCAGCTCTATAGTGTGAACCAGCTGGAAGATGGGGTGACCCCAGGCAAGAGGAAAGGTAGGAGTGATCCACTGATGATGAACATTTAGTCAGAACCCAAAGGCTAAGCTGCTGTGGCTCCTTGTTCACACCCACCCTATTTTGGGTAAAATCATGGCATTGTTGAAAATAAAGGCCCCTGGACCAAGAGTTAGCTTTCTAATTTCTGTCTCTATCTGGCATAAGACCTCAGACTATTCACGATAGTCCTATGAAAATACTGAACCCTCCTTATTTGCAACTTGTCTTATTTTCCTTCTTGGGTTGTAGTGAGGATTTATTGAGAGAAAAACCATAAAAGTGCTTTGAAAAGAAAAAAGTACTTGACAGCATAGGTCATAAACCTTCCTAGAAGTAAAAGCTAGACCCTCTGAATCCAAATCCTGTACTGCAGCAAATATATAGGAGAAGGGCTTCCATTCTTAGGCATTTATTGAAAAAATATTTTAACTTCCTCTGTTCTGTACAAATGGATGTAACATCAGAATTGTACTATGCCAGAGCAGTTTCTTCTGAAATGATTTAGAAGATGAGGACCAGACAGAGACTAGACTACATCTGTTTATTTGTTGGATTTTTTTTTTTTTTTTGTAGAAGGTTGTCTCAAAGGATAATTGCAACTAATAGGGATCTGATCTCTTTCCTATTTAAACTACTGATTTATGTAATAAGGCAAGTACAAACCTGGGCAGTAACATGGTGACTAAGATAAATAAGTGATTTCAAGCCAGCAGCATGATAAAGCATGCACCCTCTGGTTATTATAACCAATTATTATGATATATCATTAAGCAGCCCAGTGTTTTATATAATGCAGTAGTTGTTAATCCCCCAGAAACAGGTTGGATGCTGGGTCTTCCAACTTCTCTGGAAATAAGAATGAGAATCAATTAGGCAAACTTTTTGAGTAAGACCTGAGTAACTTTTATCTTCCTCCTTGTTATGTAGTGAAAACAAACTACAGAGTTGGTCCCAGATAGAAAAAAGCCTTGGAGAAAATCCATCTCTCTCTTTGTGTAGATGAGGATACTGTGGCCCTCTCAGACCAGGGAAGTTGAAAACATGGAGGATCTTGACCTGCACAGCTAAGCAAGTTCTGTCAAATAGTAGATGTTCAATAAATGCTTAATGATAAGCCTTCAGGATAAGGACAATCAAGTGGGACAATAAGAGATTTGGCCATGACTTACAGGGGCTCAAGAGTCCTGAGTTCTAGACCCAGTTCTACCATCAATAGCTTATACAAAGTATGTCATTTGCTTTACTCTGAGTTTCCTCTATTTCCATTGTGAATAATATTTTCTGTTCTAGCTGTCTTGAAGCAATCCTTTAGAATATGTTAGAAAAGAGGTATAAATGCACTTTTGGAAAATATCAACTAGTCTCCTCTATAGCTAGTAAACTTTTCTTATAGTTGAATTAGCAAGATCAGACTATCTTTAAGGGAAGTCCTAGGAAGCAACAGGAAACAGCAAAGTAAAATATTACACTGATTTTTGAAGTAGATGGTTAATTTCTCTTCGAATCCCCCAGTGTAGGTGTGAACACTTGTTTGGGTCAGAGCTGTGGAATGGAAATCAGTTTGGTGTATTGTGATCATTAGGGCATATTTCTTATAAGCCTTCTAAGATAAAATGCTAGGCTAAGGTGTAATTCCAATGTTCTAGGAGTTCAGAACCTAAGATTCACAGAATAACACTGCCTTTCAAAGGTAGATGAGTGTGGGTTGCCTAATGTGTTAAAATTCTATATTAGCTTTGTTATGCTACTTTTGATTCTCTCACCCAACACAAATCCATCAGAACCTACTCTTTTCCATCATGACTCACCACATAGTGAGCTAGGAAAGAATTCCTCCCCTTTACCCGTTAGTAATGTTTTGAATCTTTCCTATTCCTAACTCAGAAAATGTGCTGCTTGATTACTCTGGTTGCCATGCCGACAGGTCTAATTTCCCTCCAGATCTGTCTTTTGGTGTCATATGTTCCCTATGTGTTTGATCTGTGAGGGAGCTTTTCAGAAATTCATATACTAGGTGTCAGGAGAAAATAAGACATTAGGACATCAAAGTGGGCCATTCGTAAACTTAGTTTCAGAGAGTAATCACTAGAATTCCTGATGGCATATTTAGAAAAATATACTTAAAAAATTCATTTTCCTGAATTCTCCCAATGGTTCTCTACACTTTCTTCCTTCTTTGCCTACTTATTTTCAGGTTTTTCTCATAGCTTTACAGTCAACTTTTATCTAACAGATTTTAACAAACCTCTTAAATATTTCCAAAGCATCACATCTCCATTGGTAGGAAAACTGTCTTCATTTTGATTTTCCCTCTCCACTGAAATTTCTTCTTTTAAAGTGAGAATGCAATTGTTCTTATAGTACTTGATGAAGTTCACTGTTAACAAAATATTAGCTGCTTTTAAACTGTCATCCTTAGTTTCTGCTTACTGGGGCAGTCAAGTGGCCCAAATTGTTCAGAGGATTCTCCAGAAATTCAGTTAGAAAGAGTGATTATTCAGTGTTCTCTGTTTATATTTGATGCAATTTGGTTCTAATATGTTGCTTCAAAAATATCTCAGGTACCTAAGAGAATGTTTGCCTTCCAGGGTTGCAACCCATTCAACAAATCAAATTTAGAAACACAGAGTGAATAGACACTGCATACATCAACTTTTCCACAAGGCAAAGATTTTTCAGTGATTTAAATACTTACCTGTTTTGAAAAATTACTGCCCTTTTTATGAACTTTTCTTTTTTTTTTAGTGGCTCATTTAGAAGAAATCCTCCACAGATTTGAAAAGGCATAGATAACTGAATGGCAAATATGTTGGGTTTGGCATATTACAGCAGGAGGACGTGTTGCTATCCTGGCCAGAGTGGGCATGAGATAATAGAGTTCTTTAAGGAAAAGATGTTTTAGCAAAAACATAATTGAAGTGATTAGTACAATCATTTGAAAACAACTAAGACTTCTTTTTAGCTTACCTTGTCATCTTTATATATTTACCTATTCATACACATGGGTAGAGCCAGGCTGATACTTGTCAAACTATGAAAAGCATGTGGTATAAAACTTTTTGATGCTTGAGGAAGCATGAATCCAAATAGAATGATATGAATAAATTCACTCTTGGAATGTGTAAATAAATGCATTAAATGCTTTGAATATTTAATTCACATATCCCTAGTAATATTTGTTGACATGGAAAATTAATAAAGTGTAATAACTCCTAAACTCCTAAATGGGAATAATCCCTTGTAGCTGTCACTGATATGGAAAGTTTTAGAAAAAGGTTAGGTTTTAATGTCTAATAATAAATGTACTACCCTGCTTGAAAAGGTGTTTGATGGATATTACATTTTCTTAGAGGAAAAAAAATAACTTAGTATGTGTTTATTTTTTAAACACTGTACTTTTTCAATTTGTGGATATCTTTTGCCCATTGTATCCACTCTGGATTTTTTTTTCGCATCAGAATGTTAATTTTAAAGATAACCACAAAAATGTAATAAATTTGAGAAAATACCTAAAAAATCCATTATACTAAAAAACACTAAATGACTTTCTCTGAATTAATTAATCCAACAACAGTGCAAACTGTCTTCCAATTCTGATTTTCGAACAACTCAACTAAGAAATTCAGCAGTAGTAGACCTTAGCACTGTTTATGTAGAAAAAAAAATATCTGGTTGGAGAAACCAATAACTATTTTTCCTGTGTTAATATAACTTTCTAGCCAAAGAATATATTATTACTGAGTCAAAACTGGGAGACACCTAGATCCTCCATCATCTTCATTTTTTAAATGGCAGCATGGAAGCCTCGTGTAGTTGATTTTGCAAGGCTCCTGATGGCAGAGCTTTTGCAAAATCTTGATCTCAGGGGGAAGAAAATAAGAATGAAGGAATAATTTGGCTTGTTGGATTTCTCTGAGTTCCTGTCATGAATCACCAAGAGAAAGTAAATTACCTTGAGCGTATTTAATTTCATCATATTTCTTTGATAATTGGACATCTGAATAAGTGATAAATCTCTAATTAATCAAAACATTGGTTAACAGAAGACCTGCTTTTGGACCGTGATAAATGATTAAGAATATCCCTTTGTGTTCTGTTGTTTTTCCATGTACCTGCTTCCAGCAGGGACTTCCCTGTATTTTTTTTCATTTACTAACATTTACAGTGTTTCAGTTGTTTTGCTGGAGGGTTTGTCTTTTTATTTCAGTGTGATGAATTGTTGACCTTTTGAGTGCAGAGCATTTAATGAGGTTTCTGTGCTGTTAAATGAACTGAGATTCAAACGCTGGTCATTCAGGTGATTGGGAAGAGAGCTATGCAGCTAGGCTATCTGACTCAGACCACAAAGAAATTTGTCCTCTGAAGGAACCAGAATTAGTTCGGTGTAACTTGCAGTGTCCTTAAATCTGGGCCTCCATTCTGTATTGTGTCAAGGTATACTATCTCTTAATAATCCCTGAGATGGTACAGATGATTATATCTTACAGCAATTCTTTGTAAGTTATTCAGGAAAGTAAACTGAAATAGAGAAAAAAAAAACATACTTTGTTTGTGGTCTTTGAAATCCATACCCAGGAAATAGTCTTTGAAATCTATATTATTTTATTGCAGTATCATAAATTTAGCTGAGTCCCATATTACTCTGGAAGTACAGACCTATTTAATGTCATATATTATCACAAGGATTCAGATATACTTTGAGTCAAATAATAGCTGCTAAAACTACCTCCACAGAAAATTCTTGGGTATTACCTTGGAAAGATGTTTGTTCTTTTTCTTACTTTCAGAATTGGAAATGGATTTTATTGTGCCTTATCTAAGGGAAAGAAAGATCTCTATTTTAAAAACAGAACACTGCTTGCATCTTATAATATTTATTTAAATACATGGGTACAGTGGTTTCAGAGCTTTATACCTTTCCTGAAAGCATAATACTAAATTGTGTCTACCCTTTCTAGATCATTTGTTTTTTATGTAATGTTCTAACCAGCTGCCATTTTCGATATTAAATACAATCAAGACCCTTGGCTGATTAAAAGCAAACTAATCTTAATTTATTCAGTAAACATTCACTGAGAGCAAAACATCTGCCAATTTATGAATGGCGAAAGCAGAATCAAAGACAACACTTCCTTTCCTTAAAGAGCTTACAGTGGAGATACAGTCAGCTAGTGATGACAGCAAAGTGTGATGAGCGATAGTGGGAAGCACACAAGCCATAGAGAAGGCACATCATACTCTCTTGGTGAGAGTGGAGAGGAAAGTTCAGCAAAGGCTTTCTAGATGAAATAACACCTAAGTTAGACAGCAAAGAGCAGATTATTTTTACCATCTAACTCAATGGTTTCCAGGAAGAGCCAAGTGCACTAATGAGGAATAGAGGCTCTAGAGAGGCACTGGCTAGGATTGGACCCCAGCTCCCAACTTGTAGGCTGTATGCCCTCAGGCAAGTTTCTCAACATCTCTGGACCTGAATTTCCTTAGCTATAAAAGCAAGATAACCACAATACCTGCCTTATAGGGTCATTGTATAAAGAGCTTAGCAACTGCTCTGTACACATTAGCCATTATTATGTTTTTATTTTTACTAAATATGCATCCATAAATTGATTTGTTCAAAATCGTTAGGAGAGGCTGATTTCCCAGCCCCAGGATTTTTGGTTTAGTAGTTAAGAGGCAAAATAGAGAAATATGACATTTCAAAACATGTGAGCCAGTTCAGGATCTAGTGCATGTTATAAATAAATAAGTGACCAGAGATGTTAATTTACTCATCCAAAGTGAAACAGAAAATTGAGATGAAAGCAGGTCTGTTCACTGTAAGTTCTGAAATCCCCACACCTTTACCCACCGCAATCTATGTAAGCTTTGGGGGACATTTTATGTTAACCAAAATTATTATGCATAGGGAATTTGTTAAAGCAGGCAGAGTAAAAATAAATCAATTTATATCCTTGAGAAAATATATGAAGGTAGAAGGAATGTCATCCCATGTGGCAAAAACATAAGTATAACTAAGAAGACTATCAGAAAAGACTTTTAAAGTGTACAAAAAGCCTAGACTGACTGGATAAATGTTAGCCATAATGCTAACTGAGATATGGAAAGAACATATTACTTTCTGATAATATTCAATATAAAAAAGCTTTTAGATTAGAAATACTTAAATAGAAATTGGAAGACTAACTATGTCTGTTATAATAGTTATTTCAAACATCATTTGTGAAAGAGAATATACATACTTAAACTGAAAACATTATAAATATATACATATATGTATATATATATATATAAAGTTAAAGTTAAAGCAGAATTTCAAGAGGGGTTTCTTTTGTGGGATGGTGGGGAGTTCTTTGCCTTCGAAGGATATCTGATTCCAAGGAATACTTTTGACAAAGTTTCTGTCACTAACTCTTTGGATAAAGTAGCAAATACATACTAAATGCTGATATTATATAGTGCATATAATGGTATTTGAACAGGTCCTCCCAAGTGATGTTTCTGTCTTAGAAGGCATATCTAGTTTTTGGCACATGAAAGGAACTTTTTGAATGTTGTTTAAGTGAATGAGTAAAGATATTCATAATTCAATGAGTAAATAAGTGAAAAGTGCCACAGATCTTTGCCATTTTGGACATTTTTTTAAATTGTGTAATTGGTGGCTTATTCAACAATTGTATTATTTTTAGTTCTTTATTTTTTAAGAAACAAAAACTGACACTGGCTAAAGAGATTTATTGGAAGGGAAGAGGTAAGGGCTAGGAATGGAGATTAGAGATGGTAGCTCTGAGGACCTAGGTCCAAGGCACAAATGGAAAGTCAGCCCCTGGCTCCTCCTCTGGGAGGCATCAGTTCCTCCCAGCCTGCATTTCTGTGCTTAAGGCTCACATTCTAGGAGAGAGCCCCTGATGCCTTCCACTAAGGAAGCCAACTTGAATAACAGTTCCATCAAAACTGTACTGTGTTGGGGGGGGGGGAACTATTCTTCAAAACACAGTTGGGGTGCTTTACCAGAAAAAAGGGGAGTGCATACTGGGCAGGCAAGAACCACAGCCGTCCAATACATCAATGAGTATAAAATCCTAATTTTAAGCTAAAGATATTTTGAAACCCAAATTCTGATTTGGTGGGGGTTCCCACACCATATCAAACAATTCTCAAGACACCAGCAAGGTGTCCAAGAATTCAACTCAATTCTGACACTATGAAATAGGAGGATAGCATCAGGTTAAGGGTTCAATCCTTTAAGACTGCTCCCACCTCCCCACCCCTCTCTCCACACACTTCAGACAACAGTCTCAAACCCAGGTTGTTACCTGTGCTTCTGACCAATGAAACCAAAGTCCTTATAACTTTCATTAAATTTAGCTTTAAAACCTAGCTCTGGAAATAATCTCTCTCTCTGCTCCTCAGAGACCTAGCCTTTCCCCTCCACAATCAGCAAGCCCCGAGGCAGCTGAAGACAGTAGCTGGGATCTGACTAATGGTCACAAGGTCTGGACCTCTGACAGGCTAAGGAAAACAACTTGACCTAAGTTATGTTTCAGTTCCTGAGCCCTAAGTTGGAATGACCCCCTGGCTACTTTCCCATAAAACTGACAAAGAGATGTCGGAGAAGACTTCAGACCTATTCTAAAGACCTGAAGAAATGATTACCCTCACCTTACCTCTGACTGATCAGCTCCCAGCATGACTCTGAACCCCTAACCCACAGTGTCTCGTGATTTGCTTTATGTACTCTGTAATCTATATCCTCATCAGGGAATTGGTTTTTTATGAGCATAATCTCTCCATCATCAAATTGGCCAATATTAAACTATTTTTCCTTCTATATTGCAAACTCCTGCTATGTATTTATTTGGGCAAATGCATGCAAGCAGGCAGATTCAAGGAAAAGCATTGTGGTTTCAATACCACCAACTGGCTTCATGTTGTAGGTTTCAACAACTCCCTCCAACTCAGGATGCCAGTTGCCAAGTTTGGGTTACTTGTACCTCTGACTGACTTGTTCCCATGACCCCCTCCATGGGTTTGATTAATCAGCTAAAGTGGCTCACAGAACTCAGAAACAAATTTTACTTACTAGATAGCCAATTTATTATACAAAGATTTAAATCAGGAATAGCCAGATGGAAGATTGCATAAGGCAAGGTATGGGCTCGGAGTTTCCTTGCCCTCTCCGGGCATGCTGTTCTCTCCAAATCTTCCTGGGTTCACCAACCTGGAAGCACATCAAATCCAGTTCTTTTGGGTTTTTATAGATGCTTCAGTACATAGGCATGATTGATTAAATCACTGGCCATTGATGATTGATTCAAACTCTAGCCTCTCTCTCCTCTTGGGAAGTCAGGAAGGTTGGACTGACAGTTTTAACCTTCTAAGCACTTGGTTGGCTCATCTGGTAACCAGCATTAATTTAGAAGTGTGGTTCAAAGGTCACCTCATTAACTTAACAAGTGACACCTTGATTGCTCTTATCACTTTGCAATTTCAAGGGTTTTAGGAGCTCTGTGCCAGAAAACAAGATTAAGACCAAATATATATTTCATGTTATAAATCACAATTTCACAGAAGGGCTGGCTGAAAGATAGCATGAAAACAATAGAAGTGATAGTTCTTGTGTCCTCTCAGTAGTCACATTATATCAGCTCTATTCAGGATATATGCTGAGTTCTAAAAAGAACATGATGACGTAGAGAACATCTGGGGGAATGTTCACTCCAAGAGTGAAGTGTCAAGAAAATGTATTACTTGAGAAAATTTTGAAGACACTAGACTAAGAGGACACCTTAATACTTGAGTGGGAGAAGTAAATGATCTATCCAGGTGGCTGATCACAGATCAGTGCATTGGAGTTAAAAGGATTCAAGTAGAGTTTGGATGTGTCCCATTGTCAGAGACTCAACACAGATGCATAATTTTGAAGAGGGTTGTATTTAATAATGCCTAAGGTCTCCCTCATGACTCTTTGGTGGAGAAATAGGAAAGTGATTCCAAAAAACTTTAGTAGCAACCTTTTTGGAATTAAGAATTTATTATTTGGAAAACTTCTATGCTATATGGTCCATAAGAGGAAAAGAAATGCCTTCTGCAATATTCTGCATATAATGTTTACTGATAATTCTAGAAACAAGGGTCAAGCTAAGGATGGCAAAATTTCATCAGTTAAACCAATGCCTATTGATTAATTAGCTTGCAGTGCGAAAGGTAATCTAAGAGGGAAGCAATAAATAATTGTGAATTTTAAAATATGTTTTGACAATATTTACAAGGTGGATGTGATATGTATTAATGATCATTTCTATCCCTTTACCTCTGATTATGGATGGTACAAAGGCCTGGTTGAAATCTGAGGGACTCAACATTGCAGGCTGATGAAGGCTTAATTATAGCCCTGCCTTGGTCCCACACTAAGTGGCTGACATTTGTGGTTGTTCAGGTGTTTCTAGTGTGTTCTGATGTTGAAACCTTCATTCCCTCCAGTCCCAGGGGGCGATGGCATTGGAACTAAAGCTAAGCAGCATCTTTAGTTTTTTCTCATTCCTTGTGTTTTATTATGAAACATTTTAAATGTTCAGAAAATTACAGGGAATAATAAACTCCCATGTATTTATCATCCAGATTTAACATTTAATTATATTTACTTTGTCTCCCTCCTTTTATTTCTTTAACTGAATCAAAAAATTACAGATAAAGTTGTGGCCCATTTTGAGGAGCACTTGTTGGCAACCAGACATGAGAAGCCAAACACAGGGAAATATGTAGATTTTTCAATTCTTACTTCAATTTCAATAAAAGAAAAACACACAGTTTAGAGCACTTTCTCTATGTTTGATACTAGGCCAAATTCTTTCACATATATTCAGTGACTTGCTGGTAAAACGGCTCTCAGAGAAAAAAATAGAAAAAACGAAAGCCTGATTTTCAGTATTTGTTGATTTTGTAGTGTGTAAAGACACACATCCTGGCTGGTTTTGAGCTACCAACAGTTTAACAACTGGCTTGCAAAATTCCTAAATGTTTAACAATCTGTCCTTGAGATCTAGGACAAGCTGGTCCAGCATATAATGACATGAATTCATCGATGCAACAGATATTTATGGGGACCTTTTATGTGCAGTAAATGTTGTGAGAATAGCAGCCTTTCTTAGAAAGAAGACTTTCTGTTAGAATCTAGTTACAAGACTTATTATTATTTCACATCCTTTTCGGATGTGGAAACAGGCCCTGAGAAGTTAAGTAACATAGTGGCTGCTATTGATAACATGCCTGTATCCCCTTGGCATTTACCTTGTCCATGCTTGCAACCTAATTTATATCTACCCATACCTGTGATTCTGTCAGTAGTTCTCTCTTCCCACCTGAGCTTTCTCTCCCTGTAAACAAGACAGATAGGAGAGTCTGGGGGAATTAACATCCCCTGGGGGAGAACTTAATCTAATGACTGATGGGAATTACTGGGTAAATACCCCATCTCCTTCACCCATTGAATGGGATAACCCTGAAGTACATGTTCCCCCACTGGATTCTTCAGTAGGATTAAGCTCACAGTGTTCAGTTCCCTTCAGGCTCTCCAACTGATGAACTCTGCTCTTGACCAAGTCACTTTGCCTCTTTGAGCCTGAGCCTTCTCAACTATGAATAGATAGATACTATAGAAAGAACCAGCAGTAGCCATCATCGCACAGGGTCACTGGGAAGATTAAATGAGATAATACAACAAAAGGATTTGTTCACAATAGTAAACATACAATAACAGTTTGACACTGACAGTTGGTTACACTTTTGATTTGGTTTATTTTCAAGTCCTTGCATCTTTTCTGCTCCATAAATTTGCATCCTCCCTGACACCACAGACTTGTCCCAGCCAAGCCCCCTTGCTTGGACTGACCAATGAATTAATGTCTATGCATCATTTTGAGTGTTAGACAAACTGTAAATGTGACCCAAATAAAGAAGCTGCTGGATCACAGAGCTTAGAACTATAGCTCTGCATGTTCTATCATCAAAGCGCTGATCTCAGAATTCCCTTCTGTGGCCTCTCTGGTGGGGAGGGGGTCAGATATCGGTACATCAGAATTACAGATAGCTGATGCCTCATAGCACAAGCCCCATCTCTGGTGATGCATGTGGAGTTTTTATAGAAATGTTCTGATGAGATTATAATATTCATTTCTGCAAACCCATACAGGAAAAATAAACCCTTCAAACCTAATGACAAGGTCAAATAGTAAACATGGGTCTATTTACTTACCAAGCAGGCCACAAGGGAGCCGAGACATTTTAATACTCAGTACAGTCCTTTCTAGAATTGAATGTGGAAACCACTCACCTAGGACACTCGGTCTCCTTTGATCACTTAGAATTATGCTAGTGAATACTAAATCCCAGACCTCCCCACCTTCTCTGTCTTGATGTAAGTAAAGCAAAGTTCAATAATCCCAGATCCTTGCCTTTCTGATATAAACTGTTATAACTCACTATACAGCCCTCACATCGTGCAGAGTGAGTTTCCTACCACTCACTTTTCTAGAAAGACCTTAAATATAAGTTAGAAAGCCCTCTTAGAAGGTGGAAGCAAGTATGAGAAAACAAAGTAATAAAATGCCCAGACGTAGTCATTAGGATTTGTGGAGAGTGGTAAGTGGTTATTGCTCAGTGCATCTCTCTCAGTTTATTAAGCTGGAATAAAAACCAGTGACTTAAGTAAGGTATTGTTTAGGAACCAACAATCACACATCTTCCATGCAGGCTAAAATCTTTGGAGGAGTTCAAGAGCATTCAGTAAAGCCATTTACATGTCATTGACCTCTCTTTAATTCCTTGATTATGAAATGATGTGTTTCTGAGCATCCTATGAAATGAAATTAGAAAGTATCGAAAATGCATTGTATTAACAGGAAATAAATTATATACATTCTGGAAACACAATTTCATTGAGAATATCACTGTTCCATACTAATTACTTTATTATGGACAAAAAGCTTTATGATCGAATATGTAGGATAATCTTAAGTCATTATTGAAGGTAAAAGTCTACTTCTGCCACTAATGACTTAAATAATTCCTAGAATGGCAGAAAATGTTGTTTGCTGAAAACCTTCAGCTCAATGCATTATCTAACTAGGAAGTGTACAAATTTCAGGTTTTAAAAAATTATTGCAATAATTTTATTCTGACTGCTTAGAGGTAATCTTGGTGAAAAGCCCTTCTTCAAAAATCTTTACCTCAACAGTTGTGTTGGTTGTTTTCTTGTGGATTTCCTAAGCTCTATAGATGTGTACATGTAGGAACATTTCCGTATTAGTTATCTACTGATATTTAACTTACCCAAAATTAGTGACTTAAACCAATTTGCATTTATTATTTCTCACTTTCTATGGGTCAGAAACATGGCCATGACTTAGTTGAGTCCTCTGGGTTTCTGACAAACCTTTAATCAAAGGTATTGACTGAGACTACTGTCTTTATCTTGAAGCTTGTTGGGGAGTGGACCCACTTCCAATCTCACTCAAGTTATAGTTTTTGAGATTCCATTCTTCAGAGGCTATTGACCGAAGACCTCAGTTCCTCACTAGCTGTTGGACAGAGAGCCCCCTTGGTTGTCTGCCACACGTACCTCTCCATAGACTATCTTGCAATAACATAGTAGCTTGCATCATCAGAGACAGCAAGCAAGATGGCAAGACAAGGACTATAAGCAAAGTGGAAGATGTAGTCTTTTGTTACCTGATCATGACAGTAATATCACTTTTGCCCTACTCTGTTTGTTAGAAGCAAGATACTAGATCTGTTCTTACACAAAGGGAAAGAATTTCCTCAAGGGCATGGATACTAGAATCCAGGACTCACTAAAGACTACCTTAGAGATTGCCTGACATGAATGCTGAAGACAATAATCTGAATTTAATAAGAATCTATGATGACTCTCTACATGCAACAATACTGAACCATACGGTGAACAACAGTATGTTACAGGGTTTTTATACAAAGACCTAGATGACACTCTGGAGTTCAAATTCTAATTCTGCAATGCCCTAATTGTAAGAATTTGGGCAAGATATTCAATCTCTCTCTGTAAAATGGAGATAATTCCTGCCTTGCAGGATAGCAATATATATTTTTTTCATCATGTTACTCGCTACATAGTAAATAGTAGCAATACTAGTCAGTATTTTGTGTGACCTATGTAGATCAAATTCTGTTTTTGCCTTTGACTTGCTAGTTATGTGAATTAGGATAAGTCACTTAATCTCGCTGTGTCTGTTGTAGTTTGGAATGCATTTTTCTACAAGTAACACAAAACTACAGTGGATCAAAAAAAAAAAGAATTATTATTTCAAACAACAAGACATCTAGGGAGGACAGACAAGAGTTGCTAGGGTAGGTTAACAATGATACTGGGGGCTGAAGATTGCTCTTTTCATTTTTCCCTCCTTGGCACGTTGATCCTTTTACTTATGCTTGTTGCTTCATGGTTATAGAATTGTTGTTCCATCTCCATTCTCATCTCCAGTTTCAGCAGAAAGAAGGAAGAAGGGAATCCCCAAGATAATGGTGAAGTGAAGTATTAGAATGAAAGGTATATAGCAGGCCTAAAGAGCAACCAGTCTAAATTTAAGGAGGACAGAAAGAAGGCCCTAGAATTTTTCCAAGGGAAAAAAAAATCAAACTGACAGTCTATCTGGTATGTGAGAGAAGTATGTGAGAGAAGATTTATGGTTATGCTAGAAGATCAAGCAAAGACTTATTAATAAGAAGATCAAAAGCTAGATGGACAACAAAAAACAAAAAGTGAGGCAATGGTTAATTCTAGGGAAAGCAAAAGGTTATATAGAGAAGGCAATAGATTACTTGATACTAAAAAGATTAACTGCGAACACTTATTTACGTAGCCATGCCACTGAATACTGGTTTAACCTCCCAGAAATATAACATAATTATTTCAGAATATTAGGGGAATAGAAAATTTATGAGTATGTGTGTGTGCATGTGTGTGTCTGTGTGTGTTTTGTGGGGATCGTGTAAAACATTCAAATATTCAGTTCTTAAAAATATTAAGTCAACAAATAATAGGAAAAAAACTGTAAAATCAACCAGCAGGTAAATGTGTTATATAGAATTGTGGACATAAATCTTAGAAGTTGCAAGTCATTTTCTTTGGGGATTGGAAATCAGCATTAAGAAAGGTTGAAAAGAGAATGTTTATTTGCCCTAGCTGCATCTCCACTGCAAGGCAAAAAAAAGGTTCATAAAACTTGGTACAAATAGATGTGGCAAGGAGATAGAATTGAAAACTTAACTATGCTTTTTTTTTTTTTTTTTTTGTACTATTGTCATCAAGGAATGAGAGCTATGTGTCTGTGTAGCTTCCCAAGGGCTTCCCAGGAGAAAGTTAAATTAAGTATTCCATTACCTAGAAAGGAAGGCCTAAAAGTAGTTACGCTTAATTTTAAGGAGAGATTTAGAGTTTCTCAGATTAGAGCAGGAAAGTAAATGTGGCTAGTCCTGGGATCGATATCGCTTAGAGTTCCACTTCTGTGCAGCACCCAAAGACAGTGCAGATTCTCTAAGGTGGGGACTGACAATATACTCTGCAGCATCAAAAGTTCAATAATTAATCAAAACATAAAAGGTCTGAATGCTGGGTGATTTGAGACCTTCAGCTCTAAATAAATCAAATGGCCTTGACTAGTAAATAACTTCAGTGAAGACCGAAAAGCCCTTCCTCAAATTTCTTATACTGAATTAGCCTCTTCAGGATTCCTGTACCAACAAGAAGAGAAAAGGAGCCCCTCTGCTGGTCAATGTTGGGTCTCTTGTTAACCCTGGCAAGCAGCGATCCAAAATGGGTTTAATTTTTTTTTGAAAATATCTTCAGGGTGAAGTTTCTTGCTGTGGAGAAATTTACTAAATTCAGAGATGAGTTTGTAAGAGGAGGGTAGAAGGAGAACTAAAATGCTAGCTTTACAAGAAAAGGAACCATAAACTTCTTGAATAAATGAAACACTACTTGAGACATTGAGTCCCAGAGAAGAGGACTCTTCATGCAGCCAAATTACACAATAGCCATGTTCAAAGGGTTAAAAAGATACCAAAATGTCACTAGAATAAAATATTGACCAGAATTTGGTCAGTGACTATGGAGGGATCTAGAGGTAAGCTCAGGACTGAGGTTCCTCTGTGTCAGTCTTAGACTTTTTTGCCTTCTTGTACACCTCTTCCTTAGCACATACTTATAGAATGACTTCTTACCTGGCATGACAAAAGATGGAAGTTGAGCTTATTTCTAAAATTGTTTTGCTTCAGTCTTATTCAACCTCATTCCAAGTAATCCAAGCTGCCCCTTACTCTGGGCATCTAGTAGACCAACAGTGACAAACAATACAAGACCTACCACCCAGAGGTGGATGATGGGCTACAGTGTGTAAGTTTTAAATTCAACTTGGAAGTTTTATGTAAATATCATCTACTCTGGCAAAAAGTAGTGAAAGTTTTAACAGTTTTCTAGTGCATTCTGTCATTCCTCTTGGTTAACACGGGTTACTCAAGTCAGTTAGCTTATTTCCTATGGATGATATAGATAGCATAGTTGTTAAGAGTGGAACTTTGAAATAAACTGCATTCAGGTCTGAGATGTACCAAAATTATCTGTATGACCTTGGGCACATCACTATTGTTCTCTGAGTCTCGGTTTCTATATCTGTGAAATAGAGATAAAATGGTAATTAAAACACTGAGCACCCCTTGAAACATACTGAACTCACTACCAATATCTATAGTATTATTATCTTCTTCGTAAGACTTTTTTTCTTATTTCTTACCTGTCAATAGATGGATGTTAGCTTAGCTCTTCTTTTCACCTTGGCTTTGAAACCAACTTTAAAAGAAGAAACATTTATACAGAAATATAATCATCATCATCATCATCATCATCATCACCAAGATGTAAAGCCATATATTATTTGCTAAATAAAAAAATAAAATGTTTCCAAAACCTTCCTACATCTAAATGTGATTTTATAACTACAACTCTAGACATACAGTTCACCCACAGCTTTTGCTCATAGTTCTTTGCTATAATGGGCTATTGACTCAAGCTTAATTTGGCTTCCAGGATATGGTTTGTGTGTATGATGTACAGTCTGCAGGAAACAGAGGGCTAGTTTTGTTTTAGAAAATGAAGATTAATAATCAGCAGCTGGCCCATTAATAACCTTGGATGTATGGAACAAACACAAAATTTTAGATAAATTTGTAGTCTCATAAATATTGGTGAAGCAGTAAAACTTTTGATTCTAAATTAGTTAAGTTTCTAAGGCTATAAAACACTTTTACAGCTGCCTTCCTTTTCTAAAATCCAGGATAACATCTACCATCTTCTTTTAAACCAATTTTATTTTTATAGTATTTGTAGAGGATGGATTTGTATGGAAATTCCACTAGTAACTGTGGAAATGGCACCGACATTAATAAGATATGTTTGTGTCATGTACTTACTCTTGCTCAAGTCTGGGTAATCTCCTAGGGTAGAATATTTTCACTTTAAATTTTCAATGTGATTTTCTCCTCTATGGTCAGATGTGTTTTTAGTCTGGGAATGTTGTCTTTTCTGTACACAAGAATCAGAAATAATTGCTTCTGCCTAGTGCTTTATAGTTTACAAATCATTTTCCCATCTTTTGTTCTTTACCCTAAAACCACTTTTTGCAATTGGTATCATTATCCCCTGATGAAGAAAATAAGATTTAAAGGTGTTAGGTCACTTGCTGAAAATTAACACTAACAGGAAGTGATAAAGCTGTAAGATCTCAGGGTTCCAAATCTCATGTTGTTTTCATTATGATAGAGAAGGAAAGGCTTTGAATGACAAAGATGAACTCTGTGCCCTAACAGTTATGCTGTGGGCTATTCCTTGCAGAGAATGGCTCTAGTATTTCTTCTTTCTGTGCCTTATATTCCTTCATGAGAATACTTAGTATTTTCTATCTCTCCTGCTGCCCTCTAGAAACTATTTTATAGTAGTTTCTAAGTTTGAGTTCCCTCCCAAACATACCCCCAAAAACGTTTTGAGTGTAAGTTGTTTATTTGGAAGACGATCCTAGGTAGAACAGTAAGGGAAGGAGGAGGCAAAACAAGAAGAAAGGAAAATCAATAAAATGTCGAAAACCCAGCTGAGAGTGGTCTCATACTTCATTGGCTGAGGTTTGCTTCCAGGGACATTCACTTCCCATTTTGCCATGTGTGTGGGCTGGCTGACCATGCTCCTGTGGCCAGAGAAAGCCCTCATACAGAAATACGGGTAACTGAGATAAGAAGTCATTAACATATGATTTTTGTTCCCTAAAGTTGTAGTTTTTAACCTCTGGGTAGACAGAGGGATGTGAGAGAAAGGGGTGCCAACTATTTCTGCTATAGCTGTTTATTATTCAGTGTAAATTTTAGTTAGATAACTCTTCTTTCAAAACATTCAGTATTTTCTCTCAGGTATCTTGGCTGTAAGTGACAGACAACTGACTGCAAACTGGCTTTAACCACAAAAGAAATTTATTGGATCATGTAGATGGAAAGTCCAGAAGGAGGTCTGTTTTAGGTGCTAAATGATTCAGGGGATCTCGCATCCAATTGTCTCCATTTCCTCTGTGTGGTTACTCTATTTTCAGAAAGGCTCTTTCCTCATAGTCAGAAGTAGCTGTCTGCAGCATCTTGTTCTATATCCTTCTAAGTTCATGTCCAGTGGAAGAGTGAACACTTTGTTTAGAATGCCTAGCAAAATTCTAACTTTTATTCTTTTTAGACTACTCAAGATCACATGCCCATCTTTGAACCAATTACTGTGGCCCCAGGGATGCAACACACCAATTGTCTTAGACTTACATCATATGTCAAACCCTGAGTCTAGATTTTCTGGGCTCAAGTTGGGAAGAAGTGGATCCCCAAATGAAAGTTACAGCTGTCTTCTGCAGAAGGGATAACATATATTGAGAAGACAAAGAATAAACATCCAGTACAATCACTCAGGAAAATTACATGGTGATATTTATCTCTAAAGATCATTTCTTGACAGTGTTTTAGAAGTAAGGGAGCAGGAGTGGGACATGGGTGTGGTGCATGCTATTCACTAACATAGCCCAAGGGATGGTGGATCCTGCTTCCTGATATATGTGTTAAGGAAACTCTTAACCCAGTCTGCACATGTGCAATTCAGACAATTCAGAGAGAATTCCCTGAACACATACTATGTGCAAGGCTTTTATATCCTCTGCCAGTTGGTCCACCCACTGGAAACTTCCTTTGTTGTGGGTGAATCAGATCATGCCCTATAGTCATTCTCCCCAAGAGAATATTAGCGGAAAATGCAATATTTTTCATTTCTGTCCTCATCCATCCTTTCATCAGCTCAGTCAGCCATTCAGCCATCACTGACCGAATGCCTTTTATGTACCACAAAGGAGGCAAACACTAATCAGAACAGATATATTGACTTCAAGGGGCTAAAGATCTAGAAGGGGATTTGTTAGGGGAAACAAGACACGATATGTACAAAAATATCTAATGTGAGGCAAAAATTGACCTGTACAAGAGTCATAAACAAATCCCACTTGTTTCAGAAAAAGAAATGGCCTCTGGTTTCTTGGATGAAATCAAGATGGAATCTGATGAAAGAGGGGAAATAATTAAAATAAAATTAATGTTTGCTTTCAGAACACTTGAAATGCTTGGCGTGATCAAAGTTGTTTCCTTGATAAGTTAAACATATTTATTTGAAATGGCAATGCTTAAAATTCAGATTATTTCAGATTATGAATGATGTTTAACCATATTGTTTAGGAATGTGCTTTTTCTGCTATACCAAAGTGAAAATATCTGATTTAGTTCTCATTTTTGCCCAATATGGTCCCAGTAGGACAAATGTCTGTATTTATTCTCTAGCAAGGACTTGATGCATTGCCTGTGAATGAGTCAGTGGAACAATGTAGCCCACGGGACTGCTGCCATCCTGTCCATTCTGTGATGAATTAAACATAACATTGAGGTGGAGATAACATTAAATTTTAAGATAGAGGCTTAAGACCCATAAAGTTGTATTAGGAACAAATCAGATCATTAGACCACGTACCCTTCTGTAGCAGGGACTGTGGCTTATTGCTTTAGGTACCTCTCCCCACTCTGGGTTCAAGGTCTGACACTTAGTAAGTGTTCAGTAAAGGCATCTTGAATTAATTCCTTGGCTATTTTGGGGGAATACCACCATTAATGAGGAATCATTTGTGCCACCAACAACTGCTGCCTTCTGTAAATTCCTAGATGGTATGGACCAAGTCTGACTGCTCTGTTCCTCACTGCATCTGTGTGGAACTTGGCGCACATGGGGTAGAAATTATGTTTATGGCATTGACATACCAACAACTATCAACGTTCCCTAAGTATGACATAGGGGAATCTCAAAAAGCTCATCAAATCTTGGTAATTTGGGGTATTAACATTTTCAGTTATATCTCCCAAATGAATACTTTTCAAGTGGGCCTCAGTTTTCCTGAACCAGCAAATTAAAATTAAAAGGTGGGCAGAGGGAAGAAAATATCTACTGATTTTGTAGGACCATTGTAAGGTAGTATGAGTTACCATGAGGAAGTACCTAGCAGAAGGCTTGATATATAGTAGGAGTTTGGTAAATGTCACCTAGATCTATAAACACAGGCAAATCTTATTTTCAGGTTTAGCTTTTGCTGGTGAATGACATTATTAAACAATACAGAGCTAGTGACTTTTAAACCTATTTCTAGTTTCTCTTAAGTTGCTGCTGGTTTTGCAGTTGAAGGCTTTGAGTAGATTAGCAGAGAATCTGATTCTTTACAGGGAGTCAGCGTGAGAAAGATCTGGGTAATGTTATGTGTTTCCGAATCAAAAAGGTGATTATAACAGGTGCTGCTGGTACCCTGTCCAGATCTTTGCCCAGTGGGGCATCCTTGCTCCTCTGCAGGGAGGATTAGCTGCTGACAGTTTACAACTGTACCCTTCACTAGAGAGAGGGCTTTGACAGACAAAGCTGTTTCACCTGGAAATTCATGGAACATTATATTACTTCCACTTCTCTGATGGCCATTGAGAGATGTACGAACACAAAAGTCCTCTTTGTCTCAAGTAAGGATGACTCAGTGATGTCATTCACACTTCAGAGTTCTCCATGCCATCTAGCTGAGGCTAGACGGTAGCCAAAACCTCATCTCAACTGGGCTTCTTCTCCTGCCCCATTCTGTTTTCCTCTTCAAATAAGTATCCAGTTTCAGACTGTGCTTATAGAGATCCCAATAAACTGAAGGTATGATGAGATGTGATACTGTGTGTGTAGTATTAAATTAAGTGCAGTGTTTTCTTAACAGTTGCAGCTGATGTATATATTTCACAGTTTGGGTAGTGTTTTTCACCTGCTGACTTTCCCTCAGAACAGTTCCATTGGGGAGTTATTTTCCTCAGTTTTACAATGAGAAAAACAAGGCGCAGGCTGGCTGACAAACTTGAACAAGGTCATGGACCAAGGTCCTCTGGCTCCATGCTTTACGTTCTTCATACTGGTCAGCCCCCCAGTCTGACTTTCTCTCCTGATGTACTTTTCTGTTGAAATCATTGTTCTGCAGGTGCAGAATCACTTCTTTGACATTGCTTGCCATTCGCTTCTAAACACTTCTGGATCACCTTGGATTCCTTTAGACCAAAGAACAAAAAAGAAAAAAAAAAAAAACCTTTGAGATATTTGACTCCATGTAAATGTTAGAATTTTATTGCTTTGAACACAAACCATTGCAGAGCTTCCAGACCAATGATAAACAGTTGCAATGTGTTCTGCAAGAAAGGTTATGATATTTCATACAAAACAGAATAAAAGAAAGTCTCTGCATATACAAATAAACAACTTCTCTGAATTTATTTTTCAGATAAGATAGTGCTAAGAGAAACATGTTAAATTATTTCCATGTCTATGTCAGAGAAAGAGTAATAATATTTAAAAATATTAAATAGTGCTAGTTAATATTACCACCAAGAAATTATTAGTTTGGCTGTACATATATACTATAGTATAGTTTTCAGGCCTTGAAATAATGAGAGAGAAAAAATGTAATACATATCTTAAGAATGTTATAAAGATAATTCTATTTATATTATTAATGATTTCTAGATAATACTGCATCTGACAAAATTGTAACAAACTATACCATGTCTTTTGTGTAACAAATATGAAATAGTGGTCAAATCACTGAAAATGGAGATAAAAAATTTAGGATTTTGTTTTAAATCATAACATAGCCTTTGAGAGAAAGAGACTGAGAGATTGGTCTAAGTTAGAAAGACGGTTAAAAGATTCTTTACCAAAATGCTGTTCTTGTGCTTACTTGGTACTTGTTATTTTTTTTAAATTTTATTTTGTCTGTAATGTGGCATTTAACACAAGAAAAGATAATTAGCCCTGCCTTAGTGTATTGGTTCTGAACTATTATTTTTTACATTGTACTGTAGGATAATGATTTGATATGATAATAGTCTGGTACATTGTTTGACACAGGTATGTTTTTATTCTCAGTAAAGAATTGTTTAAATCCATTTCCCTGCTGTATAAGTTGAAGCATTCATTGATTCAGGATATGGCAGTTTTGGCACATCTCAGGTAACACAAAAGTCAAATCTTGGCTTTAACTTTTAAAGCAGACTTTTCAAATATATTGCTGATAGAGAAGTTTTGAGAGGGAAGGCTTTTCATGTGTAAGAATTGACCTTTTGAATTTCTAAGTTCAGAGAACTCAGAACCTGAATTTTCAGATGTAAATAATAAGGCACAGAAGCTTTATATGCCTTGGCAGAGCCAATTTTTCTTTCCTCTTAAACTAGATAATGAGCCAGCCCATAAGAGACATCTAGTTTGAACAGACTGGCAGAAGTCACTGGAAAAGACAGAAATACGAACTCCACCTTCAAAAGAAGGAGGAGATTGCTAAAAGCCCAGACCTTGAAGTAGGAAAGGCAGACCAAAGTAATAGAAGTTTAGCAAGGGAGGCTTAAAAGACTGCAGATCTCAGGAAAAGCCTGGAAGGGATGATTCTTGAAGCCTAGCAAACTTACTCTAAAGTGGAAAAAAAATTTCTTGGGAGTAGGGTTGGGAAACAGGAACTTGGGCTGACAGATAGAGTTGCCCTGGATTCAATTTTAATCTCAGAAATTAAGGAGATGGGACTAAGTGAAGAATCACAGGGAGCAGCCATGTTTTTAGACAGCAGCTGGTCATTGAGGAAGTAGAAATAAAAAGAGAATGCACAATATGAACAGTCTCATAGTCATTCTTTTTTTTCATTACCTGCAGAAATATAAAAGCCAAAGAACTTCACATGCAAACACTTGGGTCAATTGGTGGAATTTCCTTGTCCTCAGCATGGCATGGGAGTTATAGTGTAGAAACAGTTGCCACAGCGCACTCAAGTGGAGAAGGCCACACATGCCTCATAGAGATCCTTCTGACCTTAGAGACACATGAGAGAACAGCCTGGTATTTCTCATTCCTCCTACATAGGCACAGAGTACTTTGGTGACAGCTAGACCCAGATAGACCTTGTCATGTTATCTATAAATACATGTGACCAGAGGCTAGAGGGAACAGGTATGTCCAAGGATTCCCTAACAAATAGATGATGGTCAGTGTTAGGGGAACAGGAGGAACAGGACTAACAGGAAGGAGAGAGAGTGATCCATTTTAAAGAATTGGCTCATGTGACTGTAGAAGCTGGCAAGTGTAAATTCTGCAGGGTAGGCTGGCATGCTGGAGCTTGAACCTGAAGGCCACTTAAAGGCAGACTTCTCTCTTCCTCTGGGGAGATAGGTCTTTTTTCTCTGTTTTTTCTTTCTTTTCTTTTTTTTTTTTTTCTTTTAAGGTCTCCATATTATAGAGGGCAATCTGCTTAATCTGCTTATTCAGAACTCTACTGATTTCAATGTTAATTTTATTTAAAAATTTTCTTCATTGAGACATGATGACTAAATATCTACCAGGTTGAGACAAAATTAACCATTAGGGCTCCAAATTAGAGAACCAGATGCTTCCTCTTCCCTTCTGCTCTTTGGAGCTTCTGCAAATCCCTTGGGTGAGAAGGAGAGGAGACCTAAATTGATTGTCTGCCACACAGTGGATGGAGGTCAGAGGAAAAATTAAATTCAACGATTGGCAAAATAGTTGCATGTCTAGAACACCCAGGTATATGAATGGACATCGGTCTCAATTGACCTTTTGTGTTTTGCTCAAGCTGGCTTCAGGGCCTGAAATGCTCTCTCCATCATCTCTGCCTGGCAGGTCTCCTCTTGATCATCACCTTTTCTGGACAGCTCTCAAAGCTTTCTCTCAGGGACTTGGTTTCATCTTCCTCTTTGCTGCTAGCTTACAACGTGTGCCTCCACCACCCAGCCCACTACACATTCTTCTGTCCTGGCATTCCTAGAGTTCCCAGCGGGGCTGAGTTCCATTTGTCTTCAGTGATGATTTGCTTGGTAAGCCTTTTTTATTGGCTTCCTTCCCTCTTCTGTCTCATCTCCCTTTTCTCTACTGTTGTTTCACAGCATCACTTCTCAAAGAAATTATGTACCCTCCAATCCTTTTCTCAAGGTTGCTCTGAGGAAACTCAAACCAAAACAGTATCTCTCCTAAGACCATTCTCCTCTCCCTTCTGCTCCTCTCCTCTTTTTTAATCATATAGTAGGTGGTTGGTGAACAGTCTTGGTGAACAGTCAATATAAGAAACCAAAGCTGGGCACTTGAAAGATTAGTAACCTCAAGTTATAAAACGTTAGATTTTTCGAGTTGTATACTTAAGACCTGTTTTCTCCTTGTCTCTATTGGCCATATTGAGAGTGAGAAGTCACTGCTAACATTTGAGCTTGAAGTTTCATTGACCATCAGTTCTCTGCCAATGCCAGAGACCTCCACTCACTTCCCTACAACAGAAATGGCCAGTATTTAAGATTTTTACAGTGGAGTGGGCCATAACCCATCTACTGCATAAGCTTTGATTCCTTACTGAAATTATTTTAAATAAAGTATATAACAAAGATCCAACCACTACATATATGTCACTTTTTACTTACTCTATTGGTTCAATGAATATTTACTTAGTATTTAGGAGATGAGTATTTGGCAGCAAATCAAACAAGCAAATCCTTTCCTGCATGGAAGAGCACATGAAAAAAGTAACATTTAAACAAAGGCCTAAAGCAAGCATAAAAGTAGGCAGTACAAATCTGGGAGAAACTTCCAGGAAAGGGGACAGAAAGGCTCTGTATATGCATATACATTTGATGAATTCAAAAAGTAGACAGGATATCCTACTGGAACAGGATAAATGAGGAGGGGGATAGCAGATGAGTTCTGAGAGGTGAGAAGAGGGAGATGAGCAGATAATCTGGGGCTTCGTAATGACTTTTATTTTTACTCTCATTGCAATGGAAAGCCACTGGAAGATTTTGAGCAAAGCAGTGACATGATCTGTCATATGGTTTCAAAGGATCACTCTGACTGCTGTGTGTGGTTGGGAAATTGCAAAAACAGAAGCTGGGATGCCTTTGGCAAGATTACAAGGGCAATAGCTGGTTATTAATCTGTGACATCATTTGGATAAAAAACAAACTCTAGAAAAACAAGGCAATAGATTCTCCACAGGGTAAGGAAGAAGCCACTTGAATATACTATCATATAATTTCTTCCTCAATCAGAAAGGAGTTTAATTGCACAGTGGCAGCTGAAGACCATTGTTAAACAAATAACAAAACAATTTCAATCAGGAGAGAGGAAGCTCTATTCACCAACAGGGTCAAGTTCTCATAGGGAATTTCCTTGGAAGCCAGACTTACTGTTCTGCTTCTTTCAGAGCTATCCTAGAGTGTATGTGAAATATAATTTGTTTCCTACCAGCATCTGGAAATTGAAGGACTCCCAGCTAGGAATTGAGAGACCTGGGTTCTCAGTGTGGCTGTGTCACGATCTTGTTAGGTGAGCTTGGGACACATCATGCAGCTGCTCTGGCCTCTGCTCTTCAAGTCTGTAGAATATAGGGGTTAGTATTGCCTCTCTGCCTATTTCAGCAGCGTGTTTGAGGGCCTCCTGAGACAATGCATTTGCAAATGCCAGGAGCAGAAAAAGCAGCATTCAATACAGACGCATGTCATTAGTTTTCCCCCAAAACTAATAGGTGTCATTAAAAGGGGGACATGACAAATTGCCAAGTGGGATAAAAAGTGAAAGCTGTCACATACCTTGTTTTGTACATCAGTAGCAAGCATTACCTTATTAAGGTACAGAAACATCATACAATGCACAGAAATCTTCATATAGAAAGCACCATGTACAAAGGCTTGGAATGTTTCAAACTATAGACACAAATGCATAATGGAGAGAGTGGTGGGAATTCTGAGCTGGACAAGTCTTTCCACCACGCCATGAGTTGGAGCGCACACACTAGTGTAGTCAGAGGGCTATCTGGAAGCCACATTTGAGCTGAGATCTGAGTGGTGAGAGTCAGTCATTTTAGAGTCTAGGGCAGGGGTGCTAAGGGCCAAGGGGCAGTTTGGGCAAAAGTGCATAGGGCACTTTAAAAGCCATGTCATCTGTGTAAATGTGCAAAACAGTTGAGAGATAATAGCACAGCATATTAATAGAGCTTAATAGAGCAAATAGAGATTTAGTGAGGCAAGTTCAGCTGACACTTGGTCCACATCCATTGGCCTGCTTCTCAGTTACCTTCAGAAAAAATAGACAGTCCCCCTAACATGCTAAAAGCTTCTCACCTCAACTGCCTCTGTCTGCTTCTCTGCCACCAGTGTCGTTCTCCAGCAGCAGGAGAACGTGCTCCATCACCCAGGGCAATCAGAAAGGAAGAGGAGTTAATGCTTCTGGGAACAGCCCTCAGCCATGGGGCCATCCCCAGATAAATGCCCCAGCCTCCCCATTCTCTGGTTGGACAATTCTGAGGTATGTTCCCTGTAGTTTCTCAGAGGGTCACCAGCAAGACATCCCCCATTGCTCACAGTAGTGACCCCCTCATTTACATACCTGATATCAGTTTCCTGGGGTTTCCATAACAAGAGACCCCAGACTGGGTGGCTTAAAGAGAAGAAATATACTGTCTCACAGTTCTAGAGGATGGGAGGTCCAAGATCAAGGTGTCAGCATGGTTGATTTCTCCTGAGGTCTCTTTCCTTGGCTTTCAGATAACCATCTTTGTTGTGTCTTCACATTGTCCTCTAGGTGTATGTGTGTGTGTGTCTGTTTTCTATTATCCTCTTCTTATAAAGACACCAGTTGTATTGGATCAAAAGCCATCCATATGACTTCATTTTACCTTAATTACCTGTTGAAAAACCTTATTCCCAAATGTAGTTACATTTCGAGGCACTGGGGGTTAGAATTTCGACATTTGCATTTTGGGGGGCACAGTTTAGCCAATAAGAGACACTTTCGTGGTGTTTCTCTCCTCCCTGTCTCAGTCTCTTTACTCCCTCACTGCCTTCTTAGATCATCTTTTAAGTAAACTTCTGAATCCATGTCCTTGTCTTGGGTCTGCTTTGGCTGCAGTGGGGAAACAAACTAAAACAATAAGAGTTGGTTAAAAAAAATGTGGATAACTGGAGAGTGTAAATTCACCTAAAAGCATTTAAATTCACTTTAGAAAAATACCAAATATACAAGCAAATAACATTGACTGGGCCATGCAAAGCACTTCCATAGTCCCAATCTTGCTTGTTTTCCTGCTTCTAATCTCTGGGCCAGATACTTTTTAGGTTGAGCTGTTACTTTCTGTGGGGTGTGTGTGTGTGTGTGTGTGTGTGTGTGTGTGTGTGTGTGTAGGCAATCCCCTGATATGTAGGGCACTCACACAATTTTAAATAAAAGAGGAGCTAAGTTAACTGTGATATAATTCTGTATCTGGAGGCTTCAAGGAGGTTCTTATATCTTAATCTGAAAACATCACCCAATGTTGTAGTAATGCACATGGCTGAGTTATGCCCAGGCAGATTGGAATTTATGTGTGGGAATTGTTCTACTCAATAAGGAAGGGCTGTTAGTGACATCCTTTCTCTCAGCACAGCTTTTCAGGGCTTGGTGCCAGCTTTTACCACTAGAGGGCATTGCAGCTACAGAAACAAGAAAAGAGGTGTTTTGGCCCCCAACTATTGAATTAGGTAGCTTGCTGCACCTCAATTGTATTTCCAGTTGAGATCACAGACTCCCCTTTTGTACTTTGTTGTGAATTACACTCATCGTGGCCACATGCAGGATACTGGAACTGATGACTAGATTCATACATGATCCCCAGTGGATGGGGACTGTGATTTTTCAGAGAAAACAGACAGGTTATAGTGATAATATGTCTTCTTTTTCCAACAAGTCTCTTCCCACAGTGAAGTGGGAAGGGAAATGGGCAGGAAGGCTGAAGATCAGAGTTTGAATTCTGGCTCTGGACCTTTTTGACACCTTGAGTTAAAATAAGTGATTTAAACCTGATGTCTTCCTGTTTCCTGATCTGCAAAATAGGGATAGTAAACTCAGCCCACAGGGAAGTTTTGATAAATAAACATTTCTTGGCTTTTGTAAATTTTAAAGAACTAGCAACTATATGGGGGGAATGTTATTGTTGAGACTAACCATGTTAGTCTATGTATCATAAGAACCCTTGATGAGTTGTATACTTCTTTACATTTTACTATTAGATATTCATTTCTCTGGATTGAATTACCTCTTTTTTAATGAGCATATTCTCCTGGAATGATGCCTACATAGTAAACTGTTATTAATCATCAAAATTTTGGTGTGTTAATTTAGGGGATTGGTGCCTTAGGCTGAGAGCAAGAGCTAAGACAATTTGATCGGGGGAAAAGTAGGAGGCATTATACTATGGGACAGTGGTTCTCTGCTGGGATAGAACATCAGGCCCTCATCTCTAAAGTAAATTGTGGCTGAATAGTGGAACAAAGAAAGGGGAGAGACCTAGTCAGAAGATGGCCTAACCTCAAGTTTGCCAAGAGTAGTAAGGTTTTAGAAATTTTCATTTATTTTTTTGACTCCCTAAATTCATACTACATAAGAAATATTTGTGATCAAGTCTGTACCATTAGTGGCAAATTTACCACTAATACAGTTGTACTGAACATACCTTATTGTACCATGAAGAAAACAGAGAAGGGAAAATACAGGTTTCCAGACTAATTGAGTAGGGATGAGCAATGTTGCATGATCTATGCTATGATTTCATTTCCATCTTCATGTTCATTTCTACATAGTCATTATTTGACACATGGTAAGTACTCAGTATATAAATGGATAAGTCAGTAATGAATAAAACCATATTAATTTAGGATGAGGATTCTCAAATGTTCCTTTGCATACTCCCATTAGAATCACCTGACCCTTTTCCATAATAATAAGCACTCACTATATATAAGACACTGTTCAAATTACTTTTCATTAATTAACTCGTTCAATTTCCACTCTCTCCTAGGAGATAGGTACTATTATTATTATCCTCACTTTACAGTTGAGGAAACTAAAGTTCAGAGTGGTTAAGCCACTTGCCCAAGGTCGTAGAGCTAATAAGTGGCAGAGATGAAATTTGAATTCAGTCTAACCCCAGAGTCAGTGCTCAAAACCACTTTATTGCATTGCTTCCTTCTACTTAAAATGAATGAGACACATCAATATATGGTGACAAGAAAGAGTTGTCAACTTAAATTTTTAAATGAAAAAAAGAAAAGCAAGATACTGGCCAATGTATTTAATAAGCTACTGTCTGTGTCGAGAGTAAAAGACATTCAGGCATGCTTGTATATGTACAGACTCTCTCAAGAAGAAAAGTGAAGACACTAGTGCTAATGAGTTAACTGGAGAGCAGAATTTGAGTAATGGGGTTCAGGCAGTGGTTCCAAATTTAAAAATTTTTATTTTTGTAATTTTCCCTTTCCATCATTAGTCTAAATTTACGGTATTTATTTATTAATTGTATACAAATACTGCTGCCAATTCATGTATTCACCCATTTCTCATTTGTCCCAAGAATACTTGCTGGTGAGCTTGCTGCTATGTTTACCCTGAGATAACTCGAATTACAGTCCTAACCTTAGCCCCCAAAGTTTGAGGTGAAATATCTCACTTTTATTATTATTTGGTTATTGCTCTACTATATCAATAGTCTTTGTTAACAAATAACATCATTCTATTTATAACGTTCTGTTTTTAGCAGTAGTATTTCCATTTACAAAATATTCTCAATTACTGAAAATGTCAAATCCTGGAAAATGTAACATTCCTATGTATGATGCTAACATTGTTTTTGAACAGTTGTTAGCCGAAGATTCGTTTGATGAATCTAATTTATGTATATATTTCTGTTACATTAGGATTAGAGATAACTTCTCTTTAGAAATAACTCCAAGAACAGTTTAAAAATTTTTTTTTTCACATTGAAAAACAGTCAGATTTTCTTTAGCCTCAAAGAGTGTGCTCATCTAAAATTAAATTAATGCTGGCAGTGAGCTGTACTTTTTTTTTTTCTAAATGGGAAATGGGTTAAACATTGGTGAAATTCATTTCTCTGTTAGAGGAAAAGATGGATGTAAATGGTAGGACTATTTCTTCCCGTATTCCTGTTGGCAGTGCATGTACCCCACTTTAGAGACTCTTTCAACAATTATATTGCTGATAATTTTTCAACATTTATCTTGCCCCACCCCTATGATGATACCTGAGACCTATCCCTGACCCTCTAAATTACAACCTCTGGAAGTTTTTCTCAGGTAATCTGCAAGGTTAAAAAAGATTTGATGATTCTTTTGTATCCTGTTTGAGAATCATTACCCTAGTTCTGGGAATGTAATTTAATTCATTAAAAGAACTAGGAGCTTTCCTATAAGCCTTCCCCCTTACTTTTTAAATGAATTCTTTTTGGCAGAAAGGAGGAAGATGAGCATGGCATTGGGGTCTCATTCCATCCATCCTTGCTCATTTTCTTCTGCATTGTCAAAAGACAAAATAAAAATTCTCTTTTTGTTGTTAGAAGTTTCACTAAGAAATTTGACCCCATTTAACCCCATTTATTTATTTTGTGCATATTCTTTTGTATTATAGCCTCTTTTTCCATATTTTGTGTGTGCCCTTTTTAATTTGTAAGCTCAATGGAGTGCTACCTATGGGCCCATGGTGGTCTCTTAATTCTTTTCCAATGTTTACCCCTTGGGATTTCTACTTCCTCTCTCTAATCAGCTCTCCTTGTGGATGATAACATGATCATAACATGTTATGATCATAACATGTGGATCATAACATGATCCATGGGTCAGCAGGTACTCTCTTTTACTTGCTTTGAAGAGTGAACATTTTTGGAGAATTTGAATATATGCAATTTCAGACATAAACATTTGTTTGCTGCATTTGTTAGATGGTACTTGAGCATACGCTTCAATAAAACAAACGTATAATGGTCATTAGGGCTCTTCACAAAAATTCCCTTTCTCTTTCTTGCACATGGAAGGATTGCACTTATTTGCCCCCTTTAAAGTTGGAATTTACCATGTAACTTGTTTTGGCCAGTGAAATGTGCATGGAAGTGGCCTGTGTCAGTTCCAGGTGGAATAGTTCAGAGCCAGTGCATAATTAGCCAAGTTCTCCCCTCTGCTATGCAGCATACTGCTCTGTCAGCCTGGTCCTGGAATGAGGGAGATGCAGGGCAGATCCAGTGCCAATCTGTGGTGGACACGGACACTTGCAGTTCTGAGCCACGGAGGCTGGAGGTTGCTGTCACTTCAGCATAAAATAGTCTATCTTGACCCATCCAGAGAAAGTACCAAGAAAAGGGGAGACATGGGATCCAGAAAACAGTGAGATAAGCACAGAAACAACTTAAAGGCAAATCCCAAATTTTCAGTAAAGATTTAAATATAAGGCAATAGTTGGAAGACCCAAGAAGTTAATATAAAAATTTGATCTAAACAGTGTCTGCGGGAAAAATAGACATATGAATGATAAAGTCAGGTAAAAATGAGTAAAGATAATGAGAAACTCCAGGAAAAAATTTAAAAATACAATGATACAATAATAGTGACAAATGATCTCCATGGTGAATAATTTTCCCAATGTAACAAAAAATATAAACATGGATTATTGATATGCAATTTTAGTGTCAACCTCTAGAAATAGCAGTTTTAATGTCAACCTCTAGAAATGGCAATATATATAACATATATATGTGTGTGTATTTACACACACGCACACACATATTATCTAACCTGATTGCCTTAAGGTAAAAACATAGATGGCAAAGATGAGGTTGGAAATAAGAGCTGAAGGAAAGAGGAAGGATGCTTATATCTTCATCTTGTAAGTCATGGAGTATCCATGAGAAATTCTTAACTGTCAATAATGCTACAGTGTTATTTAAAATTAGCAGATAACTGATGGAAAGTCTAAAAATGATGAAGTATGCAAATAGGGAAGGGGAGTGGTATAGGTTAGCTAAATCTTACCCTATTATATTAGCAGACAATAATTATGACTAGATTTGATTTGATTATCAAGTTCGAGCCATATGAGGATAGCTATTAGAAAAAACAACCAAAAGTTGGAATAAGTGTCTTTGCCAGACAGGACTGGGTTGTGAAGGGTAGGCGAGGGTCATTCCTTCCAAGTGTTACTTTGATTTTAAAACTTTTTAATTAACACACATTAAAAAATCTTTGTATAAGCAGGTCACTAATTGATCTGCTGCTGTGGTTTTAGTGAAAAAAGATTCCCAAAGGTGTTCCACTTCCCTGATCTCTACTCATAGACAATATGAGGAATGATTCATCTTTTTCCTCTTTCTCATAGGACAGAAAGTAAAATAGTAAAATACTTGAACTGTGAGAGACCTTTCATCATTTACTCAACAGATTTGTAAGAACTGGGGCTCTTGAGTCAAATACCTGAAGTTCAGTCTTAACTTTTTCATTTCATAGCTGTGTGATAGACAAATTACTTTGCCTCTCAGTGCCTTGGTTTCTTTTTTCATAACATGGGTGAAAAGTAATAGAAATAATACTTTTATGTATAATATGGTGTTTGAGAGAATTAATTCATTTAAAGTGACCAGTATAGTACCTGGAATATAATGAGTATTCAGTAAATGCTAGCCATCTTCATTATTATCAATATCATCATTACAATTATGTGCAAAGCATTTTGCTGGGCCTTGGGATTTCAAAAGTAAATAAGAATCATTTGGTCACTGTCCTCGCAGAAGTTAGAGTGTAGTGGAGGAAAAAGAGAAGTGATTGAGCAGGAAGATAAGTGCTCATGAAAGACAATACTTAGGGTTGCTGATGAGTGTCACACCTTGTCATACACTAAGTATTCTTATCATCCTTCTACCTCAGGGTCATGTTCACATGATTTTCTTTGACATTCAGTAAACCAAACAATTTTTTTTAACAACCTCCCACCAAGCATGTGTGACCCCTGTAAGATCTGCCTATCTCCTTATGCATATATATATCTCAAATTTCTTGAATCTCCCAGGCATTGTGAATTATATTTCTGATGTTCCTCCAGACATGCTCATTAAAAGTATTTGGGATTTAAGAATAAAGGGCAGGTCAAGGTTTGGCTGTTGTTAGAAGAAATGATAAACACTTTCTGGATCTTTGGTTATATCCAGTTTCAGGATAAGTTTAGATAGGTTATTTTCTCAGCCAGAAGATACTTGCTTTGCATGTACTTCAAATCTATGGACTTTTAAAAATACCATGACATTTTGCTTCTGAGACAAAAATCAAATGCCAAAAAAAAATCATTTCTACAAATGTACAAAAACTTAATTTGTAAATGCAAACAAGATCAACCACCAAGATGCCAACACAGTTACTTAGTTTGCAGACTTGGAGATTGGTGGGCAGTACTATTCATACCTGCTGTACTCATACCTGTGCGTTTGCTGCCTCACAGGGCTTGAGAGAGCTGTTCCAGAAAAAAGCCTCCATCGGCATCCTTTCCTGTCTGAATGCTCAGATATAGCTGTGGGCTTGGGGTTACAGTTCTTGCATTTATTAAAGAGAGAAAACAGGAAGTAAGATGCTGATTGGTGTGTTGGTTGTTCTGTGTGCTCAACATACCTGTACCATTTGGAAACTGTGATAATTCTATGATGTCTGATGAGACCATAAATCACATTGTACCCTCCCTACCATAGCCTCATAGGGGTGAATATTTGGTCCAGATTGTTCTAGGCACGGTACCCCTTCCTCCTGGAAATAGTACAGGCACACAAGTAGATAGATGTTTTATAAGAAGAAGGGTTTGTCTTCTTGGCCCTAGAACAGTGCTTCAAAGATACTAAAAGCTCAATAAGTACTTACAGAATGGATAAGAGTCTCAAATATTAGTTAACAGACCATTTACAAATTTGTATAACGATGTTGGGAGGGAGAAGGGTCCTAATTTCTGAAAGGGTTGCTAAGCTAATGGGAGGTAAAGTTGAGAGAGTTGAGAGAAGTCTTCTTCTCCTGGGAAAGACAGTCTGCAGACTACCTGACGGGAGACAAAGGCAAGACTGGAAGGAGAGACTAATCCCTGTTCTGTTACCCGAATCTTGGTCTTGCCTAAAGGTGGAGCCACACCTACACTTCCCAGTCTCATGACCCAGTGAATTTTCTTTTCACTTAAGCTAGTTTGAAATAAGTTTCTATCACTTGTGTGCTTTTTTTAAACACACACACACATGTGCACACACACACACACACAGCAAGTGAGCACCTATTCTTTTAATTCTATTACATCCAACAACCAGATCCTCCCATTGAAGCAGGAGGAAGGAACAGGGACTAAAGGTGCAAGTTCAAGTTAAGAAGACAACTAGATAGCAAACATAGGTTTTTTCAGAGATGCTGGGGTAAGCTCAGACTTCCCAATGTGGTCCCTCACTCACAGTCAGTCCACTCAGGCTCAATTTAAATACATGTGCCTCATTTAAGATTTTTCCATTGTTTTTAATGTTAAATAGGATGTCTTTACTTATTTAATGCCTGTGAAATATTACAATTATTATAGAATTATCTTGAACACTAAACATAATAGAGTTTCTATTTTTGTTTCAGAGTTCACTAGAAGATTTATTAATATGAGCTAAACTAAATTGATAGAATGTTACTCGAGACATCTAAGGTATAAATCTGCCCTCTGTGTTCAGATGTCCTGTGGAGTTTCAATGACTCTTTATGTCCATTATTGACCTGTTCCCAGTGGTCAGCTAAAAATGTATTTAATTTCATGGTCAGCTGGAGCTAAGTCATCTAGGGCTTTGTGGACAAACCAAGGGACTCCCAATGCCACCTGATGGCATCATAAAATATGATGAGATAATAGTTTCTGGATAGGGCATTACCTTTTAGAGCCTGTATTATTGTCTTAAGTAGTATATCTAGACGATTCTGATTCGCTTTTGCAGAAAATTCATCAATTCTTAATTATATGTTAATGTTTAAAAAGACATGAAGAATTATTAAAAGTTGTGAGGATTGAACAAATTCTTTTACTCAATTTAATTTCTGTGAATGCCAGTTTTTTGCCTTTTAAAGAATTATCTTTCTTGTCAGTGAGGCAGAATGAAAAAGACCCATCTTGGTTTGGATAGTATCACCAGGTTCACTGGAAGTGTCACCCTGGGAATATAGCTCTCGACCTTTCAAAGCAACAGCTCTTTGTTGCTTACCTCAAAGGTTGCTCTCCAGTCTTCGAGGGTAATACTTATCTCAAAGGACTGATCTAAATATTAATTAAAAATCCTAGGGATTCAAGTGATAAATAAATGTTAGTGACATTCATCTCTTTCCTTTTCCCCTAAAACCCTCCCCCACCCCTGCCTTGTCCCTAGGATTTCCTGGGAGTACAGAGCAGTCCCTTTTTCCCCCTGGCTCTGGTTCTATCATGGAGGATGACGGCAGACTTTCTGTGTTTTTCTTCCCAAAGGGCAGCTTTATCAGTCAGGGGCCAGTTCGGGAAATGGAGCTTGCAAAATGGAGTAGCAAAAATAAGATAGAAGCAACTAGTTAGAAGGCTGCTTGGAGGGCTCCAAAGCTAAATGAGATGGGAGGCACCTCCGAGTTTAAAAACTACAAGAAGCCGTAATCACTCTGAGGCTTAAGGAACAAACAGAGGAGGTGGTATTGCCGGAGCCAAGACTGCCCAGTGCAAACTGTCATCACAGTGGAGACACAGCCTCTGCCAGAGATACTGCCTGTAACAGAGGGAGTGAGAGAAATGCCTGACTTCTTCCATCAGAGCCTCCTGTTATGAACCTTACTGGAAGCCACTTGGCAGGAAAGCTTGAGAAATGTAGTTTATAAAGTTAGCCCTGCACAGCAGACAGAAGAGCAGGTGAAGGGCAAGGCATGGATTAGAAGGCAAATAGAAAAAGGCTGGCAGATAGCCAAGTGGGGGAAGTTTTTGTTTTACCTGTAGCCACAGTTTCTGTCTCTGTGTCAAGTTTAAAAAAATTAGAAAATTCTTCCCCAAATCAGCACCCTTTGTGAGACTCTTCTTAAGGCACGTTTCATCACAAGTGTGTTAATGCAGGGTGCTACCTACAAGCAGGAGTACACTAGCTGACTAATACACAAATCTTCTAGCACCTGTTATCACCAAGAAGCATATGTTGGGACCTTAAAGAATTGAGATGCAGGATGGATTAGTTTTTATGGAGGGGAGCAGGTGAGCACATTGGAGAGCCGCAGGAAGAATGCAGCATGTCCACTGCTGAGAGAGAAGGTCCTGCACTGTAGTGGAGGAGAGGTAGCCCAGAAGCAAAAGTCATCCAGAATAAGCCCTGGCTGTGTAAGGAGGGGAAAAGAGGTGCCCATCAGTGATTCAATTCATGCACAACCCCCCTTGATTTAAGTCCATTCATCCACTATTTGTTGAGGTCCTACTTCATGTTCTTAATTGCCTTCCACATGGAAATTAGCAACTATGTATGAGCCCTTGTTGCTATTATTAATTATTATATTATTAATACTAAACAACCAGATCATAAAGAAAAAAGCATCCAGCTTCATCTAGGGGTGGTCAGTAAAGGCTTTCCATAGTTCCAAGTCTTAAAGCTGGGCAGGAGTTGACCACACAACATGGTAGATAGAGAGAACAGCAGGAATGGATGCTTAAAGATGTTGCAGCAAAGATTTAAAACTTGTCCAAGCTATTTATGCTTTCCAAAAAGTTTGTAGCTCATTATTGACTCTGATTTTATGAAACCATAATAGAGTTGTCATGATAGGTATATAAAAATACAGGATACTCAGTTAAATTTGATAGTCATATGAACAGCATATAATGTTTTAGTATAAGTATGGCCCATGATATATGTTTGTCAAAAGTTGAAATTTAATTGAGCTTGCCGTATTTATCTGGCAACCCTAAACCATAGGGCTGATCATAGACTATCTTATGAGAACGAAGATCTTCAAAAGAACAAAATTCTTAGCCCCATATACTTTTAAAAATAGTCCAACCACATGACATCTTTAGAAGAGTGGTTGACAAAACTTTTTATGTAAAAGGCCAGACAGTGACTATTTTAGGTTTTGTGGGCCATATGGTGTCTATGACCATCACTCAACTCTGCCTTTGTAGTATAAAAGCAGCCATAGACAATGCAACAGCCAATGAACATGATAAAACTTTCTTTATAATAATAGGCAGAGAGCCCATTGTCACAGTTTACCAACATCTATTTTAGAAGTACGTTCAAAAATAAATTTCTTCCTTATTATAAAAAGCTGCTCGTAACTCAATAACAAAAAACAAACAACTCAGTTAAAAGTTGGGCAAAGGTCTTGAACACACATTTCTACAGAGAAGATATGCAAATGATCAATAAGGACGTGAAAAGATGTTCAACATCACTAATGATTAGAGAAATGCAAATTAGAACTACAGTGAGGTCCTACCTCATACCCCATCAGATTGGCTATTATCCAAAAAGCCCAAAGAAACCAAAACAGTAAGTACAATTGTTGGCAAATGTGTGGAGAAACTAGAACTCTTATGCATTGCTGGTGGGAATGGTGCAGCCACTATGTAAAACAGTATGGCGATTCCTCAAAAACAAAACAGAACAAATATACCATATGATCCAGAAATTCCACTTCTAAGTATATATCCAAAAGAATTCAAAGCAAGGGCTAACACAGTTATATGTACAGCAGTGTTTGTAGCAGCATTATTCACAATAGGCAAAATCATTCATTTATGTTTTTCTCCATGATATCAGAAACTCTTGAGAGCAAGGAGTCAAGAACGCAGCCAAAATATCCACTAATGAATGAATGGGTAAACAAAATGTGGCACACACACACACAAAATATTATTCAGTTTTAAAAAAGTGGAATTTTGATTCCACTTATATGAGGTGTCTAGAGTAGTGAAAATCATAGGCACAGATAGTAGGGTAGGGGTTACCAGTGGCTGGGAGAAGGAGGCATGGAGAGTTAGCATTAAGTGCATAAAGAGTTTCAGTTTGGGATAGTGAAAAAGTTATAGTGATGATGGTGATAATTATTTCACACAGAATATGAATGTACTTAATGACACTGAAGTTGATAAATTTATGTTATGTATATTTTACAATAATAAAAACTACTTGCAGAAGTTTAGCTGACTAATCATAAACTATTTTGAGACAATAAGTCAGGCAGTATTA
This sequence comes from Eidolon dupreanum, assembly GCA_028627145.1. Taxonomy (NCBI): domain Eukaryota; kingdom Metazoa; phylum Chordata; class Mammalia; order Chiroptera; family Pteropodidae; genus Eidolon; species Eidolon dupreanum. The sequence continues at coordinate 45,239,324 of CM053507.1, forward strand.
TATTTATTTCTAAACTAGAAACAATGACATGGATTATAATTACGTATAAAATTCCAGTAAATCTAGATATAAGACATGATGTAACAAAATTTAAAACATTGTTTTCCCAGTGCATAGAAAAAATATGTCTTAAAGTCTTACTGTAGAACTTTCTCTAATGCTATGGGAGGAGATTGTAATTTTGCACACCAACTATCGGTGAACTTGAACAGTTAATCCCTATCATTGTATTGAGGTAAGAAACAGTGTCTATTCAGTCATAATGTCTGGGTCAAAGACCATGGTAGGGGCTAAAGATAGTGAAGGTCATAATTAAGCCTGGCCCCTTGCTCACAAGGGTTTCTAATATTGTGGACAAAAACATGCAAATGAATGCTTTTTTGAGAGGTAAATACAAGCAGTTGCCAACACACTTTGCCTCATTCTGAAGAACTACTCACTTGCTTTCTAGGCATTATCAATACTTAGAAAGTTTTTGTTGATTTATTTTAACCTCTACCTCCTTCCACAAAAGCATGATAAAGTAGTAATAAAAAATCAAGGCCAAAAAAAGAGAGAAGTTGAGAGATTCAGTAGCATCATATACCTCCATCCTAAAGCAACTTATTGTATGTAAACCCTCAATTTCTTATCCAGTTTCTTTTAAAATGGGAACAGTAAGAAAGCTTCCTTGAGTTCCATCAAGATTGATTTCCTAAGGAGTTGACATTATTCAGAATCATTGCTGTTGGCTCTTTTCTATGGATGAAGCATTGCAGATGGAATTTAAAGATATCATTATGTAAAAATAAATTTTATTTGTAGTAAATTGTTAAATAAAATAATCTGCCTTTGAGATATGCTAGGTGCTTGGGCCATTGACAGAGTTTTATGTGGATAGAGAAAGACTATTTTAGACTTACTGGTGTATTTAGCTAAAGTGCTTCCAATTGTGTGATAATTGATCTCTCTCTATATATATATGTTATGGATGCCAGAAACACAAACAGCATGTGTTCGTGCGCACACACACACACACACACACCTCTGCACATATCATATAGTTGATTTTTTTCTTAAAATTTTATTTTATTTTTTAAAAGAATTTTAATGTTTTAATTATAGTTAGTATTCAATATATTAGTTTCAAATGTACAACATAGTGATTAGACATTTATATAACTTACGAAGTGATCACCCTGATAAATCTAGTACCCATCTAACACCATACATAGTTATTACAATATTATTGACTATATTTCTTATGCTATACATCGATGTAACACCTCCATGAGTATTTTGTAACTGCCAATTTGTACTTCTTAATTCCTTCTCCTTTTTCACCTACCCTCCTCCCACCTGATAACCATAAAAATGTTCTAAGAGTTTCTGTTTTGTTTGTTTATTTTCTTTAGATTCCACATGTAAGTGAAATCATATAGCATTTGTCTTTCTCTGACTTACTCCACTCCATTCATGTTGTTGCAGATGGCAAGATTTCATTTTTTATGGCTGAGTAATACTTCATCGTATATATGTACCAACTCTTTTTTATCCATTCATCCATTGATGGACACCCAGGTTGCTTCCATATCTTGGCTGTTGTAAATAATCCTGCAATGAACATATGGACTCACATGTCCCTTCAAAGTAGTGTTTTGGGTTTCTTTGGATAAATACCCAGAAGTGGGATTACTGGGTCTTTCTTTGTCTCTTGCTATAGCTTTTGTTTTAAAGTATATTTTGTCTGGTATAAGTATTGCCATGCCTACCTTTTTTTATTTTCATTTTCATTTTCATAAAATATCTTTTTACATCCCCTCACCCCTAGTCTGTGTGTGTCTTTTGATCTGAAGTGTGTCTCTCGTAGGCAACATATGTAAAGGTCTTGTTTTCTTATCCATTCAGTCACCTTCTTTTGATTGGAACATTCAGTCCATTCACATTCAAAGCAATTGTTAATAGATATGTAGTTATTGTCATTTATTATTTATATTTTTTATCTTTTTTTTTCTCATTCTTCTTAAAGAAATTTCTCTAACATTTCTTGTAATACTAGGATGGTGTTGATGAACTCCTTTAGCTTTTCCTTGTCTGGGAAGCTCTTTGTGTCATTCGATTCTAAGTGATAGCTTTGCTGGATAGAGTAATTTTGGTTGTAGGTCCTTGCTTTTCTTCACTTTGAATATCTCATGCTAATTCCTTCTGGACTGCAAAGTTTCTGTTGAGGAACCAACTGGCAATCTTACAGAAGCTTTCTTGTAGGTAACTAATTGCTTTTCTCTTGCTGCTTTTAAGATTCTCTCTTTGTCTTTAAACTTTGGCATTTTGGCATTTTAATGATGATGTGTCTTGTGGTTTGAGCCTCTTTTGATTTATCTTGTTTGGGACTCTCTGCACTTCCTGAACTTATAAGTCTATTTTAAAAAAGTTTTCTATCATTATTTCTTAAAATAAGTTTTCAATTCCTTGTTCTCTCTCTTCTTCTGGTGCCCCTATGATACAAATGTTGATATGCTTGATATTGTTCCATAGGCCCCTTAATCTATTCTCATTTTTTCAGATTATTTCTCTTATTGCTGTTTTGATTGGGTGTTTTCAGCTACCTTATTTTTTATATCACTGATTCAATCTTCTGTGTTACCTAATATACTGTTGATTCCTTCTAATGTATTCTTGATTTCAGTTATTATACTCTTTATTTCTGACTTTTTTTTATGTTTTCTATTTATTTGTTAAAGTTCTCACAAATTTATCTACTTTTCCCCTAAGTTCATTGAGCATCCATATAATCAATGTTTTGAACTCTGCAACTGGTAGATTGCTCGACTCCTTTTTCTGAAGCTTTGTTCTGTTCTTTCCTGTAGGACATATTTATATCCCCATTTTGACTGCCTCCTTGCATTTGTTTTTATGTACTAGGTAGAGCTGCTATGTCTCCTGGTCTTAGTAGAGTGGCCTTATGTAGTAGGTGTCCTGTAGAGCCCAGTGGCACAGTTTCCCTGGTCACCTGAGACAGCTGCTCCAGATGTGTCCCTTGTAGGTGTTCTTTGTACCCTCCTGTTGTAGTTGATCCTTGGTTGCTGTTTGCACATCAGTGTGAGAGATTGACCTTCGAGCCGATTGGTTGTGAGGATTAGCCAGTAAAGGGCTGACCCTACAAAGCAAGATTCGCTTTAACAGGGCTCTGGTGCCTTCTCGGTCTGCTCTTTGAGTATATCATCCTCATATGCAGCTCCAAGTAGCATTTCACCTTGGTTAGATCCCAGCAACTGGGCGTGCCAGGCCTGGGGCCTCCTGGGAGAGGCCTTGCTGGAGGCCAAGTTCAGCTGCAGCCCATGCCTTTCCTGGAGCCACCTGGCAAGTGTCACCAAGCAATCAGCAGATGGCTACCACCTATGCTGTGCTTACAGGTGCCTCAAGAGGCCAAGCATCAAACTGAGGCTGGCTGCCAGGCTTGTGGTTGCTCAGTAAAAGGTACAGGGCATGCAGAGGTCATATGCTGCTTCTTTAGATTTTGTGAATTTTTGAGAGATTTTAAGAAAGTCTGCAGCATGAGCCAAGACAGGCCATTTGTATTGAAAAGCCCCTGGAAGTGGCTTGGGTGGGTCCAAAAGTTGGTTGGGGTGGGGTCTCAAGGAATCATCAGGGCAGGGCAACCAGTGTTAGCCAGGTTGATGGAGATTCAGATAAAGTGGCGCCTGTGTCTGCACACTGGGAGCAGGCAGGGTTCAAGAAAGGAATAATGGATTCTGCCTGTAATGTTGTCTGGGAGAAAACTGCTCCTCCAGCCCTCGCTCTGAAGCCAGATAATTCAGTTCATCCCTGTATGTTCTTGGCATTTTTTGAGCAGCACGCTAGTGCTTGAGCTCAGAGTGAGTGAGTCTGTCAGTGAAAAGTTCACACCTGAGCTCCTTAAGAGGAACATCTATGACTTCAGCCACCCTCCATCTCATTCAGCCATGATCTCCACTGGTTTTCATAGCAGAAGTTGTGGCAACTTCTCTTTCCAGGACTGGAACCCCAGGCTAGGGAGCTGTTGCTCCTTTGGTGGCACCTCTGCAGCCAAGATATTTCCCCCGATTCTCAGCTGCCACGTGTGGGCATGGAACCAGCCTGTTCTGTGTCTCTGCCCCTTTTACCAGTCTCAAGGTGCCCTCTTCTATATGTCTCCAATTTTAGGAGTTATGTTCAGCTAGACTTCAGGTGATTCCCAATGATGGTTGTTCTGTAGTGTAGTCATAATTTTGATGTGGTTGTGAGAGAAGGCAAGCACTGCATTTGCCTACCCTGCAATTAGGACTGGAACACCCACACCATATATCCTTTTTTTCATATATATGCACAGTTATGTGATGAATACTTCTTAAGATATTTATTAACTTGATTTTACCACTATCCTGAAAAATGAAAGCTTTTCTTTCTAAGAGTAATATTTAAAACTTTATTTTTAGTAGTGGAAAATAAGAATTTCCTTATGCTTTTCTTAGTCACTTCTCTATCAATTTTTGTTTCTTTTAGCTACCTTCTTTATTACCATTACTATGCCCCAGTGAAGGCCCCCGACCTCTCTCCCTTGCAGATATCCTCCCTGCCTGAAATTTCACATCTCAGGGCTGACAGTGGAGTGACCACTATAAAATAGTCATCTATTCCTGCCACCCTCTGGCTTAATAATCTGCAAAGACTCCCTTATTTTGCAGAGTAGGGTGCTAACCCATTGGCTGACCTTAGCTTATTTTTCTAGTCTGCTCTCTTGCCACATTCCCACATGCATTTTATTTCATGCATAGTGATCACTAATTTTTCTAAATGCACTCTCTCACTCCATGCCTTTGCTCAAGGTATTCCATCTTCTTGGAATAATTTTCCTTTCTCTGTTCACTTGGTTAAATTCTGGCAGCATAATGTAGTAGAAAGAGATCAGATTTTGGATTTGGCTACACAGGTTGATCTATTTACCTTGTTGCTTAATGTTATGTGGCTCTGGTTCTTTCATCTGCAAAATGACTTAAAAATACTGCCTAGTTGGGTTCCCATGGTAATTAATAAGATAATATATTAAAAAAAGCACTTGGACTTAGCAGTTGGTACTTCATAACTAATTTGTTCTTATTATACATAATATTGCTACTATTTATAATATTAACATTAACATTTTTCTTGATTACACTGTTTATGTGTCATTTTTCTTGGAAGCATTTTCTGACATTTCACAAACAGAATTGGTTTTTCCTCTTTGTACTTGTACTATGACTTGAAAACCCCTTCTCTGTTTTAGCCACCATTCTATTGAATTGGAATTGTTGGGTCACTTATCTCTTTCTCACTGGGTAGTGAACATGATTGGGAACAAGGCTTTGTCGTGTTTATTTCTACGTGTCTCCATAAATGAGTGAGTAAATAAAAGAACATCCCAGGTTCTACTGGCTTTTCCATAGCATTATCCAAAATAACTAGTAATTATTAGTTCAGACATATCCTCAAAGCCAATGCCAATTCAAATAGTTTTATCAAGTCAGGAAAACCATGTATGTAATAATGTAGAAATTAGATGGTGGCATCTTCATCCATCAGCTTCCAGTCTTCTCCTTTTTAGTTTATTTTCCTCTCAGATGCCAGATAACTTTCATCAGTGATAAGTCTGACATTGTCAATTCTACACTTTGACTTTAAGGATTTCTTAATGCATGTAGAATAAAGATCATATGCCACCTTCATCTTAACTCACAACTCTCATCACTCTCTGCCCCTTTTCAATGTTCCATCCACACTGAGCTTCTGTTCTTCAAATCACCTGGCCTGTGCACACAGCATTTTTTCTGCTTCATGTTCTCTTACCACTTTACATGTTCCCTTCTCTTTACCCTCTGGATTTAGGTTAAATGTCACTTCCTCTAGAAGGTCTTTTCTGATGTGCTAGGCTAGTTTTGGACACTCTCCCCGACACCACTGGCTACCCACTAAGGTATTTCTTATATACTTCAACAATCACTGCACTTTATGGCACCTGATTGCTGGATGTTCATTCTCTTGGCTAGACTGTAATCTCATGAAGATAGGTAGTGAGTCTGTCTGGTTCACTACTGGATCCCTTTAACTAGTAGTAGCTGATATATAGCAAACAATAAATGGTTGATGAATAATAAAAATAAATCTGGTGGTTTAGAAAGCATTTGCTTGGAAATTTGTTCCTAAAGCTTGATAAACTTTGGAGATAAAGGAGAATGCATTTCCAAACCCAGATAGTCAGCATATCTTTACTCTCGTTACTCAAATCAGGACATTTGAGAGAATCTCGATTCACTTTTATACCTGCCTAGTTCCCTAGAAAATAAGGCCAATGTTTCTGGCCAAGATGACGAATCAGTAAGAGATTTTGACCCAGTGTACAGGTCATGTGAATATGAAGATGGTACAACTTTCTAACTTACCTGGAGTCTTGTAATACATTCTGGAGCACATATGCACATTTTAATTTACCTCTCTCCTATATGAATTTTCTGTAACCCTTTCCATATTCACATATACCTCTATTACCAGATAGTTAGGGCAAACCAACTAAGCTAAATTACTTTTTAAATTTACTTTTTATAGCTTTAGAGGTGTGTGTGTGTGTGTGTGTGTGTGTGTGTGTGTGTGTGTGTGTGTATGTGTATGAGAGAGAGAGAGGGAGAGAGATCCTGACATAACAAAGGTTTATTTTAATTATTATGTAGTTATATGAGTTATTTTTACTATATCCCCAAAAATCTTTAAGATGGGTTTTTATTAACATATCCACTCTGCCTCATTACCACAGACAACTGAAAAATACTGTAATGGTATTTTCATGTGTTCCTTTAGAATTATGGAGACTCTCTGGAGGATAAACATTTTTTTCTTTCAATTTTCATTTGGATGTTTGTACTTATTATTTTCTATCGACTAATATTTCATTCATTTAAAGCATCACATTTCTTCAGAAAATCAAGATTCTTTCTACTCAGATCATTCTTCCTCCTAGATCATTCTTTCTGTTGGTATTAGAATAATCTTCCTAATTCATAGGCTTACAGAAGTCACTTAAATGAAGGCTTTCAGGCTTCCAAACAGCTGTAGAGTGAAGGCCAAATTCCTTAGCCTGGCATTTAGGTTTTTCTAGCTATATAGTCCCAGCTTCTTGTATTAATTTCTGTTTTTTGTTTGTTTGTTTCTACATACACAGATTAAGTACCAGTTGTATGCAAGGATGTGTGTTAGGATGCTTCAAGTTATACTATCACAAGCATGATTATCATTCCAAGTATCTTACATGTTTAAAGATATAATTGGTCAGGAAGATGCATGGAGGTGTGAGCCTCAGGTACCATTAGGGGCTGCCAGTGAGAATAGGGCACAGGCAACCACTAATGGAGGAATTGATGGAGAACATGATTATATAAGAGGAGGAGAGGGTTAACAGTGCTAATATAGTTTTCAGTCTCGCACAAAGGTGTTCTTAATATCAGAAAAAGAAAAATCAAGAAGGGGCTTAGGAGGAGAGCTTTAGACAACTTGACTTTGAGAACCCAGTGGGAAATTCTAAGGAAGATGTCCAGTGGTTGTATGGATGTGTGTGTGTAAAAGTTTGTTAAAGTAGAATTTAAGTGACAGTTAGGAGTCCGGCATAGATAGCATGGTTGAGCCATAGTTGGGACTGAGATTGCTCAAGTAGAGCATGTGAAAAGAGAATCCTTTTCCTTTTGTCCCTTGGAGCACCTGCTCCAGGCCAACCTGCTGTGTTCCAGAGACCACCAGGAGTGATGACCTCTGATTTGCTTTTGCTGTTCACCAAACTTGACATTTTGTTTTCTTGACTAAGTGCACATTAGGTGTGTTGAGTTCTCCAAACATTTTTTTTAGCATCAACTACATATTTAGCTAGATGCTACAATTGCAGAAGTGGAACCTGCATCCTCCAGGGAGATGTCTTTAAGATCTTGTCCAAGCCCTAACCCATGCCGACCTTTCCTTCTTCTGAATTTTTGGCTCACATCCTGCTACATGTCTGACATTTAGCACAATGAGTTCTGGTATTTGTATTTATCTTGTTAAAACATCATGACATCTCCACAACTAGACAGTGGGTTCCTTGAGGATAGACACTGTAATACTCTAATTTGAGTTTCATAAAGGCCTGCCACTATTTTTTGCACCTGGTAAGTACTTTTTAAAGCTCTATGTGACTCTGCTTTTATTTACTAGTATTTTCCCCCCAAATTCTTGATATCTATTGACACCGGTTCTTACATCCTAAGTATCTAGTGTGATGACTCAAAAGTCTAAATAAAAACATTACTTGTTATGACTCACAAATTATAGAGACAATTTTAATAGACACTTCTCCTCACCTTATCATTCAAAATAGCTAACATGTTTTTTACATGCTAAATATGTGAAGATGCTATAAACACTGCAGTGAAGAATGAAGTGATAATTAATACTTAAGTAATTAATCATCAACTCAGTCCATAGTGGGTAATTTGTTGCAGTTGCTATGTTAAAATAATTTTCTTTTTGTTACAGTGACAATGATTTAAGAGGAACCTAAATTATTTTAAAGATTTCCATGGATTTGGGACCATGGAGTCATAAACTTCAAAACTTGGAAGGCAGCATTTACTTGTCTACCAAAGAGTAAATTTTTCCTTTTCAAAGGCCAACTATGAGTAATTGGTAGAACATCCAAGACACTGTTTTGGAAAGGGGTCTAAGGTAGAGTCTGGAATCAGTGGGAAAGTATCATGATGGAAAGTGTCTACTCCAGGGGGAGATAGTAAAGTCATGGGTGACATCCTCATTCTACTGATGGAGAACCTGAGTTGGAAGAGGGACTTTTTCAAAAAGTGAACACTTATAGAGGCCTACTATGCACTAGACAATTTACAAAATAACATAAGCTTCCTAACACCTACATGCTTTATTCAGAAGGTGTACTACTTTACTACAGTGCATATGGTTGAAAGTGCATTTACATTTCTCTGTTTTCTCATGTACCAGAAAGAAGGAAAATACACTCATGCATATATTTTTATTTTACTGTCTTTGTAGACAAATTGAATGTTAATTTCTTAACCTACCAATGTAAATGTAGTAACTCTTCACACTTTTTGATTTCCATAAGTCTTGCATCTCCCCCAGGAATAACTTCACTCACATTTTCAAATAAGAATGTCTCTGGCCAAGACAAACTTAGATGACTAATACTGAGTCTTTTGAATTTCAGAATAAGCGGAGGATAATTCATGAACTTGCTCATTTTTCTTTCTCAGCTAGAAAGCACTCAGTAGATGTTAAGTCTTCAGTTATCTCACACTTTCACATCCCCAGAGTGTTTTTAGTCTGGATATTAAATAGTCTGATGTAGGTGGTAGAAGAATTCGGGCTTTAAATTTAAATTTTAGATACTTTAATAAGCATGACCCAGGTCAGATATATAGCAATGTGATTAATAGAGCATCTGGAATTATCCATTATGCCCATAAAGTTTAGATGGATCTGTTTGGTTGGATCAATGCTCAGTTATACCTAAGGGAAAAAACTCTGCAAAAGGTCCAAATTTGAGGCTAGGCTCTGTCTTTTAGCTACTGTGTGACTTTTGGAAAGTCATATTTAACTTCTGTTTCTTTACCTAGAAAATAGAGCCATAACAAAGCCTACCTTTTAAGGGTAGTATGAAAATTAATTAAATATTGTAACAGACATCATATCCAATGGTTTCTCATCTATTTTGGTTACCTATTGCCATGTAACAAATAACCCTCACTACTTCATAAATTAAGACAATAAAATGTAATTATTTTCAGTGATTCTTTGAGTTGACTGGGCTTGACAAGGTGGTTCTTCTTCTCCCTGCTATGTTGACTGGGGTTATCTGGGAGCTCTGTTGCTATGGAATATCTGAAACGGCTCCCTCACATGGCTGGCAGTTGATACTTCTGTTACCTGGAAGCCTTGTTGAGGCTGTTGACAAATCATCTAAATTTTTCATGTGCCCTCTTCATGTAATATTACAGTTGGCTTCTGAGAGAGAGAGTTCCTGGTACTCAAAGAGGGAGGAAGCAAACCTGCCAGTAATCTTGAGGCCTGGACTTGAAGTCCTAAAGTGTCACTTCACATATTCTATTGGTCAAAGCTCTCTGTACATGGCCAGCCCAGGTACAAGGGCATGAGAAATGGCTCCATCTCATAATGCAAGGAGTGATATGTGTAAAGAAGGAGGAGAAGAATCTTGGGAGCCACCCTTGGATACTAACTTATCACTTCATTACATATAGAATAAAATCTAAAATTCTCACCATGGCTTATTAAGATCAGTCTTCATCTCCCAGCACACCCACCCTCTATTTTACTTTCCCTTCCCTCCAGCCATGCTGACCATCTTGCTCCTCTCCAAATATGCAAATCTTGCTCTCACTTTAGGGTCCCACAATTTGTTGGTCCTTCTTCCTGAAATGTTCTTACCATAAAATATAGCCTAGCTCGCTGACCTCATTCAGGCTTCAACTCAAATGATGCCTCTCAGAGAGCTCTTCTCCAGCCATCTCATTAAAAATGTCATGCGCATTTCTATTCTATTTTAATATTTTAGTTTTCTTCATATTCTCTTAATTTCTTCAAAAGATTTTGGGACAAGAATATGTGAGGTAACTTAAGGCTTTTATTTTCTTCCCTTATCACTCACTATTGGGCACTCTATTTCTTTTTGCTTACTGTCTGTCTTTCCCAGTAGAAATAAGCTCCATGAGGCAGGAACATTGTCTTATCTACTAAATAGATAAATGTGGAGCTCTGCGTCTAAACATAGTAGATCTGTATGTGTGAATGTGTAGATGTACATGTGTACTTATACATGCAGGAATAAACTGAATGAATGTGAAAGGGCTTTATATTTTTTTAGAGTATTATTATTAGTGGATAAAAACAGTTTACTCTCTCTCTATGATTGATTTATTTTTATTTTCACAAAACCATTTACTGAATGCTTACTATATGTAAGACTCTGTGATAATGACTAGTTGCTTAAAGAATTAATGTGGATTCATAGCACTTGACTCATAATTGATTTGTTAGATCACGTTATAAATGACAACAAGATCTGGGTTACATTCTCACAGAGAGTTTTTTCTTAATCGTACTCCAAAGATTGGCCTTTTAAACCCTACATTTCAACTTTGTAATCACATGCCAAAAATCACAAATTTGCAATTAAATGCTCAAGTGAAGTTGCAGCTATATAACTTATCTTGTACTGAGAGAGACACAACTACCATTTGTTGAATGTCCACAATGCCCCATGTGTCTTCTATAGTCTTTCTCATTTTATCAGCAGGGCAACCCAATGAAGCAGAACTTATGACCCTCAGTTTATAGATAAAAAAACTGAGGTTCAGAATTTCTTGATTCTCTCATTTCTCTACTGCCTACCATAGTAACTGGCATAGGAGTGCCCAATAAACATTATTTAAATATTGAACAAAAGACAAATTAACTAAATTGTTTTTTAAAATATCACCTAGAAGGTAACAGACCTGAATTTGAACCGAGGCTGATGGGCTTTAAAGCTGAAATTATTTCTACAAGTCCATATCTAGTCATAGTGATCTTAGTATCATCAGTGTCAAGTCTAAAAGTTAGAGACGAGGAGAAGTCTTAGAAATGAGAGTTATAGATCCATTTTGAAAGTGAGATTGAGACAGGAAATAAGATAATTATTCTGACATCCTTTTATATTAGATTCTACAGTTGGTTCAATGTGGAACATCTGTTTACCATTGAATGCAAAATAAAACTTTTCCTCTGATGTTTTGGTTCTTGAGTCTCCTAGAAAATGCTGGGTGAGCTACATCCTTTGAATATTAATGAAGCAAATTAGCTCCAAAAATGCCCTACTGTGTCTCAACTCCAGGAACCAACATTACTCATTAGACTCCTGTTGATTAGAAATGTTAAAGTGGGTTTTCTTTCTTTTCATTTTAATTAAATAAAGTTGACAGGCTTTTTTGAGTCCTGGTTGGCCAAGACTCCTAAAGTATGAAATGAGAGGAAAACAGCATCCTCTTCTAAACAACCCTTGCTGGCTGTGTTGGGTTTTATTCTTTCTTAAAGGAACCCAGGATGCAATCAGTAAGTTTTAAGACAATTGGGATCCAAAGGTTTCGCTCTTGGGATAGAAGGTAGAAAGACAGAAAAAGTGTATATTTTCTATATGATTGCAGATGAGTGGGTATGGTGATTATATATGGAGTCAGTCTGGTTTGCTAAGTGTCAAAATATTACATAAGTAGCAAGCACAATTTTAATTCTCCATCATCTGGCTTCGACATACCAAAAGACTGCAGTGATTTAAGGGTAATTAATTTTTTTATCTCAATGAGTTGATGCACAGCCATAGAAGCCCTGTGCAAGATTATAGCTGAGAACCTTATCCAAGCTGCCAAGAGTCAAGGAAGTCATATACTTTGATTTCTGTCCTTCATTTCCAGTGTCACATAAAAGCATTCTAACCTTAAGTTGTACCATTTTTAGTCAGTTTATAACCACATAAATAGCTTTGGAGAGTGTAGTCAACAGGGGTGAGATATAAAGACCTGGAGCAGAACAGCTTTGAGAGATGCGGGAAAAGAAAAAGAACTTGTCTTCGCTTTGTACTTCCTCCTGCTTACAAATAATAGCCAGTGGTGTCTGGACCTACCACACAATTTCTGCTGTCACAGTAAAATCCACCATCAGAAGACTGAAGGAATTGAAAGATTAGTAGAAGCTCTATCATTGAAACATTGCTAGCCTATAATAAATTAGTTAATTTATAAAACAACAAGAACAATAACTCCCAAAGTGTAGAATGAAAGTAAAGGACCCAGGAAGCAATCAGTAAGTTTTAAGACAAATGGGGTCCAAAGATTTTGCTCTTAGTAGATAGAAAAGGAAGAGAGAAAGGAAAAAGATATTATCTTTTCTTCTGTTAGCAATAAAAGGTAGAGAACTCCAAGCCAAACTATACTACAAAATATTAGTTGATACAGTTGCTTTTAGGCATTATCAATCCCATTTACAGATGACTAACTCTACCAAAGAGAGTAGAAGGGACTTCCTCATTGTCACAAATTACTAATCAATTAAAATATATTGAGCACCTGGACTGGTACTGTGTTAAACATTATAGAAACGGAAATAAAAAACACATAAATACTGCCTCTAAGAACTACTGTCACTACACACTGTGAGGCCTGGAACATTCAGTACATCAGTTAACAAAATTTTTTCAGTTCCTTCTCTGTGCCAGGAGGTAGGTCAAATCACTTCTCTTCTCTAGGTCTCTGTTTCTTCATTCCTCTTACCCTCAAAGTCTGTCTAATCCTAGAAACAACAGAAGGCAAGGAGAGAAAAAACTGAGGAATGGAGGTCATTTCTCCATCAATCAACAAACATAACCACTTAGAACATATCCAATGCTATAAGGGATTGGTAGAAAGAAATAATAGATAGCTGAGCTATGTTTTGTTTTGTTTTTTTTTGTTTTTTTTCCAGAAAGCTAGAACCCAGATTGTCTAAACCCTGGAGAATATCACTATGGGTTATCTGATTCTATTAAAACTATTTTACAATCAATTACACACACGCACACACACACACACACACAATTCATGTTTAGTGTGATGTCTGAAAAGTGTGGTGTTCAAATGCCTCTCTTAATCACTTAGCTGGAATTTTTTAGATTTAGTCCATAGGAATTTCTTTTAGAGTTTTGAGCCATACGGTTATATCGCTCCTTTTCTGAACTCCTTGCAATAAACTTATACAAATATTTTTAGGTTAGAGAACATAAACTTGTGTGATATTTAAAAATACATTCAGTCTGTCATGACTCTTATTGATGATGTGCCCATCGAAGGCATCGGAGAGTCTCCTTTCATAATGACTAGGTGGAATCCATTTCTTTCTAAGTGCTAGATATTAATGCATAAAAATAATTATGCAGTGTGATCCAGAGCCAGTGTGATCTGTAACTGTATAACAAGGGACACAATTAACACCAGGCATGGGAACTGTTATTATAATGAGCATTTGGTATGAAAGGATCATTATTTTTTTTAAAAAAAGTATAGAATATAAGACTTAATATGCCAGTTGTTTTCTGTAGACAAGCTAAATGGCTTAATTATCACCATTAGGAATCAGGTGTTGAAACTGTGGTATGAATTGCCTAGGATTGAACTTTGTGTAGAGATGGGTGTCATCAGGGAAGGGAGAGAGGAAAAGGACAGGTCCTTTTCCTATTTCATATCATTGAACCCACATAAGAGCTTCATCCGCGGTTGATGAAAGCATGGAATAAAGGGTATTCAGAGGCACTGATGGAAATGTCATGAGGTTCTATGGAACAGATTGTTCTTAGGGCTCCCCTACAGTTGCACTGGGTGGTATGCAGGAGTGAGGGGGCCCTATGAGAACTATTTACACCTTTCCCCAAGCCCGGTGCTCCATTTAGAGCAGTCTTCTCACTCTCACCCTTCACAATCCACTTTGTATGCCTTACCATCTTCATCTTCCTCAGGCTGCATTCTTCCTTGAATTTCCTGCCCCATCACTTTTGCTACTTTAAATTCTAAGTACTCTTCTTGAATCCACTCATATCACATCTTAACCAGGACAATTTCTGCAGAATTCAAGCCTACCATCGAGTTCTGTACAGTTTTTAGTCAATCAGGGCTTGGTTCTTACCCTGATCACTTAATCACTCATGGATGGTTTCCCCATGTCAGCTCTTTCTCTTTCATTTAGATGCATAAGCCTTTTGGTATCAAGAACTGATTTAGGGAGAAAGGGAATGCAACAGTTAGGATGAGGCTCAGTCCGGAATGACAGAAAACTCAAGTGGTGGTGACATACATAACAAGACATTTGCTTTTCTTTCACCTAAACACAGCCTAAGGCTTCCACAATTTTTAGAAACCTAAGCTCCTTCTATTTAGTTGTTCCACAATATATGGCTTATATTGTTAGTTTCATGAAAAGTTGGCATAAGTAAAGCCATTTTAAAATGGAGTCAGGGCAGCCATTCCAGAGAAACTGCATTGAACATTTTACTCCTTCAAACTTTGGAATGCTAAAACTGGGCAAAGTAATGTTTAGACTGGGCCAGAGAAGCACACTCTTCTAAACAGCTCTTTTAAAGCTAACAGGAAAGCAGACCTCCTGATTACAGGACTGAAAATTAAGAACATTCTTTAGAAATTTGTACCACTGTGTATGGATAAAAAAAAAAATAACAGCTTATTTGGACTAATAGAAATTTCTTCCTTGGCTTTTTAGCACCAATAGAAATTCCTTTCCATTATTCATGTACTTATTTTCCATCCCTTATGAAAACTCCTTGCCTTCACCCCCTAATCTGATCTCTTTTTGGGTTTCTGCCTGAATCAGTGCTTCCAGAATAGCTATTCTGTTATCTCAAATGAACACCTGTTGCCTCTCACTTTGGCTTTTTATTTTTAGATTAACAGTTTCAAGATTTCAATTTACTTTACAAGTTTACCTAAATAATAAGTAACATTTATAGAATAACTTTAATGTTTCAATGTCTTAACCTCTCTCCCTCACCCACTCCCTACCCTTCGAAGCCAAACCCAAGACAAAAATTTTCATACAGGTAGTTTACTTGGGAATGTGGTATTAAGGAGCCAGGAGTGAGACCCAAGGGGACATGTGATGGGGAGGAGGGAAAACCAATACAAATTTGTGTTACGTACATAGGCTACTTGTATTTAATCCCTTGGGGCATTCCAAGGAACTGTTTAAAGTAATTTTGCAAGTAGGATAAAGTCATGATTCTCATAAAAATGTAAAAAAAATAAACATATGGTAAATATTTAGGTCATAATCCATGAGGGAACTTGACAGATATTTTACACACTTCAAAAGAGGATCCAAGAACAGATACATTTACAAACCAGTTTTTGCCACATTGGGGAGAGGGCCTTTTAGACAGGACAGAATTTGCTTGTCTGTAGTTATGAGTTATTTTGCACCGCTATCAGTCATCTATAATTTAGAGCACTGTGAAATAGCTTCTATAGAATCAGATGACTCAGAGAGTGTCCTCCAGGTTCTGGACAATCTGGGGCCTAGTTTTCCAGTGAAGCTCGTTTTTCCCTCCAGAGTCCTATAGAAATGCTCAGGACTGTCACTCCCATCCCATTCAAGGAGGGTACATGTGTCTGTGCATCTCAAGAAGAAAGATTCATTTGATGTGAACCCTCAGAAGGAACCCGTCAATCAAAACTGCACAATTTGGATACCTCATTTACATAAAATGAACTTAATTGAGGACCTGGGTGAGAACTTTTGCTATAAAAGGTGACCTCCCTTTTAGGTTAATACTGAATCTGTGTCTCTCAAGCTGCAGCTTTTCTTGCTCAAATAAATGCTTACTATTCTTTATTACAGTCTAAAATTAATTTTGATTTACATTTGAATAATAGTCACTCTCTTATGCATGTCCACACCATTGTGACAGTGAGGACTGGGAAGCTAGAGGGACGCGGTGTAAGCTTTAGGTTGCATTTCCACAAAGTTTGCCCCAGACTCAGCAGTGGCTAAAACAAAATGTGGGCTGAGATTTTTACTGGTGCACTTTACATATGCTTTATCAGTCCTCCAAATAACCCTATTAAGTAGATGGAAATCTGAGGTTCAGAGTGGTTAAATTCAGTTGGCCTAGGTCACATAGCTAATTCAGTAAAAGCTTCAGATTTCAAATCCACGCAGTCTGTCTCCCCAAACACTTTTCCTAATTCTTACATTCTATTTGCTAGTTGCTTTTTTTGTGAGACCAGATCTAAACTTGAACATTGCTTAGGGTAGAATTTAGGTGTCAAATGCTGATGAATGCCAGAAGAGAATATCTAGATTTATCTGAAACAAAGAAAAAAATCCCCAATGGCAAATTTGTAATGATATCTAATGGTTCAGCTGGGACAAAAAATGATCAATTGTTTGTTTAACGTCATTGGTATTGCCTGATCTCAGAGCCATGCAGGATTTTTGCCACCCCTCCCTCCACCTCCTCCCCCCTACTCCCTCCACACTTGGCCTTTAATTGAAACAGCCGTAAAGTCTCCTTTTTTCTTCAAAGATAGAATGTATTGTAGAAGTGAGTATGGAGTCATTTGGAAAAGGAGAAAATTGCCTTACACAAAATCGTTCTGAAAATTTAGTAAGATCTGGTGAAAAGGAAATTTGAAAACACTTGGCCCCCACTGTCTCCAGCTGTACAAATAATTGTCCCTGATTTGTGTGCGGTAGAGCTGGGATGAAGGCCTGGGGGCTCAGGGGACCACTGGATACTTAATTATAACTTTCTGAGGATTGATAGTCTAGTTCAGGGGACATATTCAAGCTTGATTATTTACTTCTGTGGTATACCTTTGAGGAAGATTACATATACATATGTTTCCTTACTTGTGACTTTTCTTCTTTTCCGATCACATTTCCTTGTCTAAAAATCTTTTTCGTGCCCCAGTGGAAAGCCTCATGTGGGTATACTCAGCCAGGTTACTTTGACAATAAATGCAGCAACATTTGTTAAGTATCTCTCATTTCTGCTTTGGTTTAAGTAAATACTTATGACTTTAGAATTTATCTGGAAGACGAAAGTGCCACCTTGGAGTGTTTATGGAATTTATTGATACTCTACGTTTTCCTCATCCCTTACATAGGCTCTGCGATTTGGGGCATGTGACTGAGGCTGGAATCTCCACTGATTACAAATGTTAAACTGAGTTGATAATCCCTACCTCATTGGGGTTTGGGGAGGGCAGAGTAAGGCAAATGCATTGGAAAGTGCCTTGAAACTGTTAAGTGCCATGCTCCATAATATCAGCAAAGGCTAACATTGTTCTCTCTGATCTTCAATAAAAGAGAAGCTGAGGGTGTAAATTTCCATTCTAACTCAGCCAAGGCTATAATATGGGGAATAGGCTGATGTCTTCTGTGTGTATGCTGACATTATCCATAGCTAAATCTGGAGGAAAAAAGAGAAACTAAGTCTTGTTGCTCATCTTTGGGAAATAGCACAAGATATTAAAATATTTTGGTTATTTGCCATGGGCCAGGTTCTGTGCTGTTTTGCATACATTCCTCTTGTATTTTGTCTATCAGCACAAGCCAAAGGGGAGGTGGATGGAATGAAGAACAATCAAGAAGCAGACCATGGTGAATGAGGATAACAGAGAACTTCTCTACATGCATTCGGCTAACACTTGTGGAGTCCTATTGTGTGCCAAACACTATAGTGGGTAAACATATATCTTTGTGTTCGTTATTGAGTCTGTGGCATAATCACATATGGCAATGCAAAGAGAGGCAGATGGGAGGCTAAATGGTAGGTAAATCCTGGAACTGGCATATGCTTCCTACTCTAGGCTGGGGTCCCTGACCTTAGCTTTACAAATCAAAACCCAGGCCAAGGGCTTGGAGCTGCTTAAAGATCGATTCTTGGAGGTCACTAAAAGCTGCTCAATGTATGTTCCCACTTTCCATCTGTCCTCTAATCACAACCCCTGTGCTTCATTTAGTCAAAGCAGGCTCCCACATGGAGGGTGTAGGAGCAGACAAGACCCACCTCTGTCAGCTCATTTTTAAATGTCATTCTTCAAAGACTCCTCTCCAAACTCAGAAGGAAACTGAAGCTGCTGGCTAGGGCTCAAGCTCACAACAGCAGCAACTCAAAGATGTCATGTGGTCTGCATTAATTAGACCCACCAAACCCATTACCTATGAAAGCCAGAGTGCTTAAGCAATTAGTGATTATTTGGCTAGTGTTCTCCATCGCCAGATGGCTTCTGCAAGTCTCCCACATTGTCAGAGAAATTACATACACATGGAAGCAACACTGATGTGATGTAATGACATGGACAGAGTGAACATTCTAGGAATGCAGTGGGAAGATAATACTAATGGTCTCAATCATAAATTTAGGGGCTGTTTATTCGACATAAGCTAAATAGCAGGCTTGGGGCTAGATATTCTGCTTGTTATCATTTCAATCCTTACATGACTCCTGTGGAGTAGGTGCTAAGTTATCTTCATTTACTTGAGAAAAAAACAAAGTTTCGAGAGACTCTCCGAGGTCACCCAAGAAAAATATATAAAACTGGGATTCAAACTCAGATCTGTCTGGCTGCAAAGCGCATTCTCAAATCACATAGATCTTTCTGTGATAACATGGTAGGAAGAGTTGCCTTAAACATATCACTTCCCCAGCCCAGATTATGTCCTTCTTGTTTATATTCTTATAGCACACATTAAGTCTTTTTTTAAATAGCCATAACTGTCATATGCTTAATGCCTATGTCCCCCTGTTATACCAAGATCAGTGAAGGCAGGACTTTGTTGTTTTCTTTTTTACTTTATCCACAACTCTTTGCATTATGCCTAGTATATTATAAGTGGTCAACCACTACTTGTTTAGTGATTTAATGAAAGCAAACAATCAGACAATAAAAAGGGAGTGAAAGAAATAAGACAGAACTCAGAGGATATGGAAAGATCTTTGGGTTTTATGTTTACAAATATATAACAGTGGTGTGTTGTTAAATCAGTTCTCTGGGGTGGGGGGAACTCCCTGATTTGTAGCATTTACCAGTTTCCATGGTGTAATACTCCCTCCATGACCAATTTCAAGCTACTGACATGGTATCACTGGATGCAGAGTTGGAAGAGAGGCACAGTATTGGCTCTTGTCAAATCCAGCAGGACTTTCTCAATTTTTTTGTAGTCTAGAAAAAGTCAGTTTCCTCTATGATTTTCATCATTCTTCCCATCCATAGAATAAAGATCTAAACTAGTAGTTTCCACATTCTCTATCAGCTTTGATGCTCTATGAACTTATATAGGACATCTTTTATGATTTGGTTCTTCCATTAAGTTGAGGTAATGAGAGTGACGAGGAGGACAGAAGACAGAGAACTAAATCCCAAGAATATAGAGTGAATGGCTCAGACCAACAGGTAGTTACAGCACATTGGCATCTTGCCTGCCTTTCTCAGAAAATCTCCCAGTGCTCTCAGAATAGGTCACTTTTTACAGCCAACTGAAGGAATCAATCCATTTGCTTCTCAAGTACAATATAATTATACAGTTATTCCACACTTTTCCAAAGTTTGCTTTACACCACTTTGTTTTTATGAAAGACCTATATTAATATCTGTTTTCTCTAACTGAAAGAAATCTAAAGAGGATTTTTGCTTTTATAAAAATAATGTGAAAAGCTAAAATAGCATCCTGTGTTGTTTTAAAGAGGGGCAGAGTGCACCCCAAGCAGTAAGAGTGACCCCGCCAAGCTCTTTATATAGGAACTATACTCAGTATCTCAGTCAAGCTGCCATAACTTTAAATGTTCTATGAGGATCTCTGCTTTATCGCCATTTATTTTATGTATTCATTAGCAAAATGTGTCCTAAGGTAATTGCTTCTTTGCTTTATGCCATTTTGACTTACATAAGGTTTCACAGGAATACTTTACTTTTGGATAGCAGAGGAAACCTGTGTCTCACCAATTGCAAAAGTCAAGCATCAGTGAATTTTGGAAAGCTAATACTTAGCATTAGAAAACAGCTAAAGATAAAGCACCCTGTTACATGTGTTGGAGAGGTGTAGAGAGACTTACAGGTTCTATATTTGAGAAAGACAAATAGATGCAATGAGAGCATGGTGACATCCTTATTTCATGCCTTTCTGCTTACTTGACCATCCCCTCTTTTCTTTTACTATTTACTTTACAGTATATAGGCTCTCCATCCCAAGGTAAATGTAAAATGTCACAGAATATTCTAGGGAGAAACTGTTATTGTGACTAATATGTGAAAGCTATACTTCTGCCTCTGCAGTATTTTTGGTGGTTAGTCATGGCCTTAACATCTCAGTATCACAGGGTTACAAAGTCACTAGTTTGAATGTTCATTCTATAGAATGTTGAAAAACAGGTTTCTATAAACAGAAAATTCTTTCAAGTAAAGTTACTATAATTCGGATAGCTTGGCATAGCCTATTTGAAGAGGTTTAATGATTTAGAGACAAAGAATGAGCTATAAATGTTTACCCTCTTCTGGGACTCATAGATCATTTCAGAATGCTGGAAGTCACCCACACAATCACACTAATTAGATCTTTTGCCTTGAAGTTTCTCTCCACCCATTAGTCAATATGTATAATGCATTCGTTTCAAATTCAGATGCAGGAAGCATTTGTTGAAACTACAACATTTGCCAAACATGTTAGGGGGGTAGGGAGAGGACACAGATGATGAAAACATAGTTCCTTTCTTCCAGGAGCTCTCAATATGGTATCAGAGGACAGGGTAGTCATGCAGTACTCAAGGAGGAATTCAATATTAATAGAAAGAGATATATGTAGGAGAAGCACAGGACTTTGAGACATGTGGTAGGAAGAGAGGATCTGGAATCAGATCAAATATATTTACTAGCCATGTGATCTTAGCACTGTAAGCTTTACTTAGCACTGTAAGCTTTAGTTTTTCTATATATAATCATACTTATCTATTGAGTTGTTTTGAGGATTATATGAGACAGTGCTTGTGAAGTACTTAATACAGTCTCTGATATATAGTGAGCACTCAATAAACATCAGTTGTTATTAGTGATTTTCCTTGGGAGCAATACTGGGTGTGAGATAAATGAGAGTGGTCATGGGTAGGAGTAGGAATGGGGAAGCACATTGAAGACAGAGTGACAGAGACATGCATGTGTAAAAGACCACAGTATATAAAATATTGATGAATGTGAAGGAATGGAATTTGAAGAAGACTAGAGCAAGCTTGGAAAGATAAAGAGGGTGACCTCTACATGAAGGCACAGGAGACCTACTGGCATTTTTAAGGCAGTGGTCAAATCTTCGAATTAGAGTTTGCTCAGAAAATATAATGAATTAAAAAAGAGAGGAGTTTTGAGGCAGGGGGACCTATTAGGGAGTTTTTTTGTCTAGAGATGCATATTAGGAAACCATTGGTGTTGGGCAGTAGTTGATACCATGGAGGCAAGGAAGGACTCCCAGAAATAAATGTAGAATAAGAAGACTCAATGGTGAAAACTTAGGGAATCCCACATTTCAGAAATGGCAGAGAAACAAGTACTGATTAAGAGAAAATAACAGAGCTAAGAGCAGAAATAGAGGTTAGCTTCACTAAGATAAGGAAAAAGTATATCTCTGGGAAGATAGAGTTAGCAATATCAAATACCACTGAGATGCCAAGAAGGCTGAGACTTGAGAAGAAGCCAAGAGTTGAAGCAATTAGTGGTTCATCAATGGTCTAATTAGAGCAATTTGATTGGAATCTTAGATTGCAGATGAAAAAAAAGGAGGTAAGGAAATGAAGTACAGATTGTATATAACTCTTTAAGGAACTGGGAGATTATGGATGAAGAGACAAAGGTAATTGGGAGGTAAGTGATGAAGAGACAAAGGTAATAAATTGGGAGATAAGGGATAAAGAGACAAAGGGCAGGGAAAATCAGAAGTTAAGTAACTTAAAAGGATTGGATGCTCTGTTTTGAAGGGGAAGAGTTTGATTTAAAAAGAGGAATCAAAAAGACAGAGAGAAGAAATGCCCTCAGAGCCTAGAGTAGAGCATATCAAAACTACAAGTGTGGTCTCTAATGGAAGAGGAGACTCTCTTCCCCTGAGACAAGAAGGAGCAAAATAAGAATGCATAGGAGGATATCTAATTGACTCATGCATATCTTAAACTGATCTCAGAAATTTCTCCAGTAGTAAGTTCCAACATGAAATTAGGCAATATCCTTTCACTGTTCAAAATCGGATAAGTCTGGATGAAGTTATGTCATCATGTCTTAGTATGAATGAGTTCATCAGATAACTTGTAGAAGCTGAGGATTACAGACTTTAGATTATTTGACTGACTCTATTAAAGAAGTGTAATTGCATCTGACAGGGAGACTTGAGAATAATCTCACTAACAAAATACTCAAGTGCTGTTGAACTTGCTCTTTTTGGCAAGAAAAGGAAGAGAAGTCCTACAAATAGACTGCCTGGGAAGGGTAAAAGTCTTATTGAAGTTTAAATTTATACATAATTTGTTTTTCTCTTTAATATTTACTATTTAATTAAAATGTTTTTGTGCAATCTCCAAGGAGTATAACCTTGGAAATTACCACAAGGCTTATATTCACAAAACTTTTAAAAAAGAATTTTTGCTGGAAGATATGTTTGTTCATGTAAACTATGAAATACGATTGTTTTGAAAAGTTAAATTTGCTCTCTTAGGCCATAAATGAACTCAAAGCCCTGTGGTGATTAAACCACCATTTTGAGAATAAACTCAACAAACTGTATTGATTGATCCATCACTATATATATTGGTTATGTTTTGCTCTAAGGTAGCATTTTGTCTCTTTCCCTCCTCTTAGAAGTGGCAAAATCTGGGGAATAAGAAAGAATGCAGTGCTGCCCATAGATGACTTAGGGTAGCTGAAAATTGAGATAGGTGTAACAAATCTCCCTCTATGTATTACCTTAGATTTGGTAAGAGAAGCGTTTAAGGGAGAATACCGAATTATCATGTACCTTCAAATACACTCTTTTTTTCTAAAAGTTCATCAATGGGAAGCTAGAGTGAGTAAGTATAAAGTCTAACTTCTCACTATGGTCAAAATGGCTAATCATGATCTTGCCCCTGCATAGCTCTGCTATATTCCTTGTTCACAACATTCTAAACACATTGGTCCTTCTTTAGTCCCTCATAAAGTCTATGCATTTCCCTACCTCAGGATGTTTGGATATGCTCTTTCCCCGTTCCTGTCATGGTTTTCTTTTTTTTTTTTAAATATATTTTTTATTTTTAAAATTACAGTTGTCATACAATATTATATTAGTTTCAGGTGTACAACAGTGATTAGACATTTATATAACTTATAAAATGATCACCCTAATAAAGCTAATACCCATCTAACACCATACATAGTTATTATAATATTATTGACTGTACTGCCTATGCTATACTTTATACCCCCATGACTATTTATTTATTTATTTTTTAATTTTATTAGGGGTAACATTGACTAATACAATTATATAATTTTCAGGTGTACATTATAATTTGACATCTGTATATTCTATTACCACTCAAAGTCCAGTTTCCTTCAGCTACCTTATATTTGATTCCCTTTACCCACTTCACTCCCCAGCCCCCTGTATTTGACCCCCTTTACCCCGTCTACCTCTCCCCTCTTCCCCCACCCCCTACGCTCTGGTAACCACTAGTCTATTATCCATGTCCCTGAGTCTCTGTTGTACTGTTCATTTGTTGCTTTTAGGTTTATATCCCACATGTAAGTGATATCATGTGATTTTCTACTTTTTCAGTCTGACTTATTTCACTTAGCATGATTATCTTGAGGTCCATCCAGCTGTTGCAAATGGCAATATTTTCTCTCTTCTTATGGCTGAGTAGTATTCCATTGTATATATGTACTACAGTTTCTTTAGCCAATCATCTATCATAGAATACTTCGGTTGCTTCCATGTCCTGGCCACTGTGAATAGTGCTGCTATGAACATTGGTGTGCAAATTTCTTTTTGGATATGGGTTTTCAAGTCTTTGGGGTAAATACCCAGTAGTGGGATTGCTGGATTATATGGTAGATCAATTCTTAGTTTTTTGAGGAATCTCCATACTGTTTTCCATAGTGGCTGTGCCAATTTGCAGTCCCACCAGCAGTGTATGAGGGTTTCTTTTTCTCTGCATCCTTTCCAACATTTGTTATTACTTATCCTGTTGATTATAGCCATTCTAACAGGTGTGAGATGGTATCTCATTGTGGTTTTAGGTTGCATTTTCCTAACAACTAGCGATGTTGAGCATCTTTACATGTTTCTAGGCCATCTGTATATCCTCTAGGGAGAAGTGTCTGTTCAGGTCCTCTGCCCATTTTTTGATTGGATTGTTTGTTGTTGTTGTTGTTGTTATTGAATCTTATGAGTTCTTTGTATATTTTGGATATTAGCCCCGTATTGGAGGCATTGCTTGCAAATATATTTTCACATTCAGATGGTTGTCTCTTTACCTTGTTGATGATTTCTTTTGTTGAGCAGAAGCTTTTTAGTTTGATGTAGTCCCATTTTATTTTTGCTCTTACTTCCCTTGCCTTTGAGGTCAAATTCATAAAATACTCTTTAAATCCAAAGTCCTTGAGTTTAGTTCTTATGTTTTCTTCTATAGATTTTATTGTTTCAGGTCTTATATTCAGGTCTTTAATCCATTTTGAGTTAATTTTGGTGTGTGGTGATAGACAACAGTCTAATTTCATTCTTTTGCAGGTGGCCTTCCAATTTTCCCAGCACCATTTATTGAAGAGGCTTTCCTTTCTTCACTATATGTTTTTGTCTTTTTTTGTCAAAAATTATTTGCCCCTATAAATATGGGTTTACTTCTGGACTCTCAATTCTGTTTCACTGGTCTGTGTGTCTGTTTTGCTGCTGTTACCATGCCGTTTCTATTACTGTCACTTTGTATTATAATTTGAAGCCTATTTTGTAACTAACAATTTGTACTTCTTAATCCCTTCCTCTTTATCACCCATCCCACCTCACCCGTTTCCTAGCTGGCAACCATCAAAATGTTCTCTGTATCGATGAATTGGTTTCTTTTTTTGTTTATTTTGTTCTTTAAGTAAGTGAAATCATATGGCATTTGTCTTTCTC
This sequence comes from Eidolon dupreanum, assembly GCA_028627145.1. Lineage (NCBI taxonomy): Eukaryota > Metazoa > Chordata > Mammalia > Chiroptera > Pteropodidae > Eidolon > Eidolon dupreanum. The sequence continues at coordinate 45,265,064 of CM053507.1, forward strand.
TGTCTGACTTACTCCACTCAGCACAACACCTCTAGGTCCATGCATGTCATTATAGATTGTAAGATTTCATTCTTTTTTTTCATGGCTGAGAAATACTCCATTGTATATATGTACTATCACTTTATCAATTCATTCATTGATAGACACCCAGGTTGCCTCCATATCTTGGCTGTTGTAAATAATGCTGCAATGAACATATGGATTCGCATACCCCTTTGAAGTAACGTTTTGGTTTTCTTTGGATAACTACCCAGAGGTGGGATTACTAGGCCTTCTTTGTCTCTTGCTATAGCCTTTGTTTTAAAGTCTATGTTGTCTGGTATAAGTATTGCTATCCTTGTCTTTTTTTCTTTTCCATTTTCATTAAATATCTTTTTCCATCTCCCCACCCATAGTCTGTGTGTGTTTTTTGATCCAAAGTGAGTCTCTTATAGGTAGCATTTGTAGGGGTCTTGTTTTCTTATGCATTCAGTCACACTATCTTTTGACTGGAGCATTCAATCCATTCACATTCAAAGCAATTGTTTGTAGATATGTAGTTATTTTTCATTTTATTACTTATATTTTTTATCTTTTCTTCTTCTTCTTCTTCTTCTTCTTCTTCTTCTTCTTCTTCTTCTTCTTCTTCTTCTTCTTCCTCCTCCTCCTCCTCCTCCTCCTCCTCCTCCTCCTCCTTTTCCTCTTTCTCCTCCTCTTCCTCTCCTCCTCCTCTCCTCCTCCACCTCCTCCTCCTCCTTTTTCCTTCTTCCTTCTTCCTTCTTCTTCTTTCTTCTTTCTTTTTTCGTCTTTCGTCTTTCTTCTTTCTTCTTTCTTCTTTCTTCTTTCTTCTTTCTTCTTTCTTCTTTCTTCTTTCTTCTTTCTTCTTTCTTCTTTCTTCTTTCTTCTTCTTTCTTCTTCTCTTCCCCCTCCTTCTAACATTTCTTGTAATACTAGTATGGTGTTGATGAACTCCTTTAGCTTTTTTCTTGTCTGGGAAGCTCTTTATCTGTCCTTTGATTGTAAATGACAGCTTTGCTTGGTAGAGTAATCTTGGTTGTAGGTCCTTGCTTTTCATTACTTTGAATATTTTGTGCCAAATCCTTCTGGCCTGCAAAGTTTCTGTTGAGAAATCAGCTGATAATCTTATGGGTTCTTCCTTGTGAGCTTCCTTGGAACTTCCTTGTCGGCAACAAAATTCCTTTTCTCTTGCTGCTTTTAGATTCTCTCTTTGTCTTTAATCTGTGGCATTTTAATAATGATTTGTCTTAGTGTGGGCTTCTTTGGGTTCATCTTGTCAGGGTCTCTCTATACTTCCTGGACCTATATGTCCATTTCTTTCACCAGGCTAAGGAAGTTTTTCATCATTATTTCTTCAAATAGTTTATCAATCTCTTGTTCTGTCTGTTTTTCTTATGGTACTCCTGTGATGCTAATGTTGATAACCTTGATATTGTCCTGGAGGTCCCTTACACTATGTTCATTTTTTAAAAATTCTTTTTCTTTTTCATGTTCTAATTGGATGTTTTCTGCTCTCTTATCTTCTAAATCACTGATTCTACCCTCTGCTTCATGTAACCTGCTGTTGGTTCCTTCTAGTATATTCTTCATTTCAGTTATTACATTCTTCATTTGTGACCGGTTCTTTTTTGTGGTTTCTATGTCCTTGTTTATGCCTCTTTTTCCTCTTAGTTAGAGTTCTCACAATGTTCCTTAAGCATCCTTATAGCCACTGTTTTGAACTCTATTTGGTAGATTGCTTGCATCCATTTCATTTAGTTCTTTTTCTGGAGTTTTCTCCTGTTTTTCATTTGGGACATGTTTTTTGTTTCCTCATTTTGGCTGCCTCTCAGTGTTTGTTTCTATGTGTTAGGTGCATCTGCTTTATCTTCCAGTCTTGGCAGGGTGACCTGTTGTAGTAGGTGTCTTGTGGGGCCCAGTGATGCAGTCTCCCTGGTCACCCGAGTCCGATGCTTTAGGAGTGTCCCTTTTGTGGGCTTTGTGTGCCCTTCCATTATAGTTGAGCCTTGGTTGCTGTTTGTATGTGAGTAGATGGGACTGACCCTCAAGCTGATTGGTTGTGAGGTCTAGCCAGAGACTACAGTGGAAGAGCTTTTGTGCAGGGACTGACCCTATTGAGAAGGTTTCACTTTAGTGGTGCTCTGTTGCCTTCCCAGTCTGCCCTTTGGGTATGTCATCTTCAGATATGGCCCTGGGTGGTTCTCTGGCTTGGTCAAAAGCCAGCCACTGGGCATACTGGCCCTAAAGCATCTTGAGAGAAGCCTAAGTTTAGCCACAGGTCAAGTTTAGCCACTGCCTGTGCCCTGCCTGGGGCCACTTGGCATGAGCCACCAAGCAATCCACAGGTAACTGCCACTGGCGCTGAGCTTAGAGGTGCCTTGAAAGACCAAGCCACAAACTGGAGCTGGTCATTGCTAGTGCCAAGATTGGGACTACTCAGCAAGTGGTACGGGATACATTGAGGCCAGTTGCTGCTTGTTTGGGTTTTGAGAACTTTTGAGAGATTTTAAGAAAGTCTGTAGCATGAGCAAAAATAAGCCATTTGTATGGAAAAGCCACTGGCATTAGCTTGGTTGGGCTCTCAACATGGGTGGAGCAGGGCCTCATGGCATCACAAGGGCAGAATTTCCAGTGTTTGCCAGGTCGATGGAGATTCAGCTATGGTGGTAGCATACATTGGCATGCCAGGATGGGGCAGGACTCAACAAAGAAACAATGGATTTTGCCAGCACTTCTGTCTGGGAGAAAGCTGCCCTCCAGCCCTTGCCCTGAAACCATACAATTCAGTTCCTCCGTATATGTCCCTGGCACCGTTCAACCTGTTGCCACAGAGCTGGAGCTCAGAGTGAGTGAGTTTGTCAGCAAGTGAGTCTATACATGGGCCCTTTAAGAAGAATGTGTGTGGCTCCGACCACCCTTCGTCTCACTCAGCCACAATCTTTGCTGATTTTCACAGCCAGAGGTTATGAAGATTGCTCTCCCTGGAAGTGGATCCCTGGGCTGGGGAACCTGGTGTGGTACCTGAACTCTTTACTCTTTAGGGGGGATCTTTGCAGACAAGATATTTCCCATAATTTTTAACCACCACAGGTGGGTATGAGTACCAGCTCCTACTAGTCTCGAGGTGGCTTCTTCTGCATGTCTCTAGTTATAGGACTTCTATTCAGCTAGATTTTAGGTGAATGTCAGTGATGGTTGTTCTGTAGTTTAGTTGTAATTTTGCTGTGGTTCTGAGAGGAGGCAAGCATAGCATTTACCTTCTCTGCCATCTTGGCTGGAAATCCCCTATCGTGATTTTCATTTCGCTTCCTTAATTTTCAGTTCAAATGTCACTTCCTTTAGAGCTATTTTCCCTAATCTATCTACCTAAAATAGGCTTACCACTCTCATGTTTATCTCACCAAAACCTGTGTGACACCTACATGACACTAATAGCAAATTGGGATTATTTTAGTTCTGTTTGTTAATATAATGGTAGGAATCATACTTATTTTTTTTCCTTTTACCCCTGTTATATCTTCAACACAGAGCATGACACACTGAAGGCATTCAATAAATTTTTGTTTAATGAAGTAATAATAGAAATAACAGTAACCTTTTAATGAACAATTTCTAAGTTCTAGGCAACTTGTTAAGCACAATACATGTAGTAATGTCAAACAATTCCATCAACAATTCCTCAGAGTGTGTTATTGTTTCTATTATATAGATTAGTAGAGAGATTAAGTTATTTGCCCAATGAATTTTAAATGACTAAAATGTGGTTTAAATTCTGATGGTTGTGACATTAATTTGTGCTATTAGACATGACATTTTATTTCTATTATCATTTTTCTTTAAGAGTAGCATATTGGGGATCCAAATTCAAATTGTCCAGAATTCCTTTTAAACACATGATAATCAGCCAAATTTTTAAAATTCTGCAATTAGTTTTCTTACTTCCCCAAATTTGGACCTCATTTTGGAGGCCTTGTACTGGTCTCAGTACTGAGCTTAATTATTTGGGAAGTTTTCTGAGACATTTTTTCCTCTCTTACTCAAATCCAGTCTCTCTCTGTGGCCTTCATTAAAGAGGTACAGAGATGCAAACAATTACTGCAAAATATGTGTTTTAAAAGGTATATCAACTGCATGGAAGATGTGCAGAATTCTGAGAAAACACAATCCCAATCTCTGCAAAAGTTAGTCAGAATAGTATTTCATCAGCCTGGATTTTTATTTCTCCCCAAGATCTCTAACTCCCTGGAGCTGTTTTAATCTTGGCTCATTAAAAGTTAATATAATTTGAATTGGTGCTATCCATTTTGTGTCTGGACACCTCATTTACTGAACTCAGGCTGTGTTCTGTGTACCCAGCCTATGTAAAAAGTGTATGTACCCACCTTACCTTCAATCAAGTTACAGACTCAGATGGGAGTAATCAATAGCTGATCGTTGATAAATGGTAATCGTTACAAAGAATACAGATTCAAATGTCAGCCACAGAATGGATGCCAGCTATTTGTTGTTGGGTAATTCCAGACTGTCAGGAGGTAACAAAGAGAGATCACTATGCTGCAGTCATTACCTAGCCCAGGGGAGAAGTGTTGAACATCAATACTTGAGCTGTGAAAGTAACAGAAACTTGAGGGCCAGTCATGCTTCATAAGGGGGAAACTTTGCAAGGGGGAAGTTTAATAAACCCCAAATTCTTAAGCATGTGCTGCAAAGAACTACTATTGTCCAAAATTCCCATCTTAAGAGTTAGAGTCATCCTGTCTGACTCCTATAGTACTAAAATTTGACAGAATTATGATCTGAAGAATAGTTACTCCTGGGTGATAGTGTTGCATGGGGTTAAGAGAAAAAGGGAATAGGCAAAACAATTTTTTTTTTATATTCAGTACTGACCTATTCTTACCACAAACAGCTTCCTGAGTTGTTACCACCATTTCCTATGGGATCCATGGTCATTTAATTTATTCATTCATTTTTTTTTATTCACACAGAACAATCCACCAAGCACTTAACTATATGAAAATGCTTGCTACAATAAGAATGGAAAAATAAATAAAATACTGAATATGGACTTTGCCTATAGAGTGGTTATATTCTCTGAGGGTGAAAGATAATTATCAGCTTAATAGTTATTAAAATACAATGTGATAACATCTAAAGTTTGTGAAGTTATGAGAACATAAATCTGAGAGCATGTTTGACTAGTGATAAAGGGGCAGAAGAAAGTATCATATTCCAAGAGATTTTTTGATATTGATCTTGAATGATGAAACCTTTACCATTTATCAGAAAAAGGTAGAGAGCAGTTTATTAAAAGAGAGCAACTATGAAGGCTGTCCAGATTAGAGTAAGTAAATTCATTTGCTTGAAAAATAATGATCTGTGAGTTGATACTGGGGGAATTGAAATTGGGATAAACAAAATAACAGTACCATGCTGTGGAATGTTGTATTTTAGTCTTGTGCCCAATGACTCCTTCAGATTTTTGAGAAAGGGAGTCATCCACATGTTTCCATATTTTATATAGAGCCCTTTCTGGAAGTGTATGATGAAAACATGGTAGAGTAGAAATATTTAAGTCTTTGAGGTTAGGACTTTTTTTAATAGTCCAGGTAAGAGGTGTCATGGGATGGATAGGGAGGGCATGCTGGTGTTACTCACCAAGGTGGAGTACTTGAAAGAAGAATAAGTGTAATCATGTGAATAAGAAGTTTAGAAAAAGGACATGTTGAGTTCAAAAGCACTATAGGAATTTCTGGTGAAGATGCAATAAAGTATTGGAGGCATGGGGTTAGAGATTAGTAGAGATGTCAGGAAGGTAGATAGGAATTTGAAATTACTATAAAACGGATACTCTGGTCATTGATAAAATTATGGGGATGAGGAATCATGAGTAGGTGAAAAGAGATCTAAGAGTAAAAGCATGGTGGTGAATGTTCACACCTATTGGGATGAACAGAGGAGATGCCAATTCAGGAGCTAGATTAAAATGGTCAGAAAGGTCAGAGGGCAACTTTGAGGGAAACCCAAATGAAATACTTTGGTCCACAACTACAGTAACAAAAGTCTAATGAAGAAGGACCTAAGTTGGTCCTTACAATGAATATATTCTATTAATTATTTGACTTTATCAATTTATATTAATAGTCTCTATTGAATTTTAGTTAACCATCTACTTACTGTAATAGGAGACAATAAAACATAATTGTAGCGATGCTAGTAATTATTTCAGAAAAATGTTAATAAATGTTGGCATGTTGATAAGTCAGGATGGAAAAAACCTCTGTCATTATTATGTGATTGTTTTATTTGCTCCTCACGTAAGAAGTTCTCATTATACTTATTAAGGTGATGTATTTTAATAAAAAACTTCTTATTTAATGGTTCCTATATTATATTTTATACTCAAACTTGGGTTAAAATCAAAGGGAACAGTTGTCTCAGTTTTACTGGTGGCCTGTTGGCAGTGAGTCAGACACATTTGTTGAGTTGCGTTTACACATATTTAATAGTTGAATAGGGATGCTGGTTAAGGAATGTCTTATCTCTTGATGTATTAATTCATTCAGCAAGTATTTATTGAGGTTCTAGTAACTGCTCTAGAATCTAAGAATAAAGCAGTAAAAATAGTCAACATCTCTACTCTCACAGTGTTTTTTGGAAGATAGCAGGGGAGACAAATGATCAGTCAATCAAATGTCAGCAGATACCGATAACTGCTTTGAAAAAATAGGGTAGAATAAGTGATAAAAATGAAAGAGAGCCTTGCATTTAAGAAAAAAGGCCTCTGGATATCACACTTTGTCAGCTAGTTAGTGGAGACTTCAGCAAAAGGGAGTTCCCAGTGAATAATGTTGTGCTGCCTAGCCCTTGCTCTCAGCAGAATCTTCTCTCATTCATGCTGTCTCCTTTGTTGCTCTTCCTTGTTGACTCCCCTGGTTAGCAGCTGGTAGATCCCAGTAACTCTCAAGGTCCTGCTGTGTCACCTCAGGTTCTTTCAGCTATAGAGCAACTCTTTTGACAATCTGCTGCTAGGCACTTCCTCATCTTTAAATACCCCAGCGAGATAGCAGCTCCCTGTGGGCTTATAATGGTGCCCTCTAGCTGAATATCCTTGACGAACCAGCCCTTTGGTTTTTAGTATTTATGTTTTTAGTTAAAAAAAGTTTAAACAATTGTAACAGTAATACATAATGTTGCAGAAATATTCTAACAATAGAGAGATAGATTAAAACATTTTTTTCTCTTACACATTTTTCTCCAGTTTCTCCAAGTTTAACCTACTCCCTAGAAGGAATAACCTAAATTTAGCAGTTTCTTGTGTCTTTTTCCATCTCTGTAAGAGTAAGTGGAAGAGGCTCAAACCCCAACTCTATAATATTAAAGTATCTTATCAATCTTTTCATATCAAGATATAGGCTCTACTAAGTTTTCGTGCCAACTACTCAAGAAGTTCTTTGGGTATATTTGTGTAGGGCATCAGACTAAAAGAGAAAACTATATACTAAGAAGGACCCTACATAATAGAAATGAAATGTGAAATAACAGACTTTGGTAAGAGACTCAAGACTTTTAAGAGAAGGACAAGAATGTGTAACATTGGAGTGGCAAAGATGTTCTGACATGGTCCAATTCCAGAAGGAATTGTGGTATCAGTAGTTAGCTTTGTGCTTTTCAGTGCTCCCCCATTCCCACTGTTGTTGCATATCTTGGAGCTGGAATAATTACCCATAATCCTGAGAAAGAGTCAGCCCTGTCTCTACAGATATTTTCATCTCTCTATTCCAGGCCACTGAGACTTCTATTTTGCATTAAATTAAATAGGCTCACTTTGCATGTTTTGATTAATTGCTTCTTTTTAACAATAAATTTTTATAAAGGAAATTTTATATAATCATATGTGGAAAACCACTGCACATTTTTATACATGGAATAAAACTATAAAAATAAGTGCAATTAAAAACAAGTAATATTATTAAATTTTAGCTAGATTCTGTTTCCTGCTGAGTCTCTGAGCTGAATCCTACTATTTCTTCATGGAGGAAAAAAGGGAGGTATTTCACCTTGAAGTATTGAGAAGAATAAACGAATTAAAAAAAAAAAAAACAAAATTAAAAATTATCTCACTAATACACAACCTAGGTCCTTCTTCAAGTATTCTCTGGGATGTACAGCTGTAGGAAGTGTGGTCAGCAGACAGCCTCCAGCTTTCAGCTCCTTTGAGGTCTGTCTCAGCTGCAGAGAGTAGGCCTAACCTAGTTCATATCCTTCCCAGAACAGTGTCCACTCAATGACTCAGGGAGTCATGAGTATATAAGACCTGATTATTTAGGCCCAAAGAGAGATCACTCTGATGGACAACGTTTGCTCTAGAACTTCTTGTCACTTTGGCTGGGACTTTGTTGAGTTGCATCATGGTTTGCACAATCTTAATTTCTCCCCCGTTCTTCCATAGATGTTGATGTCTAATAAACATAAAGGCAGTATTTCCCAAGTTCCATCTCAGCATCTGCTTCTGGAGAATCCAACCAGAAACAAGGATTTAATGCTATTTAATATAGGGTTAGTTTGCCACCCAAATGCAGTCTGGTGCAACCAAGAAAACCTGAATTTAGTCTGATACACCTGAAATTCAATGTTCTCATTGTTTTTAATGAATTATTTTAGCCTCCAGAAATTCCCAATTTTATTGACTCTAAAATAAGAATAATAATTCTTCATTGAACTTCTTTATACAGTGAAAGAACATGTATAAGAAACATAGGATAGGGACTATCTTAAGAGTCTAGAGCTAGATTATGCACTAGATCAGTACTGTCCAATAAAAACATAAAACAAGCCACAAATTTGAGTTGCCTATGCAATATAAAATTTTCTAGTGGCTGCATACAAAAAATCAAAACTCAGTTGAAATTAATTTTAGTGATATATTTTATTTCACCCAATAGACCCAACACATTATCATTTCAACATGTAATTAATATAAAATTATTAATGAGATTTTTTACTTTTTTTTTGCTATTAAGTCTTAGAAAACTGATGTATGTCTCATACTTGGAGATTATATCAATTTAGATGATCCATGCTTCAAATGATCAAAAACCACCTGTAGCTAGGGGCTACTGTATTGAAAAGCACAGTTCTAGGACGAATCTCAAGTTTTATCTCTAATCCACAGTGAACCTTCAGTGAAAGAGAGAATTATAGAGGTTTAAATGCTATACAAAATCTGGAAAAGGATGGACTGGGATGAGAGAGAATACCTTGACAGTGCTCATCTTCTTTCATTAATACTCTTGGAACATCTACGGAAGTTTCCAGCTACTTTACTGGACAGATAATTAATAGAACATAACCACTGTTCATTCAGAATATTCACTGCTACAACTTTAGCTGAAATATGTTTCAGGGTTATAAACATAACATTTCATCCTTCATCAAAGATCTTATTTATAGTAAAATGTGAAGAAATTCTATTCTCAAGAGATAGGAAGGAAAATAAAAAATTTAAAAGGAAGTTTGGATATAAGAAAATTTACTGAAATTTCAAGGTATCTTTTTGAGACTGCCAATTTTTTCATGTGATGCAAAGGGAAATGGAGGAGAATTAAAAGAGTTATTAAAAGTATAAAAATATTTTCATTATAAGGGAGAAGTATTAGCCTGTTATAATCACCCACACATTCACTGAATCAACAGTTACCAAGTACCTAATAAGGGTATAAAAGAATTAACATTTATTGAGGGTTGATTATGTGTCACTCATTGTTCTACATGTTCTACAGTGCATGGATTGAACAAACCATATTTTAGGAATGAATATAATCCCAATATGATGTTCAAGGGAACTGAAGTGCAGAGGTTAAGCAAGTGCCCAAGGTCACACAGCTAGTCGGGGATAGAATCAAGACTTCATCTCAGACAGTCTGTTTCTAGAACCCTTAATCACCATTAGGAGGTATGTGGAAAACAAAGATAAATCAGAGTTAGTTCTTCTTTTAGTAATGGAGGCTTAGAAGAAGGGGTAAGATAAGCATATAAATAAACCTGGTAAAAGATGGAGAATGTAAAAAGTATGGTAAAAAGGAACTAGTTAAGTGGGAATTCAGTAGAGCACCTGGAAGTATTTAGGACATCCCCCCTCATCTTACATATGAGGAAATTCAAGTGTAACTAACAATAGCTTACTAATATATCCAATTATTAAGTGACAGAATCCTTTAGAATCAGGCCTTGTGTTTCCTGGATATACTGATTATACTGATCTTAGTACAGTCTCTCTAAAGTGGTGGTTATTGTTTTAATAATACCAGATTTTATTTTGTTTCTCTTTATCCAAGCACTTCATGAATGAATTTTCTAGTTTGTTAAAATTTCCATTTTTTTGAATACTTGTTTGATTAAGATTTTACTGAACCAAATCATTTGCAAATCATATCAGTGATACCCAAAAGTAATAATTCAGGAAATAAATATTATAATATGAGGAAAGAAAATTGTCACTACTACCCATTGTACTCTATTCACTTGAAAATATGTGTGGATAAGAATGGAAGGATATTTCAGCCAAAAAATGGAAGGATTTATTGCTCTCAGATTGTCATCTTACGTCTATGAGGGTGGATTTTATGTTTTTTCAAGCTATCTTGCTCATGAAGATAACTCATTTACAATCCAAGCATAGTTCCTCTGATTGTCTTGGGAAATATATCTGCAGATGTATTGAAACAACTGGAGACCCCAAGGCCACGTTTTTCAACACATAAACACTCTATCATTCCCAAATGACATTAAGTCACCCACAACTTTTCTTAGTGACATATTTCAATACTGAAAGGCAGTATTTCTCAAAGTGTCCCCAAGGTTTCCTGTGGGGAAAAGAATCAAAATCAAAGGCATTTGGGAAATGTGGTTAATAGGATGATTTACTCCATAACTTCTCAGGGAATTTAATATGCAAATGTGTATGCTTAATCTAAAAAGATTTGCCTAAAATATGTGATAAAAGCTTTACCCTTTTTTATTTTTATTTATTGATGAGCATGTCCTAGACCTATTTATATACATATACATATATTAATTTGAACCACATGAAATTGCCAATATTTGACCACTTTTATCCTCCAAAATGGCAACATTATACAGCTCTACTTAAATAGTTTGGGAACACTGTATTAAAGCTTAGTTCTGAGAGCTTTTCAGGAATTAGTACTATATTTTGGTTCCTGATTCATAATCCTTTCTAAACCTCACCCCGAATTTAATCTAAGCCTATTCTTGATTCAAGTACTAATTCTATTTGCCAGACTGTCTCTGAAGGTATTGGCCCTCCATAGTGGGCCTCTCATGAGCAAGTGGAACTTCTTAATTATTAATATTGCATGCATTTAATTCCAGCTTTACACCTTTAGTGATGTGCTTTACTAGAAAAATTTCATTCTTAATATTTGAGACAGTTAGTATAAGCTCAATACTCCATTGATAGGTGCATTTAATTTATAGGAGATCAATAATCTCAGTGCAATGGTCCATAGAGATAATAATTTAAAAAACATACAAAATAAATATAAAATATGCAAAAAATAGTTTATAAAAGTAGTAAAAAATTTAAACTCATATTACATTGTCATACAAAAGACTGATTTTACTGCATATCTCCTGGCGAGAAAGAGTCCCTATTGGTTTTTGAAATGTTGGAATTTAGGAAATATTTTGACAGCCTCTGGATGACATCAAATGCTTGAAACTGGACTTGCTTCAGGAAATCTAGCATGTGTGCTCCATAGAACCACTTCATATGCCTATGTGAGTCTTTGTGAATGGCACTGGAGGTCTGAGTGAGTTTTCAGCATGGCCACACATTCTGGGCTCGCTATATGTCTATCACTGATTGAAGATTACCTCTGTTGAGCCTGGCTCTATAGCTGGTACAGAGTAAGCACTCATTAAAAATTAGTTTGAAAATCAAATCTTACTTTCCTGGTTCACCTTCCCGTGGTTATGTCATTAAGCACTAAATTAGTCAGAAAAACCCAAATTGGTGAGGAGAAAACAGAAATACATAACCCAGATTAACAAGAGAGGTGTGTGGGTTGCCTATATTTCCAAAATTGCTTCCCTAATCACCATTTTACTTAGCGTGTGTTAGAGAAGCCTTAATTTAACAACCTTTCAATAGTTTGGCTGTAGCTAACACTCCTCTCTTTTGTCCTGAGTTTTTAGATGGAGACAATGCAGCTGTCAGGTCCTGCTCTCTAAGAGTTCTATGCAAGGGAATCTATTACCAGTGCCAAAAACATATATTAATTGAACAATTTCTCCCGACCTTGATTAACAACCTCATGATGCCCTGAATAGATTTGCCTTAGAAACTACATTGACAAGGTTTACAAATCAATTTCACTTGCAGAGTTTGGGGTTTTGTTTGGAGAGGCCCTTTCATTTTTACTCATTTTGTTCCTTCTTGGCACCAATCTGAACAGCATCCAGAGAACACTACACCTAATTTGCTCCTGCAAATGAGAGCAATTAAAATAACTCGACAAAAATGATGGAGACTTTCAGATGATTTACAGGGCAAGTGAAGTATAATGACTCTGTTTTGTGTAATATCCTATACCATCTTAATGAATAGTTCTATAAAAACCCTACCATAAACTTCATCTATACCACCTCACTCCCCAAGCTACACACCCTCTCTAGTACACTGGAAAATGCAAAGTTTGTTGAGCCATGCTATTTTATTCCTCTAGGTTTTTGCATACATGGACCCCTCTGCCTGAAATAACATGTGATGGGGCTGAGGCAAACCCTGCTCCACAGTTAGGGCTGTTTTAATTCCTGGTGAGTTTCAGAGAATACACACTTCTCGTCAAGGTCAACAGAAATATAGCTACATCAAATTCTTGATGAATCAGCAGCAGCTGTTACCAATAGCACCAGGTTATTAATCTTTTTCTCCTTAATTTTCAGAGACATCCTCAATTGAGTTTGTGAAAAGTCTTCATAATAAGATGGAAAAATTGAGTCTACAATCTTCAATCTCTCTAAGATACTGAACCATAAATTACTGTTTCCTCTCTTTATGCTCTGAGTTGAGAAAATACTGAAAGGATAAAACAGGGACGCAATGAGATACTATATTTTAAAAAGGAGTCCCATGTTTGAGTTGGGGCAAATTAGGAAAAAGCCATGATATAAGACATTCGTTTTAACACTGGAAATTTTCTGTTTTTAATTAGCCATGTTTTTTCCAGTAGAAATAGATTGTTAGTCTTACTGCTTTAGCAACACCTTAGCAACTTAGTATCAAAAATTAATAAGCTTAGCAACTTAGCAACTTAGTATCTTACAGAAGAAATCTGAGGTCCATAATAATTTATTGATTAGTTAATGAGAGAGTTTCCACTGCTGGTTCATTCCAGATGCCTTTTAAACAAAGTCATATTCATGATAAAGCACTAAAATGGTACCTTGATTGAGTGATAGTGAGGTGCCATGCTGCACCTTGCTGAAGCAGGTTAGCAACTCAAATGCCCACAAGAGTTAGGCTGGTGATGAATATGAGTGATTCCAACAAGGTTTAAGGGAAAAGTTAACTTTCTACTCAATTCTATTACAATAAAAAAAAATACCCATTCAATGATAAATAGCAATGGACAATTGACCACTGAGTTTGGGGAAAATAAAGGATGGGAGAGATTGTTGCCAATTAGAATTACATGCCTGACTGAAAGAAGTATCCACTATCAAGCGTCAGCTAAGTATTCTCAGACGAGCTTGATGTCAGATCTTCATGTGCTTCAGCATTAGCAAAAAAAATCTAGATTTGAAGATGAGATTTCCCAATTTTAATTATTGTTGTCAATCAATTACTGTTATTTACAATGTTTTCATTTGTAAATACTGTGAGTACTCTGAAAGCTTTGGTGCTATGAAATCTTATTCATTCCTTGTGTCATTTATGTATAATCAGGTGTTGAGTCCAGAACCTCCACCTGTATATGCTAAAGTTGAGTTCTTGTAAAACAAGTCAACTGTACCAACATGAGAGCCAGGTGAAGTGCATTGTTCTCTTGAACGAAGGCTATGCAAACCACTGCTCAGGAGTGATTCTAGCCTAATTCTCTCCAAGCTCTCCTCACCACTATTTCCCATTGCCAGGAGGCTGGACTAAGTTACAGAGGTCGCTATCTCAGTAGGCAATTTCATTCTACCACTTTAAGGCTCTGTTTCCTGAAATGTGGTAACTGCCTGATGCTGAACCATAGCTTAGATGCTCACTGGACCTGTCCAATTCTTTAAGAATCTTTTTCAACATCAGTGTTCTGAAAGGTCATGCCAAGGGGCCTGGTGTAGCTCTGTTTTCATACTTGGTCCTGTGCATTCCATGGGCCCTATCATTTCAGGAACTCATGTTTTTTCATGCTAGATTTTATTATTATATTCTTTGATAATATTCTTTCCTCCAGATTTTTATTCTCTCTTTCTAGCACTCCTGTTAGTGGAATGTTGTACTTCTTGCATGGATCCTTCCAATATTCTTATTTTTCATTCCAATTTTTCATCTGTATGCCCACTTATTTTATTTTCTGAGAGATGCCATTATCTTTCAACTCCTTTAGTGGAGTTTTAAAATGTTGACCACTGTGTTTTTAACTTTTGAGATTATTTTCTTATTCTTTAGTTCCTTTTTAAACATAGAGTGATATTCTTATTTAATTAATGCAATACCTTTTCTCTAACATATTAGTTATCTTTTAGAGTATTTTTTTTACCTCTCTATATTATTTTTTTATCTTGTGAGTCTTTTCTGCTTTATTATTAGGTTACTATCTCCTGTGTAATAGGCTTTTCTTGAATGTCTAGTGGTCTTCTGTTGTCTGCCAATATTAAGAATTAGGGAAAAAACAAAGTGTGAATTTCATATGTATTGAGGAAAGAGAATAGAAGACCTTTTGAATAGTGAATGTTTCTGCACAGTAATTAGGTAGGGGACAGGTTGCTCCATTAGGGGACCTCCAAAAGTCAGTTGATCTTTTCTCTGTCATAGTCAGGGTTTCCAGAGAATTGCCCACTGATTTCTTACTTTGCTTTCTTGCTTTTTTCCAGTGGTGATTAGAGGTGGAACACTTGGATCTGACTGGCAGTGCTCTTGGAGCTGAGTTGCAAAGTGTTGCTGAGGTTGTCATCAGTCAATATGATTTTACTTAAACCACTTGTTTTCAGTTACAGCCCTCTTCCCCATCTCCATGTAGCTTGCATCTCAAAGTTTAGAATATTTTCAATTCAGTTTCTTCAAAGATAGAGTTTCCAGAATTAGCCAAAGAAAAACAGAGACTGCCTAGTAAAATTTGAATTTCAGATGAATGAGGAATAGTTTTTTAGTACAAATTGGTCCATGCAATCATCTCTTATCCGAAATTCAAATTTAACTGGACCTCTTGTGTCTTATCTGGCAACTCTATCCTATCCTGGCTGCATTCACATGTGAGGTGGCAGGGAGCTGGGGGAGTCCATAGTTCTATTACCAAGTTTCCACCTTTCTCCTTCAGCATTGCTCTTCACTCACACCCTCAGAGTATCTGGCATTTCCGAGCCCTCAGTCCCTCCTGGAGGCATCTTGGTGTCTGCTCATTACATGGCCCTCTGCAAACTTCTGGCATTTGGATTTATCTGTGTTGCTACCATATTTCATTTAATCTAAGATAAGACATTATAGGATGTACCATCTATTAATAATGATGACAAAAAAATTCTACCAATTACGATTGTAAGATACCACCAATAATAAGAGTCATCTCTGTTTCAGAAGTGTTAAAATGTGAAAAAGATGCACATTTTAGAGTTGATGGAATATGGTAATTCTTCCATCATTTCTCAGTCTTCCTGAAATTGTTCAACTTCTCTTACTTACTGTTATCTCTTCTTCCATTTTCTTTGTCCTTATAGCTTCATACCTATTCCACTGAAAAATTTCAGGGGATAGAGATTCATACATACATTTATTCTTCCTGGTTCCTCTACCATTCTTCATATAGAAATTTCAGATAAATCTGTTGTTTGGCATGAAGAGGCATAAGCTCTGATTGTGTGTTTCTTTCCATTCCTACCATGTGTTTTGGCAGCATGGCAGAACAAACAGTAAACCAAGAGACCCTCAGCCCAGGTGGGCTCCAACTTCACCCAATCCTTGCCAAGCCTCCTGCCAGATAACACAGCCGCGGCTGTCACAACCCAGAGACTCCTTTATTTCCACCTTTCTCGCTGCAATGCTGTAACTATTTCAGCAGAACAGAACTTTGGAGAGGTGAGCAGCTCATTTCAAAGGGCAGGAAGTCAGGCAATCAGCCCCCACCCTAAGTGACACAGCAGGAGTGACAAGAGGCATTTATTTTACTCTAGTCTTTAGGTACATACCTCAGAATCTCTCCTGCTCTCCTATTTTCTCACCTTTTAGTGCTCCCTCCCTCTTTATCTTTCCCATTCTGCTTGGTGTTTCTCTTACTTATTTTCTTCTCCAGAGTTGGACCTTTGTTTTCTTTTGTTCACTTATTAAACTATGTGCCAGCAAGTGTTTTAGGCACAGCAATGATTCAAAAGGCAATAAATACCACCCACATGGAATGTATATTTCTGAAAAGTGAGGAAGAGACAGAATAAAAGAGTAAAGTATGTGCCATGTTGGAAAGTGATCAGTGCTACAGAGAAAAAGAACATGGCCAGGTAGAGGGGCAGGAGCTTTGCTATTTGAAATTGGGTGTTCTAGGAAATTGTCATCTATTAGGGGACCTTTGAGGAAAGGTTTGAAGGAGGTGAGGGGATGACCTGGGCCATTAGCTGAGAATGGAGGGAGTATTGCAGACAAAGGGATCAATAGCATGTATAACTTTTACAACTTTGCTGAGGCAGGAGCATGCCTGGAAAGTTCAAGAAAGAGCAAGAAGGCCTCTGTGCCTGGATGGAGTAAGCCAGGGGGATAATGGCAGCAGGTGGGGAACAGGGTGTGTGTGTGTGTGTGTGTATGGGGTGGGGGGCATCCAAATCAGACAGGGCTTTCTCATCATCATAATGTCCTGCAGGCTCCTACTTGACTTGATACAAGAAGGCTCATGCCCTCAACTCCGAGGCCTCTCCTCCCAAATGAAGAGCCTTAGGAGGGATATGATTGACCCTATATTTTCTTAGGCCACTGCACTGTCTCTCATTTTTAAAAAAATCCTCCTCATTGCTAATTTCCTTTAAAAAATTCAATCTGATGTCATCACTGCCCTTGCCTGAGATGCTCCCTTTTGAGCCGAATCCATTCCTTTCCTCGGGCATGACTCCAATTTTGGAATATAAAACTGCCTGTCATATAAAATAATAGTAAATATAAACTCTTCCTGAAAAATACAAATTAAAAAGAAGTAAATAAATAAATAAAACTGTGCCTCTCCATTCACCTCAAGAATTGAGAATCATAAAAAACCCAGACAGTGTTCTCACTGTTTAATTTTTAGCTTGGAGATTTAATATGACAAATTACCCTTTATCTCATTTATAGTGACTGAGATTCACTAACTTTCTCTTGAACTAAAAGGTAAGGTAAAATATTTCTTTGGGGAGGAATGAGAAGTTATATTAGTTCCTGGGGTGTGATTGTTAATAGCAAATCTAATGTAATCATCTAGCCAATGCCCAGTATAACCCCAGCACTTGGAGAAGTTTATCAATAAATGCAGCATATGTCCTCTATATGGTATAATAAAAAAATATTTTAAGGTTCTCTCAAGGTTGAAAGGACTCGAAGAATCCTTGATCACATTCATTCAAGACTAGAATCATAAAACAAAAGACTGATAAAACAAAGCACCCAGCTATCATTTGTTCTGAAGAAGCAGCGTCAAAGGGTCTAATTTAATCATTTAGTGCTATTAAATAGTAATTATGTTTCCATGGAGGCAGTGACGTTAGACTTGGCAGGATTCTATTCCTTATTTGCTAGTCTTTTGCCTCCATAGCAAACAGACTGATAATAATAATTCTCCTTTTCTCGTTTCCAAAGGCACAGAGCCCTGTCATTTAGGTACCTAATTGGCAAATTTGGGTGATAGCTTGTCAAGTCCAGGTGGTTTTGCAAGGGGTTTGTCTTCTGGCTGTGGAAACATGAGACAAAATAAAATAAATGAGATGCTCAGATTCCCTGTTGACATTGGTTGGGAGTCTGAAGTCAGGAGTCTGAAGCTCTGAGTTTTTTTGATTGGTTCACTTGCTCGGTGACAGTGGTGTATTCTTTCCCTCTCTGAGTCTAAGATATTTTTCCTATATGTTGAATGAAGATATCTATTCTGCAAGGATTAAATGAGAAGAATTCTTGCATTTTCTAGCAGAAATAGCAAACTCAGGAGGTATTCAATAAATACCAGGGCCTTCTGTGTAATAATAGTACTTGCCTTGACTCCTCCTTGTAGAGAGGATCAAATCAGCCATGTCTCTCTCTGAATGTACTTTGAAAAAAAGTAGCATTGTTGACTGCTTTTTATTTACTTACCTACCCAATACATAGACACATCCCCATTATACTCTGGGTGGGAAAAAGAATGGGGTTTTTATTTCCCCATTTGGTCTTTCTTTGTTTTGACTCTCCTTTCCAAAGCCAGAGTTTATTGAGATTGGTGGCAGAGCAGAATCCCTTACATATCTACTTCAGCATCTCAGATCTCAGACTCAAGCTGCATCCTCCTCATAACTGCTATGACTTCCAAAAGGTCTGGCTGTTGCTACAGAGAAGATGATTTTGTTCATGCTGATGCCCACCTCATCCTGGTGCACATAGAGGGACATTGCTAAGTTAAGAACAAGGCAACTGGGGCTGTGGCCAGCCAAACTTCACCAGATGTCTTCTTCTCCTGACCCCACCACAGATGTTGGAATGAATGAACTTGATCTCGGGCTAGCATGACCAGACCAGTTCAGTCAGCCAATTGGGTGACTACATGGAGATGATCTGGGAGAGAAAAGCTAAGGAAGCTAGAGCTTCAAGTACATCCAGGAGCACATACACCATGAAATGTTTCGCTTTACAATAAATGTATAGATTCCATTTTCGTTTATGTTTTATAAAATTATTTACATTTTCCTATCCTTTCTTCTTTACTTGCTTCCTTTCTTCTATCTTTCCCCTCTCCCTCCCTTTTATCCATTCCTTCAAAAAAATACTTGATGAGAACCTACTATGTTCCCAGCATGCTACTCAGTATTGGAAAACAACATAAACATTGCAGAAACATTTTTGTCTGAAATCATGTCTAATAGCTAAATATTTCTGAAAATGCAGTAAGCTTTTCCAGACATAAGAAATTTAGGCCCTGGGCTAAGTATCCGAAGTGCAGCCTGTGTTGACATAGTTGCAAACTCTCACGGTTAGATGAAGGGTCAGGCTCAGGATTCTCATCCAACGCCTCATTCAATCCTTTTATCTTACCTCCAGTGCACAGTCAGTCATTTCTTGCACATGGCTATGGATGAGATGCTTCTATAACAGCTGTTGCATTTTTAGAAATCTATCATTTTCAGAAAGTATTTTTTTTTGCTTGAGTCATACCCAACTTCTTCTTATAGACTTCATTTCTTCCTTCTGGGACAATATGAAACACATTTGCTGCCACTTATCATTTTTGTCTGCCGCTCTATTGACAGCTACTTTTCTCATCCAGAGTGAATCTTCTCTTTTGACACCAAGTACTACCTCTCTCCTTGGTTTCTTTAACCCCTGATCCTTTGGCTTGACTTTAAATTCTTCTAATTTCCTGGTCACTCTCTAATTTCTGCCTGACAGCCATTTTTCTGCTGACAAAGAGGTAAGGAAAGGGTGCTGGTAGAATTTAAATCAATCATTCTTCCCTGTTAATGTTTCTGGAAGGTTCTTGAAGACATTTCTACATTATGGCAAGAAAGAACCTTTGGGGGCAGGGCATTCACTAGATTTTATTTATGTATATCATCTCCAATATTATAGAATTTTAGAGTTATAAGGAACCTCAGAGATGATATACTCCAACATACTAATTTTTTTCTTTATTAAATTTATTAGGGTGACATTGGTTAATAAAATTATATTTATTTTATATATTATATAAAATATGTAATTAAAATTATATATTTATTTTCAAGTGTACAATTCAGTAATATGTCATATGTATGTTGCTCAATTTGCAAGAGGGAAACCAAGGCCCAGAGAAAGGAAATATCTTGCCTGACACCAGATAGACAGCAGAGATGATGGTGACAAAGTTGGGAATCAAATCCCAAACCCATATCACCTGATTACCAGCTTAGTGTTTCTACCATGGAGACACACTGCTCCACCTGCCCCTTGGTACCAGGTTCTAGGTGGCACACAACTTCCTTGGTAAGTTTGACCAAAGAGTGGCCCTCATTAGGGAGTGCTGATCTTCTTTGGAGTACATAACTTTAGGAAAGATACACTTGAATCTTCGAAGAGTAAGGCAACCCCGTAGATCAGCCCCACTAGCCCCAGGGTTCTATAAAATGAGAGATGTGGCTATGAAATCCCTTTTCACTCTCTCACTTCCATAGCATAGAGGTTGACAGACTATAGCCCTTGAGCCAAAACAACATATGGCCTGTTTTTATAAATAAAGTTTTATTGGAACACAGCCACACCCATTCATTTACAGTTTCTATGGCTGCTTTTACTCCGTAATAACAGAGTTGAATAGTTACCATGGAGACTTGTAAAGCAGAAAATTTCTACTTCAGTAGTCCCCACTTATCTATAGGGAATGCTTAAAACCTTTTTTCTATTCCTTTAACAAATATTTAATGAGAAACTATATGCCAAACCTATATGCTATATTATTTTTTTCCTATACATACCATAATAAAATTTAATTTACAAATTGGTCACAGTAAGAGATTAACAATAATAATAAAATGAAACAATTAGAACAATATACTGTAATCAAAGTTATATGAATGGCTTTGGGACTTTTATTAAGTGAAAGAAGAGTTATTGTAACACAAGCACTGTGATACTGCAGCAGTCAGCCTGATAACTGAGAGAGCTAAGTGACTAACAGGGGAGTAGTATATACAGCATGGGTATGATAGACAAAAGGGTGATTCACATTCTGGGCGAGACAGAGCAGGACAGTGTGAGAATTCATCATGCTACTCAGAATGGCACATGATTAAAACTTTATGAATTGTTTATTTCTGGAATTTGTCTTTTAATACTTTTGGACCGCAGTTGACTATGGGTAATTGAGTCTGCAGAAAGAGAAACTGTGGATAAAGTGAGACTAGTATGTCTGGCCCTTTGCAGAAATAGTTGCTGATCACTGCTGTGGAGAGTTGGACATTTCGAATGTAGCTCTGATCATTCTTTGCATTTTTGTTAATCTATCTGTGTGGCCTCTCTTCTTGACTCTATCAAGGTATCCTTGGATAAAGCTAATTTAATTGCATTATTTAAATTGATGCATGGAGTAAAATGGGACAGAAAGTCTGTTTCAGGTCAAAAGGATACATACACTATATATAATTTATGTACATAATAAAGAAGTTCTTATTTATTGATGTATATAAGTTTAGTAAAAGTGCAAAAATATACACAGGCATGATAATCACCAGCTTTAGGGCAGTAGTTACCTATAGGTGTGTATGAGGAGGGCCAGCAAGAATGGGGAAGAATAGCCTTAGCTTTGTAATTTCTAATTAAAAAAAGAGAGTTTTGAAGAAAATATAATAAAATATAAACATTGGTTACATTTGGCCTTTGGCTATTTGGGAGTCTCTTATTATTTTCTACATTTTGTTGTACATTTTATACATTTTATAATTAAAAGAAAAAACATGAAGGGAAGGAAGAATAAATCATTTAGCTTCTCTAAGTTTTAGCAAAAAACCTTTAGGTAAAAGGTCTTCTAAAGTCTTTGGTAAAGTCTTTATTCTTCTACTTAAAAAACATAGGTCAACAGGCATGATACCCACAGAGAAAGAAATTTCATTATGACACATTCTAGTCACATGTATGAACATACTTAATGTTTGGTATTTTAAGTATGCACTCAAACACATAATCTTATAAATGATTCAGTATAGAATGTAAAATTCTACTTTCCTCAACCCAACTAGAGGTATTACTATAAAGAGAGCTTAATACACGTCCTTTTGTATCTTTCTATACACTGACAAACAAATTAACACATCGTTTTTTATCTCCATTAGTAATCTCACACTTATGAATTGTTTTATGATTTTCTAGGAGATATTTCTAATTCAGAACATAAAAATCTGCCTTTTTTATATAAAGATTCAATAGCATTTTATATTATGCGTATATTATATATTACTTAATCCCTTCCCTGTATGGAACATTCTGTAATACCTTTTTTTTTTTATTTTGTAAAATGAAACTCCAATGGTATGAATTCTAAAATGTTATTTTGTGTGTGCCTTCTGCATGTGCCAGCATTTTACCTCTAGTAGTAAGGTAGAGTTACTCGGATTGGGAATCTATCTATGAAAAGTGGAAATTTTTCTTAATTAAAATTTAATGAAAACTTGTGTATAGCTCTGGACCTACATTCTATACTGTGTGCTCTAAAGACATCATATATACATAGTAAGCCATAAACTAGTGGGCTGGAATACCAATTATTCTTTTATTAACTATGAATATGTATCATTAATGTGATTAATTTTGTTCATTTTTATTTACACATTTATCTAATTAAGTCTGGTTTTCTACACTTTGACTGTGTATGATTTTGTCTTACTTTACCTTATTTTTGAATTGGGATGTTTGAAAACTCCTTTCATGGATGGTCATGTCCTGCTGGGAGTCAGAACTGAGAAAAAAATCCTTCACTGCAGAGCTGGGATACATTTGTATCATCATTGAAAGTTCTCTGATATATATTTACTATTTCATCACTTCACACCTGACACCGTGTTGATTATATAGCCAGAGGAAGTTGGATATATATAATCATAAAGTACCTTTTTCTGTATTTGCAAGATCTCTTTGTTTTTAGAAACACACAAAATCCATTTTAATCACTTTTCTGTTTCCCAAGAAAGTTCAAAAGTCTAATGGCTTCTAACAAATGTATCTGGAAAAATTTGTTTCAAAACGATTATAGCAATACTTCCTCATAGCGAGATGTATGACTTTTTTTTGAATCTATATTAAGGTTGGTCTATGATTACTGCTCTTTGCATCTCCCATTCATAACCCATGCCCTGTACTTCTGTAGATGTTCTAGCATTGTTCATTGAGTGGATAGCTAGATAAAGAAATAAATGCATGAGTAAATTAAAGAGTCAGTCAAGCTTCAGTGAAGATACTACCTATATAACAGATGTATCAAGGGCCTAAATATAATGGAATAACTCCAACACATACTGTTGGAGGTCTTTGTGATAAGCCTGTTGTAAGCCATGTTCTAAAGAGTTTGTTTAAATTAAGTTGCCTTCCTCCTATTTTCTATTCTCTGCCCTGCAGGCTACCTAAGCAACTGTGACTGGCTCTTAAAGTGAGTTCAAATTACTGGCTAATTGGCTCCAACTTCCCATCCCAAGGTAAACACGTCTGCTTGCTTCTCTTTACTGTTTAGACTTTGCCTGTGGTGTGTTGCTCTGTTTATTATTACTCAAGTTCTTCTTTTCTTTCATTTTGATGTGAAGTATTCTTCCTCTCAGATTGGCACAGGAAAGTTTTCTTGGAGAAATTCTTCATTCCCTGTGGCTGTTAATGTCTTTATTTATGACTGTAATAACTCTAGAACTCCTCCAGATAATTCTTAAAAAAGATATTATACATCAGGCTGTTTCCTGGGATAGGGAGCTATAAAGAGAACTCATTTCTCATATCAGGTCTTCACATCTGAGGTATTAGAGGGACTCTGTTCTGATAAGGGTTATTGCAGCAATCAGATAGCACACACATTGTGCCATTTGAAGAGAATTTTAGAAAGAGACTATTTACAAAGACCTGATCAGGGTAAGGCAAACCAAGTGAGATTGGATACCACTCTAGGGCTAGAAATAGGCTAGGTCCAAAGGAGAAATGAGAAAAAAATAATTACCAACACCTGGAGAAATAAATGCAGAGAGAGAGAGAGAGAGAGAGAGAAAATGAGAGCTGCATGGAGAGGGGTGCCTGAGAGAGGCAAGCCATGAAGACTCTGCAGAGAGGCATCTCAAGAACTAAATGCCCTGAACGTATTCTCCTCCCTTTCCTCTGGTCTTCTTCTGAAATCTTCAGTGGCCAAATTAAACCAGAAACCAGAGGGAAGAGGATCCTGAAGAAGTGACCCACTGCCTAGCCTCTTGGGGTACAGAGTAGGGTGAAAATGGTGGAGAAAGGATCTAGAAGGATGAGTGGAATACACTCAACACAACCACCCAGAAAGAGTGAGGGAGGGCATAATGGCTATTGTAAATGGAGATCATGTTTAATATAGCTTCACTCCAAAATAAATTTTGGGGGAAATATTTTGACATTTATTTATGAATCTTCAACTGCTTCTGTAAGTATTTCTTTGTCTTGTTCCTCATTGGCAGTAGACTATTAATTTGCTCATTTAAGAGCTATAACACTCTATGAAAATAAATAAACATATACTTTCTTTTGCTCTCTATTTCCTCTAAGATAAAGTCCACCTTTAGTGTGGTGTTTGAGAATCTTCAAACTCTGACCCTAGCTTTTCACTATCTAGGTAGCTCTTATTTATCTTTCAATACTTACTAACTTAAAACTTAACAGAATGTAAGTGGGAAAATCTATGTTATACTAGTTTAAGCAAGGAATGAAATTTACTGGACAGATTACCTCTCAGGAAGGGCAGGTCTTAAAACAGCTTCTGGGATTTCAATACCAGAAGGTGAGGAGTTTCTTCTCTAGAACACCACCACTTCTGTGACTTAGCTCCCAGTCCCAAGGCTCTGTGTGTTTCAGTTCAAATTCTCTGGAGAGACAATCTGATTAGACCCAGCTTGACTGAGGGTGCATTGCTGGTCTAGTTAGATATGCTCAATACAGATAGGAAGTAGCCATGCTATCCCTAAGAACTTCTTGATGGGTAGTGGTGATGGAGCAGACAGTTCTCAGAGAAGAGAGGACAGATTACTGTTAGACAGGTACCTTAAAAGGTTATCTAGTAGAAAGACCTAGTTTAATTGTGATCTTTTATAAATGAAGTCTTCTCAGATTCCCCTAGAGACTTCTGTATTCTTTTACTGGCATATCATAAAGATATTGCAGGTTTGATTCCAGACCATCACAATAAAGTGAAAAAGCAAGTCATAATCCTTTTGCTAGTGGAACATTTTGACTTCTATATATATAAAAAAAAAGGCAAAAACAAAAGCACATCTATGAAGCACAGTAAAGCAAAGCACAATAACATGAGATATGCCTGTATATACTTGTTAAAATCTAATTATTTTCTAAATATTTATTAGTTGCTCCCCTAACATAATAAACTCAAGGAAAGGTACCATATCTTATTCATTTTGTATACCTAGTACTTAGCACAGTGAGGCACTCAATATTTTTGGTTAAGCAAATGAGTGAACATCATAATGGGTGTTGGAATCACAAAGCTTATATTGAATTACTTCATTCACCACTAGATCTATTGGATTAAGCCAACCTATAGGTTCTTTCAGCCCTGGTTTCTTCATCTCCAATAATAACTACCCCTTAGAGTAATGAGGACCAAAAGGAATACACATGAAGCAATTATTCATAAATGAAGCATTTAATCGGGTGAGGCAGTACCATTGTTGGAGTCAGACCTACTTTTCAATCATACTGTTGCCTCTTCCATGACATTGAGCAAGTCACTTAGACTTTCTGAGCTTTTGTCACAGTAAAAATAATAATAATACCTACTTTATAAAGTTATGATGAAAATTAAACTGGATTACCTGTATACTGTGTTTCATGCTCAGTATATAGATAGCTTGTGTAGGTTACCATTACTATCAAGGCCAAATTCTAGGCAGTGCTGGAGGGGAAATGAAGTCTGATTGCATGTTCCTTTTAGTTGCCACTCACCTCTTCTCTGTACTTACTACTCTAGTACCATGTTGTCCTTCATCTAATCATCTGAAATGACTTTCCTTTTAAACAATTCAACTTGAGGATTTTCTTGCTCTCCCCTTTACCTCTATCAAGACAGACTCCCTGGTGGCCCTTTTCTTCCTGCAAGGACTAAAATGAACTAAACTCATAATCAATCTCTGATAATGCTATAAAGAAAGCTAACAAATTCACATCATATCTCAGATAATCATCATGTGCATTTTCCGGGTACCTTTTGGAGATTCAAAGTGAGCTCAGCAGAGTGGCTTCTGTGGATAGATGTACCGCCATTGGGCTTGGCTGGTGGGTGATAGGTCTGGAGGCATGTGTGACTTTTAGCCTTGCACAGATTATAGCAGGGAGGAGGCTCTTGCTGTACCCCTAGCAGGAATGACCCAACTTGGAGTCATTCATACATTTGCTTTCTTATTCTCTAAAGCAAAGAGGAGTTTGGCATAGTTGGATAGGCATAGAACAAAAATATTTTCCTGTGAGTGGCAATACTATCTCCTATTACTATATTGATTGCTCCCCTCTCATTGAGTTGGTTTTTCCATTTATAAAATGAGGCTAATCCCCATCTCACTTTTCTTTATGTGATAGTTTTGGAAACCAAAGAAATGCATATGTGAAACATTTTGTGAAGATCCTTGAAAATCGAGGACATGTTTCTAAAAGTTTGAACTTCATGTAGCACAAGGCTTAAAAGGGCATTGTTCATCATATTTCATTTTGTATAAGAAACAAACTTTGAAACATGATTTAGGTTTAAACTGCCAGAAACATTTTTTAATGTAATTATTGGGATTAGCAGAAGGGAGACATCAATATTAAAAAGCCACTTCAAAACTGTTCTGGAGCTTTAATAATATTTAAGAAAAAGAGGGCTTAGTTCTAGATATTAAATAAATAATATGATTATTACATGTAAGTTTATTGTTATTTATTTACATCTGAAGTAATTAACAAAAGATACATCTTAAAAATGATTACTCTGGCCTGAATCGGCCACTTTTTACATTTTACCTTAATTATTTAAGTTGTATTTTATAGACCTTGATGTCCAAATAGCATGCAGGTTTATATTTCAGTGCATCTCAAAAAGGTTCTGTAGTAAAATGATCTGAGAGCAATAACTTATTTCTTTGCATTGAAGGGCAGCAAAGTACCACTGAGGAACTCTTTCGTTTATGTAGCAAAAGGAAGAAATTTAAAATCAGAATAAATAAAGTACTTTAACATTCTAGAAATTTACTTCATAACTTCCTTTAATTAAAGTAAATTCCTTTATTAATGTGAAACATTTCTGATTTCATATTTTCCCATTCTTTTCTCTCAGTGAGGGCACTCATAAATTTTTTTCCCCACAATTGCAAACATTAAATGGGTTTCAAATTAATTGTTCTATTATTATTTCTTTGAAATCATTCTTTCCTGTGACTACCTAATTTAGGATCTCTCTGTATGTTAATTTCCAATTTGTAGGAGAGATCAACAATCCCAGAGTTATTAGTGGAACTCAATGAGTAAAGAAATATAAAAGATCTAGAACACTGCCTAGCATAGACTAAGTACTCAATATATACTCCCTACTGCTGTCATCATTGCTGTCGATGTTGTTGTCACTGTCACCTTTGGTACTCTAGGACCTTCTTGAATAATATTCTTGCAAGAACGTGAAGATCTATAGACTATTTTTGTAGACCAACTGATAGGATGATCTCTGAAAAAAGAAATATGAGTTTTAGTCCAGAAACTTCAGTCTTTGAGAATCTTCCCCCTGGGAGCAGAATGATGAATATTTGGAGCACTCCAAAGCAGAACAATGAATATTTGCTTTTCTCTTCATTTTTTACAATTTCCTGAGCCAGAAGCAGTAGTGGATTCTGCTGTCATTTTGGTATTCCTTAGCTATTCTTATGGACACTTGCCTGATTCAGTTATGCTTTATAAATTTTAAAATATGATTGGAGTCTCCATACTATATTATCTCTGAGTCTAAGAAATATAAAAATGAAAAATATAGTGAAAGCCCATACTAGTTAAGATTGAGTTCAGCTGTATAAGAAACTCAAAATAGCAGCAGTTTAACTAAGAAATGAGTTTTTTCCTTTCTCTCTTTCATATAAAAGATGACCAGCGGTTCACAGTCCAGAGTTGGTAGCTGGTATGGTATGTCCACATTTATCCATGACCAGTCCTATTCTCTCTTTCTGTTCCTCCACCCTTAGTATGACTTCCATCCTTAAGGTCATGACATGACCCCTGTAGCTCCAGCCATCATGTTCATGTTCCAGGCAGCAGAATGGAGGAAAGGAGAGAGGCAAAGTTATGATTCCCCAATGACTGAGTGAGCTCCCTTTAAAAAACTTTGCAATTTTTTTCCTATTATCTCAAAGGAAGATGGAAAAAATAGGTTTCGCCTAAAATCTGCCAAATTTTTTTTGCAATTTGGGGGTATATATATACCATCTCCTTAAACTGATCAGGTCAGAGCTATACTTTCATAGTGGTAGGCAGAGTGGACTGCATGAGCTACAAAATCAGACCAATCTGAATTTGGATATTGGTCTGGCCCTTAACTCTTTGGATGTCTTGGGGCCAATTGGGGAACTTCTTTGAGCCTTAATTATATCATCTGTCAAGTGAAGATAATAATAGAGCCTACTTTGTAAGGATTGGAAAAGATAGCTTATGAGCATGTTATTATCCAATTAATAATTTTTCAAATGAATGCTGGTAATTTTATTTTTTTTAGTGCCTCTCAGGTCAAACATTGTGTCAGTTTTTGCAAATATCATATTTTACCCTCACTACAAGCTTGCAAATTATTTTGCAAATCAATAAATCAGAAATTCAAAGAGGCTAAGTAACTTGACCAGGATTACACAGAACTAAAATATAAGCTGTCCCTCCCAATTAGAAAAAAAAAAGGCCAGATCTTTCTGACTTTTACAACTGTTCTTTTTCTTCCAAATTAGATTGTTTCTTTTAGATCCAGATTACAATTAGATATACATAGTACATACAGGTTTGTGTAATAACAAATGGGGTTCTAGTAGTATTTTTCTTCACTGATTATATTCACTTAGCAAATATCAAGTGCTGCCAGAGATGGTGAATTGTGGCTTTAAGCCCAGACTTTGGACTGATCCTATCCTGGGAAGAGAATGGGACCCTGCTGTAGCAGAAAAATAGGAAATATTTTCTGCCTGAGACATTGTTTCAAAGTCTTGTTTCTGATTCTTTGATGCCTAGTTACGTATTTAGTCTTTGACTAAACTAACCTGGTTAGGTGATCAGATCCTACTGTTCTGTCTTCTGTCAATTCAGTTTGAAAAACTGAAATGGGCATCTGCTATGCTAGTTATAGGGTTGAGGTGGACTAATATGATATGTCCCTGGAGAATATATACAATGCCCGCGTGATTTCCATTGCTGGTAAAGGTTGCTATGATAAAGTCTAGGATGCTATCAGTGCAACAGAAGGTGTGACTGAACTTACAGGTTAGGATCAAAGCAGGGAAAGCAATTTCTAAGTTGGAACCTGAAGGATAAATAGAAATTTGCTGAAAGAAGGCAGGCTAGAAGAGTATTCCAAGCAGAAGGAACAGCCTGCACCTTTGACTCTGAGCTCTGCCTTTTGGACACCCATGCTTTGATTATTCCTTCCCTTACCTTCTAACTTTCGCCTTGCCTCTGCCAGCACTGGCTTTTGGCCTCATCTTCTAAAAGTCTACCATCAGAGATGGATGCCACCACTTCAAACAGCATGTCATTGACATTATATCCACATAAAGCCATTGTTAAGAAACCATTCTGCCAAATTGTCCCAAAACAGAGATGGCAACTAGGCTTCATTTCATATGCCAATGCCAATAGTTTGTTGGTGGTGGCCTGGACTAATCGAAAGGATG
Source organism: Eidolon dupreanum (assembly GCA_028627145.1). Lineage (NCBI taxonomy): Eukaryota > Metazoa > Chordata > Mammalia > Chiroptera > Pteropodidae > Eidolon > Eidolon dupreanum. Next base: position 45,295,073 of record CM053507.1, read on the forward strand.
TCAGGATTAGTGGAAGAAATCCCACAATTAATTCGAGATGCTTCTCTATGTTCAGAAAGAGTTCGGACACACAGGTATTGGCATTCTTGAGTCCAAAACTCTCTTTCTGCCTTTCCATTATATTTTAATTGAACTAAGGAAATGTGAAAGAAGCAGCAGTGTACAGGCCAAAAAGCACAGATGATAACACCTCCTGTGTCTTGCCTGAGCATTTCCAACCTCAGCGTGCAAACTTTGACTTTGCTAATAATAAAAAGCTAGCTCCAAGTTTCCTGGGCCATCTCATTTGCAAGCACCTTAAGACACTCAGCTGTTGCTCCTAACATACCTGCCAATAATAAAGAGCCTGGTGTAGGAGTTTCCCTTACTAAATTCTGGAGAGAGGCAGGAATATTGTCTATGGTCACAGACTTGAGATTACTACTGCGTGGACTTGATCCTGTGACTTCATCTTCAATAAATGTTTCCTGTTAACTCACTCAGTGACAAGCTGCAGACAACAGTCTCTTTCCAAAGAGTTGTTAGTCTATTTCTCTGTTTAAAACTTTTCGTCGGTCCCACTGACTGCTTGCCAACCATTTGAGCCCCTCCACCTTGTACTCTACATTCCAGCCCCATAAACAACTTAACTTTGTTTTACTCTGTGCTGCACTATTTTACTGTCTGTGCCTTTGTCCCTGCAGACTTTTCCACCTGGAACCCTTTTCAGCTCCACATTGTTCATTTAGCTATTTCTATTCACATTCTGGACCTGGCTGAGGTACAACCATCTTTGCAAACCCTGTTCATCCATTGCACTCAGTTCATCTCTCTCTCATCAGCTATCTGTATGCTTTTTGTGTACTTTTTTATTGCACGTATCATATTGGTTGTAAATAAATCATATGCCCAAGTAGACTGTGAGCTTTCTGTGAGTAGGGATGGGATCTCCTTCAACAGGCATTTAAGGCAGAGCCTGGTCATCTCAGATGTTGAATTTAACTGAATCATTGGGGTAGGGGATAAACACTAAAATGTTATTTACATCTATATTTTTCAGTGGCCTCTGTGTGTGTCTGTAGGAGTGGGGACACGTCTGGCTAATTAAAGACAGAGACGTATGCTTATTTCACTTGTTTATCCTTGAATTCTCCTATTTCATAGATTATAGTCTAGACAAAGATGATCAGGATTAAAAAGTAGACATTGAGATTTACTTCAATGCAATTTGGAGAGATTGGAGGTCATTTATTTTTTCCTTGGAATTTTTAACAAAGATATTTTATTTTTATTTATCACAAAATAGTTCCAGACATCTTGCCTATTTATGTTAATTGAATTATTCAGAGTGCTCATGAGTTTTATTGCCATCTTATCTCATATTTCCAGCTCACTGACTAATAACCAAAACCCAAGTAATTATGGCATTGAGAAAATGCCGTTAACTGCCATTGAATTTTGTCTCCCATTTGGGTTTGTTGAGTAGTTGGGTAAAAAACACTTAACTCTTGGCTCACATTGCCTTCCTAGGGAATGGCCACTGTCCTTCTGGCTTCTTCCCAAATGCAATGGGCTAGTTTGCTGCACTGTGGGTTCTTGAAACCATTTTTTCTTATTAGCTATTGTACTGTTTAGAAACATGTCAAGAAAAGGAGAAAAAGAAGGATTGTGAGCTCCCGCTTGTCCAAACATGCTTATTTGTTTTTGTGCTTTCTCAGAGTTTGATAAAGACAAATGTTAGTTTGTATCCCAAGTGTCCCAGTCCGTTAGCCTCTTTTCGAGAATAGTTATATTCCTTTTTTAAAATACCAAAATTAAGAAGTGAGCCCCCATTATGTGTAACTGCAGAAAAGTCTATCTTTAGACGGTTTTATTCCTCAGGTATCTGTGAACACCCTCAGAGAATGTGTAAATATATCATGAATATATCCCATTGGCTACTTCTGCCAACTATCAGGCTCTAGATAGCTGCCCTCCTCTCTTCTGCCGGTTGTATCTCATTTTCTCAAGAAAGTCCACTCTAGGCTTGGGATTACTTCTGTCACTGTGCCTGAGCCTGGGCACAGCTTCTTTTTTTAACCCACCACAGGGATAGATAATATGGGGCAATGAAGGCTTTGAAATAATGGAAGAAAATTGTAACATAGAGACTGGAAATGGATACCAGATGCATCAGCTCTCATGGTTCGTAGGCCAAGGCCTCCTTGGAAGGCCTACTGGGGGGATCTGTTATGAGTTGAATTGGATCCCTCCAAAATATGTCAAGGTCTTAATCCCTAATACCTCAGAATGTGACTTTATTTGGAAATAGGATCTTACAGATATAATCAGTTAAGATGAGTTGTTATAGGCATGATATGGACTTCTTTAATTTAACATGATTAGTATCCTTATAAGTGAAAGACACAAAAAGGAAAATTCCATGTGAAGACACAGACACATAGGGAGAATGATATGTGAAGATAAAGACAGAAATTAAAATGCTGCAGCTTCCAGCCAAAGAGTGCTAAGGACTGATGACCACTACCAGAAGCTAATAATAGGCAAGAAACCTCCTCTATAGGTTTTAGAGGGAGTGTGGCCTTGCCAATACCTTCATTTGGGACTTCTGGCCTCCACAACTCTGAGACAATACATTTCTGTTCTTTAAAGTCACTTAGTTTATGGTACTTTATTACAATATCCCTAGACAACTAACATGAGGCTCCCCTTGCTAGCTCCCAGCCAGTCACAACATCGCAGAACCTAGTTTGTGTCTCCAAACCAGAGTACTCTTGAGCTACCCCTGCCCATTAGAAGTACCAGATCGAATCCTTAGTTCCTCCATGTCTAGCCTCTCATCTGCTCTGTCCTAGGATGACTGCCATTTGGGATGCCCATTTTCTCCAGGAAAATTAATAAAGTTTTGGTTGGCTGCCTCCCATCCCTCCTCCACCCTCCCCCCCCCCGGAGCCTCTTTTTGATGACTGCCAGCAGCAGGACAATATAAGACAACAAGGCATTAAATTTATCACAGCAGTTCAGGTGGGTTTTAGCATTATCAATGCAGCTCCTTTTAGAGTCCCTCTGGCTAATTTGCTGACACACTCCCACTATAATTTTTCCTTTTCTATGATTGCATAAACAGGAACACATATCTTCTAAGAATAAACACTCCTTTTTAGGGACAGTGCATGAATTAGGAAATGAATGTGTCCCCAGAGAAAGCATAATCTGTAAAATGTTGACACAGTGAAATCAAAATTTTTACAATCTATTTCAGGGAAGCTTAGGTTCTATTTCTTCATTTTAAAACTCTGCTTCACCATTGTACAACAAAAAACTACAGCAGAGTGATTTTCCCAAAATAAAGTTATAGTTTTTCTTTCAAGGCAATTTTAAATTTCTACCTACAAGGAAATATAAAAAGTATTAAAAATGTTGAAATGCCAACTCCCCATTAATCTACCCCACTACCCTGCTTATAGTCATGAAGGTTTTCCAGAAAAAATAGATAGATGATAGATGATAGATGATAGATAGATAGATAGATAGATAGATAGATAGATGATAGATAGATAGATAGATAGATAGATACCTAGATACATAGAGAGATACATAGATACATAGATACATAGATAGAGAGAACATTCTCAGCACCTTAGGATCCAGCCTTGGCTAGACCTCCCAATTACCTCAAGGTTTTTTTTTTTTTTTTTTTATTTGTTTGTTTAATTTTAGGATTTTAGTTCTCCCTGTCCTCTCTTCCTCCATGAGTAATTGCTCCCTGGATTATATTTCCATATGACATTTAGAACTGGAAATTCCATCAGTAGAAGGAGAAATAACTCATGAAGGGTGAAATGTAGAGGGCACAATGATAGCATTGCTCTGAGGATGCAGCTTTTCAGCACATTGGCCATTCCCAGTGTATGCTCATGATTGATTTGTGATGTCTGTCATGGGCAGAGAATAGGTAGAAACGCACTTGTAGCACAGACTTTCCAGTCCTGCTCAGTTCACCTATTCTAAAACTTGTGCTATAATTGTCTTTCTTTAGGTTAAAGCCTTTACACTAGAGATCATGGAATTTGGCCTGCCACTATTTTTTGAATAAAATTTTATTGAATGCAGCCACACTTATTCATATACATACTGTCTATGGCTGCTTTTATACCACAAAGACGGAGCTGAGGACTCGCCATAAAGCAAAAAGAAAACAAAACAAAAAAACAAAACATAACAAAACTATCCGGCCCTTTACAGAAAATGTTTACTGATCATTGCTGTATATAGTTCCAGTCCTGAGTGAATGCCATTCTTGGATCTGTTAAAAGTCAAGTTCAGTCAATAATTTTATCTATAAATATTTTCATAAAAACAAAGCCATGATTTCCAATTCCACTCCTTTTTTTAAAATTTAAAATAATAGTGTTTCAAGACATACCCTTTCGATTTACAAATGAATTCAGGCCACCTCTCTCCACCTATCTAGGCACATTATACAAGGAATATCAGGCCACTGGGATTTTTTAAAGTTCTCCAGGCAATTCTAGATACCAATGATCTAGATATCTTCTTATTGGCACCTCTTAATCTTCTAAACCCTACTCTGATCACAGATGGTGTTAGCTACCATCTCTCTGTTTCCATCATACTTTTGTTGTGACTCCTGAGCTATTTTGCAACAGTTGATTTACTCATTTTCTTTCACTAAACTGTGCTCTCTGTGGGCATAGTTTCTGTCTTGTTCATTTTTGTATTTTCAGCACTTAGCATAGCACCTGGCACAAAATAGCTACTTGATAAATCTTGGCTGAATGAAACAATCTCACACAATCTTCTCAAAGATGCTATGATATAGGCATTATTGTAATCATTCCTGTCTCTTCAAGTTAAAAAAGAGACTCATAGACATTAAGTGTTTGACTTGAACCCAGGGCTTCTGACTCCCAGACCATTTTCTTTTCTAGAATATCATTGTTAATGAGAAGTACTGATATAATTACTATTATTTATGACTGAATTATATGAAATTATAGGTTAAAAATGGTCAAAATTTGGCAATTTCATAGGCTTATGCCTAATACTTTTGTTATAGCCTATATTCAAGATTTGACTTTTTGTTAAAAGAAAACAATACCCTGTAGTCAAAGCACATGGTCAAAAAGTCTCAATGGGCTTAGTTGAGAGAACAAATGTACCTAGAAGGCTGGTGAGCAGAAACTCAAACCCACTGGCTCCTCATAGTATAGACTTCACAATAAAGTATTTCATAGTATGAGTTCAGTTTCATGACTGTGGACATCGACCATGTGGATTGGGGCTTTTCCTCATCAGCTCATTGAGTCATGAGTTGGAAATCAATTCCATCAATGTATGAAGCCATGGAATCATGAAGTCTCAGGTTTCTCACAGAGTCAGATCATTGCACAAGGAGGTGAAAGACCTGAATTTAAGTCTCAGTTAAGCTACCATCTTGCCGTGTGAACTCAACAGTCTTTGATCTCTGTGAGCTTCACTTTCTTTTCTGCAAAATGGAAAGAATAACTCTTATCTAACTATGTTACCCTAAGGTTAAAAAAATATACTCTCCATGAAAGGCCTCACATATGCAGTGTTTAGTCATATATAATGTAGTGTTTAGTCATGTGATGATTGTGTGGCTCTTCTCCACATAGAAGGGAGAGGCCAGCAGGCTGACTAAATGCAGCATTAAAATATAAATACTTGAATGAAAAACCTAGATGTCTTTAATGATAATACATGAGCATCCTCTTTTTAATGTAAGGTCCCCTCTGGCATAAATAGATTGTTACAGCCAGATCATTTTCCATCTTTCCAGCAGATTAACTGCTTGTCTGAACTGCTGAAATAGGAGTGATGAGCCTCCAAGGAGATGAAGGGACTTCTGATTAACTCATCTGTTTTCATCTCTTTTAATGAGAAGTTAGCACTGTACCCAGAGTGTTCTGCTTCTCTGAAGGGCTGCAATTCTCATTTTACACACAGTGGCAGGTGAGCACTCAGACCAACAGTCTCATTGAATTATACACTACCTAAGATCTAGAAGAAGAAATGACATTGGGGTTAAGCCATCTTAAAAATAATACATTAAGGTGCCATCTCCCTCTTTCTATATTTGGGTATTCCTGAATGCAACTTCGATAGTATATCTTGATGGTTCTCAAGGTGGGGAAGCTAGACCATCACCATCACCATCATCTCTGAACTTTCTAGAAATAGAAATTTTTGAGCTCTGCCCAGGCTTACTAAATCAAAAACTTTGGAGGTAGAGCTCAGCAATCTGTATTTTAACAAACTTTCTAGGTGATTACGATGCACATTCAAGTTTGAGAAGTGTGATGTATTTTTACTGGACAAATTCATGCCCTTTAAGTAAGACTGGAACAAATATAGTAACATAAGAGTATTAACAGTTAATCCTTCTTTCTCTGTGTGTTTACCAAGGCTTTGTTGATTATGCTCAACTCTGTGAGATTTGTTGGGTTAATTAATATGTGTATGGATGGAAAAAATTTGGTGAAACCATGAGAATCTAAAGTAATAAATTTTAAAAAGACATGTTCCAATCTGTCATTAAAAAAATTCTGTAAAGTATAGGTGGGACAAAAAAAGAAAAGTAGAACAAAGATAGCCAAATGAACTGGTACTTTCAGGAAAAGAACAAACAAACAAACAAACAAAAACCAAAAGCTAAGAGGTGAAACTTGCATGCCCCCAGTTGTATATGCCATTAATCCAGAGTCACTTTAGACTCATTTTTGTTTCTTCAATGGCCTCATTCAGTCCAATGGCAAGTACTCTCAACTCTACCTCTAGATTATATTCTCCACTCATTCACTTCTCTCAATTTATACTGCCACTACCAAATCAAAGGCATTATCATCTTTCTCCTAAGCCACATCTTGCCTCGTAACTGGTCCCCCAACTTCCACTCTTGTCAATCAACTTTGCACACATTCAGAATCACTTTAAAACATAATTCAGATCACTCACTCCCCTATCTGCTCATAACTCTCTCAAGGCTGTTCTTTGCATTTAGAATAAAACACACACTCCTAACCACGGCCTGTTAGACTCAGCATGATATGGACAGTAACTACCCAATCTCATTTTCATTTCCTACCCTATGATCTGCTTTAATAGCAAATTTTTTGTCAGTTTTTTAAACATTCCAGGCTGTTTCCTGTCTCCAGACATTTGCCCATGCTAGTTACTCTGCTTGGCATGCTTTTCTTTCCATTTTTTCAAAGCTAGCTCCTCCTTTTGCTATAGGTCTCAATTTAACTTACAGAAGGACTTTATTAACCAATTTGTCTCAAATGAGTCTCCCCAAACGCAGTCAGTACTCTGTCTTGACTTCTTTGTTTCATGCAGGTATTTATCACAGTCTGAAACTACTGATTTTTTCTTTCTCCACTAGCATGTAAACTCTTAGATGAGGATCATGTGTGTCTTATTCAGTCTTATTTCTGCCCCTATAATAATGATGAGCACGTAGTGATTGCTCAGTAATAACTATGAATGTTTGTTGAGTCAATGAATTAGAGCAACATTTGTTCTCTTTAGACAGACAGATGAATATTTAGAAAGTTTCACTTTGTGCTCTGCAACATAATTCTGCTGAATTATATGACAGTTGCTCTTCAAGAAAACTTGGTAAAGAATTATTTGTTTTAAATAATGCAACTGTGAATGTATGCAGTAGTATGCTGACGCTAGTACCAGTTTGTACTGGCTTGTCAGAGCAGATTGTGATCATCCCTTCTTTTTAAAAAAAAATTTTATTTTATTATTAGTTTCAAGTATACAGTACATTGGTTAGACATTTACATAGTTTGTAATATCATCTCCTTAATTGCCCTTTCTTTCCTCTGGCTCTCCAGCTAGCCATGACATGGATGCTAACTGTATTCCCTATGCTGTGCTCCCCATCCCTGTGACCATCTATCATGAGCATCCCTTCTTAATTCCATGATCTTATAGCTTGAAATCTGTAATGGTGGGAACATTTACACCATGACAACTGACAAAAACTTAAAATCAGAGATTTTTTCCCCCTATGAAAATGAGTTGTGATCACCAGAAACAGACTCATAATATGAAATATTGTTAGAAAGTGATTTATTTGGAATTATTCCAGAAATGAGGGGATAACAGGAAAGTAAGGAAATAGGACCAGTAAGGGAAGAAGACCAAACAGGAATGTAACATCAAGTAGAATCCCATGAAGTTTTACTTTGGCTCAACATCATGGAAAAGCTCTGAAAACAGATTTGTCTGATCAGAGACTGAGGATCTGGATTATTTTGGTATTGATTAAGGACTGTCCCTTGGGGAATATAGTTTCTTAGGCATTTTCTGTTTTTATGTGCAAAGATAAAGCAAGTTCTGGTAGTGTGAGGGCAGAGCTGTGACAGCCAGACACTAGTGCTGGTTGTTGCGAGTACAAAAACCCACAAGTGGTAAAGGTAACCTAAGTCCATGTGCAGTTTGCTGACAGCCTTGCTACAAGAGTGTCTTCCAACCTTTAAACATATATTCAATTAACTAGCAACATGGAGGTCTGGAGGACCAGTAGGTCTGAGGCTGGGCCAGAGATTCTGGATATCCACCAAACTCCCCAGTGATGCTATTGATGCTGCTTATGAATTACTCTTTGAGGAGCAAAGTGCCACGAAATGCTTTTAATTATTTTACACAATAAGATCAAGTTTATTTGGCTTATTCAAGTTGGTTTTCATGGAAACATAATTTACAGAAGAGTTTCCAATAGAACTATGTCCCTAAGTTTCTAAGAAACACCCAATCTCACCCTCAAATTTTCCAAAACATTTTATTGGTAAGGTCACACATTTAGATTTGCAAGGGAGGTTTCAGATCTCCAGTACTTCAGAGAAGGTAAAGACCACGTTGAGTGCCTACTAGTAGCCAAATCTATTGTTCAGATACCGAACAATGTTTTTTTTTTTTTCCTCCTCTGTACCTTTTGGCTTCAAGTTCATTCATCTATTTAACAAGCATTTAAGGATACTTTGTTATTCGCAAGTCACTATGGAATGTTTTGTTGGGGACACAAAAGTGAATCAGGTTAAAAAAAATAGAGAGACATATCTGTTGCCCTCTGTGACATTATAATCTAGAGGGTTGGTTTATACAAATGACTAGAAACTGGTTTTAAACTGATCAACCATCTCAGAGTTTTACTTTGTGGATGTTTAATGAGTGACAGAGTTTGAATTACCCTGAGTTACTTTTGTCTTGTACAACCAACTTAAAGGTGTAAAGTTGCCGTCTATGATCCAAACTCTATAAAGAGATAAAGCAAAAAAAAATTTTTAGGACTCGTCATTGGAGATGTGAGACATAAAGGCTTTTTTCATGCCAACTATACTCTTTATTTTTATATTCCTCAATAAATGTTAATAAGACATACCAATGCAGACTGCCTTAGGCAGAAATAAACATTATGCACTTGCAGTAATTAATTTATGGCAAAGTATAGTCAGTTGGGTAAGTGAATTTGTGAAATTTCCAGATTACTTGACAGCTTCATATTGAAGGAGAAATAAAATGTAGTCTGTAAATGGTAAAATGCTGAAGAAACTGTTTAGTTATCGCCATGAGGGTTATATTAAGTAATTTGGGGTACTTCGCTTTTCTACTCAACCCAAAGGTTATGCATTCATATTATTGCACCATGAATGTAGAATTTGTAAACCTAGTAAATAAAGATTTGAGCAGAGGGGAACTTTGTGAAAGTATTATTTAAAATATCTTTTCTCTAAAAGTATGCTAATAAACTTCTAGATATGTTAACCCTTATGCAATCTGCACAGAAACCCCAACTCAAATACTTCGGTTTAAATAATATTGAGGCAGTAGCAATTCATAAAATCTTATTTCATAGGTGTGAAGATGGTTTGGCAGGTGGACATTGTTTGCATGATGATGAGTGTTTCCAGAATCCCCTACCCCTATATGTGCAATTGTTTTAGTTCAGATTCCTAGAAGCAAAGCCTGAGGTGAGGAGTCTTGTGCAAGTAGATTATTGAAAAAGTGCGCCTGAGAGAAAGGGAATAAAGAAAATTCTGGGGAAAAATATGATTTTAGGACAAATCTAACCTCATCTAGACCCTAAAGGAAGCTCTGGAATGTGAATTATGCTACGGAATTGGCCAAGATTGATGCATGGGACCCAGCTTTTTGTATCCCCATGTCAGTTAATCAAGGAGTGATTGTATGGGGAGAAGAGGACTATCTCTCATAAGATATTGCTCCAACAGGCCAAATACAATTCTTTTAAAGATTTGGAGAAGGAAGCAGCTAAGAGCCAATACACACAGTAGCTGGGGGATGGTGCATTAATTCAATAAAGGGAATGTAGGTGGGACACAGACATCACCCACTATACTCACTTGGGAAATGAGGAAAGGTTTATGAGCTAAATGATATGATAAAAATAGCAAAAATAATGGCCTCGCACAATTAGTTTTGGCCACAAAAACATTTTGTTTCTTGGTATTATTACTAGATTTGTCCTTCCTAAGCAAGTTAAAAGTTAATACAATAATGATCTCATATTTCTCTGATAAGGTCTTAGCCTAACATATGCAGATAGAAAGCCAGGTGGTTGTTACAACATTGGAGAAAACTAACCAGAGAAGAATGGGCTCATGCATTGGATGACAGAATCAGGGAAACGTAGTTGAGTAACTAATCCTTAGTCATGAGGTTATACTATTGTGGTGAGCATATCACTTTTCTGTGTAAGTCTTGTGCAAACCCAAATTGACTTCTTCAATGTCCCTCAGACACTAACCTAGGTAGTGGCCAGAACATTTAAAGTCCTGGGTAACTAACCATGGAATATGTCAGCCACAGCCATCCTGAAGAAGAACCTGGATGGCAGAAATATCTTGCCCAGGAACATGGGTGCAAGCTTTGGGGAGACAGAGATTGATGACAATTTTTTTCTTTACTCATGATCTTATCATTACATAGACATTTTTTTTTTCTCTTTTTCAAAGTCACATGTTAAGTGTCTTTCTCTGATCAGCCTGCAGGAGCAGGTCAGAGGGACTTGAGGTAAATCCTCTCTTCCTCTACTCCTCTATATGCTGTGAGGGCATTTATAACACGAGATGTGATTCCTTATATAGATTGATTCATTCTTTCTTCCCCCTCTTCATTTCTGTCTCTCCTTTTTCAATTTTCCCTTCTCCTTCCTTAGTTCCTCCCTTCCTCCATTTGTAAAAATTCCCTTTCTCTTTTATTCTTGCAATCTTTCCGCTTCCCCTCTTTCTCTTCTCTTTCCTGTTTTCCACCCTTACCCCTTTCCCTTTTTTCTTTCCCATTTCATGGAATTGTAAAAGATGAACTGATCTGTAATCATATCCTAATTAAAAAGTAATGTTTTCAGGGCACTCTATCTCTTTATAAAAATATGAGGGTTATATACAAATTTAACTTATATAAATTTAATACAATCTTTAAGAAAGTGTTCCCAAAGGCAAAAATATTTCTATTTGATATTAAAACAGCCAGTTTAAAGTAAACAAATATATATGTCTTTAAATAGATATATGTTACTTCACTGAATTAAATAATTTTAAATCATATTGAAGAACGAATACTATTCCCAATTGTTTGATTCTTCTTTTAATAGAAAAGTTTTTATTTCTTTCAATATGTAAGTTAAATTTTCTTCTCACTTTCAAGCTCTCCACCTCCCCCTTCAAGAAAATATGTCTAATTCTTTACCTTTTAGGTTGACTTTTTGCTGTGCCAATAACTTCTTAAATTATAAAAGTGACCTGCAATGAACCCTGAGATATGAGTTTTATAAATAAAATCTATACCTCTGTCAAGTGCATAAACCTATAACTCCTCCTTCTCCAATTAAAATCAGTCATTCACCAAGTTCTGCCACTTTCTCTTTCTCGATGTTTATCAAATCCATTTCTTTCAATATCTTTTTCCTTCAAACCTTTGTGTACACTACTGCTCCAGGAATTCTCCCAAGGCACAGCTTTGCCTTTAAATATTCATTCTGCTAAACAGACTTTTTTTTTCTTTTTTAAATTCTTATTTTATATTAGTTTCAGGTATACAGTACATTGGTTAGGCATTTATAAAATTTATGAGGTGATCCTCTTGATTACTCTAACACCCATCTGGCATTAACACACTACCACTACAATATTAACTATATTCCTTATGCTGTATTCTGCATCCCCGTGACTTATTTGTACTTATTCATCTCTTTACATTTTCACCCAGCTCCCCAACCCCTCGTCCCCTCAGGCAATCACCAGTTTGTTCTCTATATCTGAGAGTCTGTTTTCACTTAGTTTGTACATTTCTTTTATTCCTTAGATTGTGCATATAAGTGAAATCATGTAGTATTTGTCTTTCTCTGTCTGTCTGACTTATTTCACTTAGAATAATACCCTCAAGGTCCATCCATGTCATTGCAAATGGTAAGATTTCCTTTTTTATGTCTGAGTACTATTCCTTTGTAGATATGTACTATAACTTATTTATCCAGTTGTCTATTGATGGACACTTAGGTTGCTTCCATATCTTGGGTATTGTGAATAGCACTGTAGTAAACATAAGGGTGCATAGATCTTTATGAATTAGTGTTTTGGTTTTCTTTGAATAAATATCCAGAGGTCCAATTGCTGGAACAAAAGGTAATTCTATTTTAAAAAGTTTGAGGAACCTCCAAACTGTTTTTTAGAGTAGTTACACAATTTGCAATCCCACCAACAGTGTACAGGGTTTGTTTTCTTCCCATTCTTGCCAACACTTGTTTTTTGATTTATTGATGATACCCATTCTGACAGGTGTGAAGTGATATTTCATTGTGGTTTTAATTTGCATTTCTATGTTGAGTGTCTTTTCATGTCTATTGGCCATCTATATTTCCTCTTTGGAGATATACTTATTCAAGTCTTCTGCCCATTTTTTCATTAGATTGTTTTGTTGTTTTGTTGAGTTGTATGAGTTCTTTATAAATTTTCTGTATTAACCCCTTTTCAGATGTATCGTAGGCAAATATCTTCTCCCATTCAGTAGGTTGTCTTTTCATTTTGTTAATGGTTTCATTTACTGTGAAAAAATTTTTAGTTTGAGGTAGTCTCATTTGTTTATTTTTTTCTTTTGTATCCCTTGCCCAAGCAGATAGCTCAGGAAATAAATTAATGATAACATCAGAGAGTTTGATGCCTGTGTTTTCTTCTAGAAATTTTATGGTTTCAGGTCTTACATTTAAGTCCTTAATCCATTTTTAGTTTATTTATATATATAGTGTAAGAAGGTGGTCCAGTTTCATTTTTTTTGCATGTATCTGTCCATTTTTCCCAATACCATTTGTTGAAGAGACTCCTTATCTCATTGTATATCTTTGCCTCTTTTGTCACAGATTAAATGAGCATATATGCATGGGTTTATTTCTGGGCTCTCAATTCTGTTCCATTGATCTATGTGTCTGTTTTCATGCTAGTACATGCTGTTTTAAGTACTATTGCCTTGTAGTATAGTTTGCTATCAGATATTGTGATACCTCCAACTTTGTTCTTTCTCAAGATTGCCATGGCTATTCAGGATCTCTTATGGTTCCATATAAGTTTTTAGATGAATTGCTCTAGTTCTTTGAAAATAGAGATTTCTTTGAATCTGTAGGTTGCTTTGAGTAGTACTCTATTTTAACAATGTTGATTCTTCCCACCCATAGCCATGTATATACTTCTATTTATTTCTATCTTCAGTTTTTTTTTTGAATGACATAATTTTCTGAGAACAGGTCTTTTACCTTCTTGGTTAATTTGATTCCTAGGTATTTTATTCTTTTTGATGCAATTATAAATATGATTATTTTCTTAATTTCTCTTTCTGATAGTTCATCATTAATGTATGAAAATACAACAGACTTCTGAATATTAATTTTGTATCCTACTACTTTACTGAATTCATTGATCAGTTCTAACAGTTTTTTGGTGGAATCTTTAGGGTCCTCTATATATAGTATCATGTCATCTGCAAATAATGGCATTTTTACATCTTCCTTTCCAATTTGGAGGCTTTTATTTTTCTTTCCTATTTGATTACTGTAGCTAGGACTTCCAATACTGTGTTGAATAGAAGTGGTGAAAGTGGACATCCTTTCGTGTCCTGATCTTAAGGAAAAATGCCTTTAGCTTTTTACCATTGAGTGTGATGTTAGCTGTAGGTTTGTCATATATGGCCTTTATTATGTTGAGGTACGTTCCCTCTATTTGCACTTTGCTGAGAGTTTTTATCATAAATGATGCTGGACTTTGTCAAACACTTTTTCTGCATCTATTGATTTGATCATATGATTTTTATCTTTCAACTTGTTAATGTGATATATCATATTAATTGATTTGTGGATATTATCTGAACCTTGCATCCCAGGAATAAATCCAAATTAATCATGGCATATGATATTTTTAAGGTATTGCTGAATTTGGTTTGCTAATATTTTGTTGCAGATTTTTGCATCAGTGTTCATTAGAGATATTGACCTATGGCTTCCTTTTTTTTAATGTCTTAGTCTGGTTTAGAAATCAGTGTGATGGTGGCCTCATAAAAAGAGTTAGGGAGCCTTCCCTCTTCTTGAATTTTTTGGGAATATTTTGAAAAGAATAGGCATGGATTCTTTTTTGAATGTTTGGTAAAATTCACCTATGAAGCCATCTAGTCCAGGACTTTCGTTTTTTGGAAGTTTTTTGATTACGATTTTATTTCATTGGTGGTAATTGGCTGGTTAAGATTTTCTGTTTCTTCTTAACTCAATCTTGGGAGATGGTATGTTTCTAGGAATATATCCATTTTTTTGCAGATTTTTCAATTTGTTGGCATATAATTGCTTGTAGTATTTTCATATAATCCTTTGTTTTTCTGTGGAGTACAAAGTTACTGCTCCTCTTTCATTTATGATTTTATTTATTTGGGTGTTCTCTTTTGTCCTTAATGACCCTGGTTAAGGATTTATCAATTTTGTTTACCCTTTTAATAAACCAGCTCTTGGTTTCAATGATCTTTTGTATTGTTTTCCTAGATTCTATTTTTTCTATTTCTGCTCTGATCTTTATTATTTCCTGCTATTCACTTGGATTTTGTTTCCTCTTCTTTTTCTAGTTCTTTTAAGTGTAGGTTTAGATTGTTTATTTGAGCTTTTTCTTGTTTCTTGAGGTAGTCCTGTATTGCTATGAATTTCCCTCTTAGGACTGCTTTCACTGTGTAGATTTTGAGTCATGTTTTTATTTTCATTTGTTTCTAGGTATCTTTTGATTTTTTTTCCTTGATATCACTGTTAATCTATTCATTAGTGGCAAGTTATTTATCTTTCATGTGTTTCTGTATTTTCCAGTTTTTTCTTGTAGTTGGTTCCTAGTTTCATACCATTGTGGTCAGAAAAGACACTTGGTATGATTTCAGTCTTCTTAAATTTATTGATACATTTTGTGATCTATCCTGGAAAACATTCATGTGCACTTGAGAAGAATGTATATTCTCCTGCTTTGAGGTGAAACACTCTGAAAATATCAATTAAATCCATCTAGTTTAGTGTGTCATTTAAGGCTGCTATTCCCTTGTTGATTTTCTGTCTGGAAAATTTGTCCATTGGTGTCAATGGGGTGTTAAAGTCTCCTACCATAAATCTATTACTGTTGATCTCTCCTTTTATGTCGATCAGTAATGGCTTTATATATGTAGTTGCTCCTGTGTTAGGTACACATATATATTTACTAGGGTTGTAGTCTCTTGTTGTATTGATCCCTTTATCATTATACAATGTCCTTCTTTGTCTCTTATTATAGCCTTTTTTAAAAAGTTTGTTTTGTCTTATAGATATTGCTACCTCAGTTTTTTTTTCATTTCCATTTGCATGAAATATCTTTTCCCATCCCTTTACTTTCAGTTATTGTGTGTTATTTAATCTGAAGTGGGTCCTTTGTAGAAAGAATATGTATAAGTCTTATTTTCTTATTAATTCAGCTACCCTATGTCTTTTGATTGAAGCATTTAATCCATTTATATTTAAAGTGCTTATCAATAGGTACATAGTTATTGCCATTTTATTATTCATATCTATGATTTCACCCCTTTTTTCACAGAAGTCCCCTTAACGTTTCTTTTAATACTGGCTTGTCAGTGATGAATTCCTTTAGCTTTTTCCTGTCTGGGGATGTCTATCTCACCTTCAATTTTAATTGATAGCTTTGCTGGGTCTTATAGTCTTGGTTGTAGGTTCTTATTTTTCATCGCTGTGTGCTAATGCCTTCTGGCCTGCAAAGTTTCTGTTGAAAAATCAGCAGACGTTCTTATAGGAGTACGCTTATAAGTAACTAGCTGCCTTTTTCCTGCTGCTTTTAAAATTCTTTGTGTTTAACCTTTGGCATTTTAATTATGATGTGTCTTGGTATAGACCTATCTGGGTCCCTCTTGTGTTGCTTCTGGGGCCCCTTGGGAGAAGTTCCTGTGTTGGCCAAAGTCAGCTGCCATCTTTGATTACTCAGGGATACCTGGTAGGAGCTACAGTGTGATCCGCATGTGGTTGCTGCTTGTGCTGGATCTGGAGGCAAGTGGGAAAGAACATGCTGTGAGCTAAGGTTGGTTACCCCCAGTACCAGGCCTGGGGTGGTTTAGCAAAAGGACCAGTGCACCTCACAGCCTGAGACTGCCTTCCAGTTGCCCGCAAGACTCTGTAGCTATAAGAGACTTTGGTTGGTAAGGCACTTGGGTGGAGCAGGGTCCCAGAAATCACCAGAGTAAAGCGAGTAGATTTCACCTGGCCAATTATAGAATCAGATTTCGTTCCAGTGCTGAAACTGTGACTTCCTGTAAAAGTATCAGATTACAGCAAGGCCAACTGTTGCCCACTCTGGCCTGCAGACACCTGAGATCTGTTCATAAAATACTATCTCTTGGGGTAGGGTTTGTGGCCCACCACTGAAAGTCTCTCCTAGGATGTATGGGACACACAAGCTGAAGGCTGTTGTTTGCTGTTGAATTAGCAAACCAGGAAAAGCTGGCTGCCCAGGAATGGCCCTGCCGCAGACAATTTGTGGGTTGGGTGGTGTGGGGTCTCAGGGAGACATGGGGTGAAGAGAGCCAATCCTGTTAGTCCAATGCAGATTCAGAATTACTGCTAGTACTGAGCTCGCGGGCTCCTGCAAGTCACAGATCTCAGTGAGGCCAGCCACCATCCACCTCCAGCTCACAAACTCTGGCCATCCACCCAATAGACATTGCAGCTTGGGCTGGCACCAGTGGCCTGCCACAAAAAGTCTCCCTTAAAATTTGCAGGATGTGCATGTGCCATGAAAGCTGAGGGTTGCTGCCTGCCCAAGAATACTGTGGCAAAAGGAAGTCACTGGCTGTCTGGCAATGGCCCTGTTCCAGACAATTTGTTAGTTCAATTGGGCGGGGTCCCAAGGAGACATAGGATGGAGCACGCCGATATTACTGGGCCAATGCAGCTTCAGAAGTGACCGTGTGGGGGTGGGGGTTCAACACAGGTCAGATGGTGTTCATCTGTATACTGCACCAAATGGGGCAACAACGGAGCAATGGCAGCTGTCCCTCCAGCCCTCGCACTGGTGCCACAGAGCTCAGTCTTTCTTTGTATGTCTCTTGTAGCCCTCGCAAGCTTCTGACCCTCCACTAGAGGCTAGGGTGAGTGTCTGTGTACGGACCCTTTAAGGAAGCGTCTGAGTTTTCAGGTATCTTCCGTCTCATCTGGGTGGCTGGAATCCCCACTGATTTTTACAGTCAGATTTGGTGGGAACTCCTCTTCCCGAGACTGGAAGCCAGGGCTGAGGAGTGTGGGCTATGGCCCCTCACATTTTCAGGGTTGCCTCTCTAGCCACGCTTTCCTTCCTGGTGCTCAATCACCATGCACAGGTTTGGGACTAGTCCTCTCTGTGTCTCTACCCCTTCTATTGGTCTTGACGTGGTTTTTTATTTATATCCTCAGATGTATGTGTTATGATCAACTAGACTTCAAGTTGTTCTCCAAGTTGTTTGTTTTGTAATTTGGTTGTAATTTTAATGCAGTCATGGAAGGAGGAGAACTCCACTTTTTCCTAGCCCGCCATTTTCACCCCAAGGCTCCTAAAGAGACCTATAATGGTTTGCCGTTGTTTTCAAAATGAAGTCGATTTAATCACCCTCCCATTCTAGAATCTTGCTACCTCTCAACCTTTATTCCTTTTCCTATCCAAAGATGATATAAAGTTGGAAAAGGAGAATGGGAAAAAGAGGCAAAGTCTAGTGTAGAGTTATGTGGCTGGTTCAGGTAATGAAGCTAAATTCCCTCAGCCAAATGAGAAGAAATCCACCTGTCTTTACTTAGTTCACTTCTTTTTCTTTTTTTTCTTTTTCTTTTTCTTTTTCTTTTTCTTTTTCTTTTTTTTTTTTTTACAATCTTGATATTCTTTCCTTTTTTATCAACATAATGGTCCTTGAAATGATTTCAGAGCCTCCACACTACTCTGCCTCCTTATCCATAATAAATTATGTTGCTCTGTTAGAGGTTGTATCAGAGGCAAGAGTGCCAAATTTTATTTAAAATCTTTTCTGCTTTTCCTCTGAAAATTTCTGGTTCTATAATAAATATTACTTTGCATTTGCACATAAAGGTATTTTATGGAGGGGGTGATTTACAGTTATTTTATTTTTTTTAACATTACAAAAAATGAATTTGATATCTTTGTTCTCATATAGTCCCATGTGTACATTTAACATATTTTTTAAAGAAAGGAAAAGTAAACATATAGAGATAAATTAATATATAATAGAAAGAACTTAGAGGCATAAACTGCCCCTGGCATCTGGCTTGTTGTGGGGACTATATCTGTGTGCTCAGAGGTATGTCCCCCAGCTAGTTCCCAGCCCTTCCCTTTCTTTCTGAAATCCCAGTTCTCCTGCTTTTTTGACTACCTAGTTTAGAACTCTCATAGAGTAGATAATGTCTACTATAGATCCATTCAACAAATATCTATTTGGAGCATCTCCTATGCATCAGACACTCTTCTAAGTACCAAAAACAAAAGTAAAGATGGTTATGGAAGTGTGGAGTTGAAGTTTTACAGGCCCATAATCAAATCCTAAATCTATTTTTATTTACTAGCAATTCTTAACAGGTTGTTTTAAACTCTCAGTGCTTCTGTGAAAATGGGGAGTAGGAATAAAATATTAGCCAGGCATAAAAGTGCCTGACACATAACATCTAATCAAAACATGATGGGACCATCAGCCTTTATTTGTCCTGGAATTTGTCTGTTAGTGCCAGTGCTGGGCAGATACAGGTTGTTGTTCAGGTGTCCCTCTAATTAGAACAAGCATTTCCTGAGCCCCATACTCTAGACTTAATATCAAACTAGATGCTAGAGATACAACTAGGAGCAAGATATTGACCCTTCCCTTAAAATGCTCACAGTCTACTGGATGCATGGAGGAACAGGAAATAAGAATAAATATGTGATCCAAGATAGTCTCATCCCCCTTCTTCCTTTCCCTTCTACATCCTTACTCCTCATGGAGGTGGAGTATATTTTAGCATAATAATCCTTAGAAGTTCTCATTTGAAGTGTGATCAATATTTCTACCACTTCTAACATGACTGATAATTAATACCTATAATTCTAAAACAAATGACAACATTTATTGAGTCTTTTGTGTCAGGTACCCTTCTAAATGGTTTATGTATATTATTATCTCATTTATTCTTCTATCTACTCTAACAAGTAGGCACTTATTTTATTATAGTTAAGGAAGCTAAGACACAGAAATAACTTGCTTAATAATTTAAAAAAGAATTGTCTTGTAAATGTGAGGCTCAACCCTTGTTGGCTGTAGTACCTGAAGCCAGAGGTCTTGCTGCTCTCAAATACAGAGTGATAGGGAGATTTGATGAAGCCAGACACCTGGGTGAGGGCAGGAGGATAGATTCAGAAAGGGAAATGAAGAGAGAAGAGAGTAGTAGTGCCCATCTGAAGTGGACACTGTCTGGTCTAAAAAGGATTTTCATAGAAAAAGTAGAGAAATATTTTGATTTTGATGCCTAGTATGTTTGAGCTTGGCTGGAATTAAGAATTATTTATTTGTGGTAGCAATCACTTGGATGTTGTGACACATGAGTTATATATATCATTCAGCATCGTAAATCCCATGATAGAGCTCTTTTTGGAATAAATATAAAAGAGAATGGTCAGTTTTACTACCTGAAGTTCTGGAAACAGGAAAGATATCTTTAAGCTGAGTTTTGGAAGGTAAGTAAGTATTTACCAGCTGCCCCACCACCCTCCCCCCCCAAAAAATATGGAGAAGGGCATTCCTGTGAGCCATCAGCATAGGCAATGGTGTGTAAATAGGAAGCAGTCTTCAGAGGAATCACAATGCGTTTAACTTGGCTAGAGCTACCCTGCTGGGATGATGTGGCTGGAGATGTTGATGTGGACAACCTTGTAAGCCATATTTTAGAGTAAGGTATAAGGATCTACTGAGGACATCTTAGCAGAGGAATAACCTGGTCAGGCTTGGTTTATAAGTCTCATTTTGGCATGATCCAGAGGATGACTGGGAGAAAGATACGTAATGCTTTTGTATCTTAATGCTCCCAAAGCCATAATGCTCCCAAAGCCACTATCCACATGGAAATGCTAAGTGTATCTCTTATATTCCTTTAAATATAGCTTGAGTAGATGAAAGGAGAAGAAAGATATTGAACACATGTTTTTGTTCCTTTGAACGTCTCAAGAAAATGACAAACTGCATATTGCTCATGGAGCAGATGGAGGATCATTTGTAGTTTATATTTACATCTGTGAGAAATCTTAAGGACTGAGTGGTTTAGCAATACTTGCTGTGTGCTATAAAAATCAATTGGCCAAATGAAATCTCAATGCTGATTATTAAAATGAAATGTGTTGCTCTATTACACCATTTTAAATTTAATTAACAAATAACAATTTAGTGTTTACTATGTGCTGAATGGACATTGTACTATTCACCGTGGAAGGCAAGATTAATACAAATACCAGTACTACAAGTATTAACACTACAAATACTAATGCAACTAATAAGATGGTTGTAGCCAAAATTTATTGAGTAATAACTTGTTATCAGGCATTTTGCTAAATGATTTACATGGATTATCTAATTTAATACTTATTAAAACACTTAAAGATAGATAGGTGTCATTATTTTAAATTCTGAGGAGGAAATGGACTCAGAGTGATACAGTATGAGGTTACACAGCTAGTTAGAGAGAGCTGGGCTTTGAAATTTGTCTGACACCAGAACCTGAGCTTCTAACTGATACTCAGCAAATTTAGATTTCAAATTGAGGATATGAGCCAATAAAATAAGAAACAATAAAAATGTCACAAGACAGATACAAAATGAGTAAAAATGGGTTCAGAAAAGTAAGGTGACCACATTTAGTTTAGTAAGGTTAGGAAAAGCTCTGTGGGGAAGAGAGTACTATATTTTAGGTTGGATTTGTCCAGACTGAAGTATGAGTAGTTAATTTGGGAGGTAATCCCAGAAAGCATTGGCAGGGTTGTGGGTAAGTGAGAAGGGAAGGAAGCCAGTAAAGAACATGTTCTAGAATGGATCACCACTGTGGACAACTGAGATTTAATCTCATTGAAGACTCTAGGAGATGATATAGAATATGTTTTAGAATAATGCCACCCACAGGTGAGGGGGCTGATCTATTTATGCTCCTATTCCAATCTTTTACTGATTGAAGGCTACTCCTGGCTTTATTAACAACTAAGCATTTCCAGCCAGCCCCAGGCACATGCCCTCAAGTCAGGGAGTATCTAGTGCTTGTAGTAAAACGAGGTTAGAATATACCAGAATGGCACCTGCTGAGGAGGAATGGACTGGGCACCAATATTATCAGTTATAACATTTGAATTGTGTCCACCCCTAAATGTAAAGGAAGCAGGGGACAGTCTTTATTTTGGTCAGCTCTGTGCCCAGCTAAAAATCTCACTAAAAGTCTCAAGTTTTACTTTTGAAGAAGAAGGAAAATAGAGTTATAGGGAAATAGCTCACAGTCTCTGTTACAATGTTGCCTATGGAATGGTCCCCAGGGGGACGTAATGTACATAAGAAACATAGGAGGTTTCCCTGAAAAGTTTAACTGAGCTAAGCTCTGAAGGCTGAGATCAGCCAAGGGTGTGTGTGTGTGTGTGTGTGTGTGTGTGTGTGTGTGTGTGTGTGTGTGGTGAGGACGGATGGTAGCCCAAAGGGCTTCAGGCAGAGAACATGAGAAATTGGATGACCTAAAAGAAAGGCAGTGTGCAGGAATTAGAGGAACAGGATATTGGAGAATAGAGAAGATGGGGTACCAAGCAAGACTAGGTTAATATGAACTAGACGGTGAACCTGATGCACTTAAATACCCACCTCCCACAAATAATGTGTTACTTTGACCTCATTGACAATCAACATTATCAGAATATTATTAAGGAGTAAATGTAGTTATAAAAACTTCAGATGCTATAGCAGGTAGGTGAGATATATAGGGTGCAGTCTGCCATTCAGTGTCCCTGAAATCATACCAAGTAAATGGTTGTGTTATTTAGGGTAGGTTTGATTATAAAGAAACTATGACTCAAATTGAGTTAAATAGAAAGGAAATTTATATCCCAGAGAGAGGTATGTAACTAGGCTCCAGTGATGAGGGATTTGGTTATTTCCCTCCCATCCTCATGACTCTACTTCCCTCTATCAGCTTTGTTTTGAGATTGGCTCTCTTCATGGTCATGAGTACCAACAGTGACTGGAACAGGATGCTGCTTTGTTCTAGTGGAAGAGAGATCATCCATCTCCCTAACTACAGGATAAATGTTCTTTTCGGTCTTATTAGACTGACTTACATATTGAGCCTACCCCTGGCCACTGATGATTACCAGGAGAATTTCCAGAGCAGATTGGCTGAAGCTTAAAATCCGGTCACCATCAAGGATGACAGGAGTACCACCTTGCCTTAGACAAGTCAAATATCACTTCTGAAGATGGAGTTATAGTCATGGGAATAAAGTGGATACTTATGTGAAATAATGGTTTTGAAAGGAAGGTAAGAAGGAAAAATGATGCTGGGCTGATCACCAAATATATCAAGTCTACTACTAATTCCAAGTGTTCTTCAAAATAACCATATAAAATACAGAACTAATAACTAATACATTTCAAAGCACAGGGTTCCTTGAAAATATTCATCTGAGGCAACACAGGAGTGCAGTTAAAAGCTTAGGCTCTGAATCTAAACACCCAAGTCCAAATCCAGGCTCTACCCTTTACTGGTTGTATGATCTTAGACAACCTAAATCTTATTGTTATCTACATAGCAGAGCCGTTAATAATCATCTCTACCACAAAGAATTGTGCAGTTGCTGAAATTAGATATTTGTAGAAATCCTGGGGCAAGATTTTGGGCTCATGATTAAGAAACCAATAAATTTAAGTTAATATTATTACCTGTTTGCTTAGTGCAAAATGTTTCTCTGCCAGTGATACTAAAATAGAATGAGAACTTGTGATATGATTGGGAATGTCTGGCTTTAAAACATCTTTGGGAATTGGTAGCATTGATATGAATTTTAAATTACTTCCTCTAAGTGTCCAGTTTACAAATCTGGATTTTGAAATGCAATGAAGGCATTAAAAAGAGCTTTCCTGTTATGAAAGCACAACCAAGTTATTAACATTTCCATGTATAGACATTACTGAGACCCTTCAAGGAATAGATGAACTTAAATATGAATGAATGAAGTGATAGCCTAGGTATAATTAGTTATTAGATTGGGGATATGTAGAATTAGAGAAGGCTCCAAACACCTATCTTTCATCGCCTAAAAATTATTATAGGAGGTTGGGGCTAGGGGAGCCAGGAACACAAGCTTTGTAAGGATGATTCCATTGCTTATGCCAAAACATATCCAGCCATTTTGTAGTTTTGTAAATCTCTCTCCTGAGAGAATGAGAAGGCTGCTAAGCCCGCATAATCACTAAAATGGAAATGGAGTTAATGGAATAGTTTTTATATTCCCTCTCACACTCATCTATAATAAATCACATGAAGCCCCAGCATTTCTGCATTTATCACACAACTAGGCCCTTTCCTTCTAATGGCTATACTTCTGTCTTTAAATACCAGAGAAATAGATTATTTGTCTAGAGTCTGGGAAAAGGCAATATTTGCTCGTAGTTATCCAAAAGTCATGTCTGTGCTGTCCAGCTAGCATTTACTATTGGGACTGTTGAGCAGTAAGAGAATGTTCAAATAAGAGAATTGCAAGAAAAGATCCATCCTCTCTTTTCTCTTTTGGTTCATTCACTAAATGAAAATGCACTATTGTGTTGTCAACATTGTGAGGAAAGCAATGTTGAGAGTATATCTCATTCTTCATCTTTTTTTTTTGCATAACTTATATTGAAAACTGAAAGCAGATGCATCAGGCAACTTAGAGGCTCTTGAACGAAAGTACATTAGTCCCAGAGGAAAAAAATTGAAAAATTCTCTAAGAATGGTAAATATTCTTTGTGCTTTTTTATTTGCAGTCTTAAAAGCACTTTGTGTATGAGTGTCATTGCCATTTCCCAACCAGAGGGCCAAGGTAAACACAGACACACAGGATAAAAGAATTCTCTTTTGTCTTCCTAAGTCTTTAGAGCCTAAACTGCTCCTTTGTTGAAACTAAGCAAAAGAAAAATAATTTTGGACTGGAATGAAAGAGTAAGATCATTGAAAATGGTGGTGTTTATTCAAGGCTATGCCTCTCTAGGTGCATAGGCTCCTTGGAGTTATGGCCTGATGTGCCTTGTGACTTATGAAACCTCTGGATAAAGTTAGATCTATTTTAGTGGAACATTTGTGCTCTTGCGGATTAGTATATCACTTAGAAATACATTTGGCTGCAAGTAATTAAAAGAGTGGCTTAATGAAAACAAATAACAGTATTAATTTGCTTATATAACAAGATTTCCTACATTACAAAATTAGTTCTTTTAGGGAGTATCTTTTCATCTTTAGCAACCACCTTTCAGTTATCCTTTGCATACAATTTTTGTCCTTTTTCTTGTACCTGTAGTGTTGCTATACTTTCAAGGTCCAAGACTGTATATAAGGTGAAAAGGTGGGAACAGGTGACTGGGCATGTCAGCTGCCTCTATTTCCTTTTTAAAGAAAGAAACACTTTTAATGGATTCTCTTGAAAGATTTCACTTTGCCCTTAGTTGCCAGATTTTTTAAAAAGATTTTTAATAAAATATAATTGACATACAATATTGTATTAGTTTCAGGTGTACACCATAGTTATTTAACATTCAAATAGCTAAAGAAATGATCATCATCATAAGTCGAGCAACCATCTGACACTATACGATGCTATCACAATATTACTGACAATATTCCCTATGTTGTATACCGCATCCCCATGACTTATTGTTTAACAACAGAAGTTAGAACCTCTTATCTCCCTTCACCTTTCCCCCCATTTTTTAATTTTTCAATGATAGTTGACATATTATTTTATATTAGTTTCAAGTGTACAGCATAGTGGTCAGACATTTTATAATTTACATTACGATCTCTCTGACTAGTCTAGTTATTACTATATTCTTCATGCTTTACATCCCCATGACAATTTTGTAACTACACATTTATACTTCTAATCCCTTTATGTTTTTCACTCTGTTCCCCAAATCCCCTCCCATCAGGCAATCATTGACTTGTTCCCTTCATCTATATCTTTCTATTCTGTTTGTTTATTTTTTTTCTTTAGATTTCACATATTAGTGAGATCATATGGTATTTATCTTTCTCTCTCTGACTTATTTTACTTAGCATAATACCTTCCAGGTCCATTCAGGCTGTTGCAAATGGAAAGATTTTATTCTTTTTTATGGCTGAGTAATATTCCACTATATATATAAATACACATACACACATACCGCTTTATTCAGTCATCTACTGTTATGCACTTAGGTTGCTTCCATATCTTAGCTATTATAAATAATGCTGCAGTGAACATAAGGGTGTATATGTCTTTCTGAATTAGTGTTTTGGATTACTTTGGATAAATACCCAGAAGTAGAATTGCTGGGTCTTATGGTAATTCTATCTTTAATTTTTTGAGGAAGCTTTATATTGTTTTCATAATAGCTACATCAATTTACCAACAATACATGAGGGTGCCCTTTTCTCCACATCCTTTCCAACACTTGTTTGTTGATTTATTGATGATGGCCATTCTAGCAGGTGTAGTTTTAACTTGCATTTCTCTGATGATTAGTGATAAGCATTTTTTCATATGTCTATTGGCCATCTGTATGTCCTTTTTGGAAAAATGTCTATTCAGGTCTTCTGCCCATTTTTAATTGGATTGTTAAGGTTTTTTTGGAGTTAAGTTGCCTGAGTTCTGTATAAATTTCACATGTTAACCTCTTATCAGTTGTATCATTGGTGAATATATTTTCCCATTTAGTAGGTTGTCTTTTTGTTTTGTTCATGGTTTCCCTTGCTGTGCAAAATGTTTTAGTTTGCTGTAGTTCGATTTGTTTATTTTTTCTTTCATTTCCCTTGCCCAAAGCCACATATCAGGAAAAAATATTACTAAGAGCAATGCCAGAGAGTTTATTGCCTATGTTTTCTTATAGAAGTTTTATGATTTCAGGTCTTACATTTAAGTCTTTTATTCATTTTAAGTTTATTCTTGTATGATGTAAGAAGGTGAACTATTTTCATTTTTTTTTTTTGCATATATCTGTCAAATTTTTCAACACTATTTATTGAATACAGTATCTTTACCCCATTGTATATTTTTGCTTCCTTTGTCATAGATCAGTTGACCATATTGGCATGGATTTATTTCTGGGCTCTCTCTTCTGTTCCATTGATCTGTATGTCTGTTTTTATGCTAGTATCATGCTGTTTTGATTACTATAGCTTTGTAATATAGTTTGATATCAAGTACTGTGATACCTCCAGCTTTGTTCTTTCTCAAGATTGCTGTGGTTATTTGGGATCTTTTGTAACTCGTATGATTTCTAGGATTATTTGTTCAAGTTTTGTGAAAAAATGCCATTGGTATTTTGTTAGGGATTGCATTGAATCTATAGATTGCTTCAGGTTGTATGAACAGTTTAACAATGTTGATTTGTCCTATCCATGAGCATATTATACACTTCCATTTATTTGAATCTTCTTCAGTTTCTTTCTTCAATGTCTTATAATTTGTCAAGTACTAATCTTTTACCTATCTGGTTAAATTTATTTCTATGTATTTTTTTTAATGCAATTGAAAATGGGATTGTTTTCTTAATTTCTCTTTCTGATAGTTCTTTATTGGTGTATAGAAATGCAACCAATTTCTGAATATTAATTTTGTATCCTACTTTACTGAATTCATTTATCAGTTCTAATAGTTTTTTGGTTGAATATTTAGGAGTCTCTATATATAATATTACGTGAGCTGCAAATAATGACAGTTTACTTCTTCCTTTCCAACTTGGATACCTTTTATTTCTTTTTCTTGTCTGATTGTTAGAACTTCCAATGCTATGTTGAATAGAAGTGGTGATGGTGGACATTCTTGTCTTTCTCCTGATTGTAAGAAGAACACTTTTAGCATTTTACCATTAAATATGATGTTAACTGTGTGATTGCCTTTATTATGTTGAAGTATGTTCCCTCTATTTGCACTTTGCTGAGGGTTTTAATCATAAATGCTGCTGGATTTTGTCAAATAATTTTTCTGCATCTTTTGATATATGATTTTTATCCTTCATTTTGTTTATGTATGTATCACATTAATTGATTTATGGATTTTGAACCAATCTGACATCCCAGGATTAAATCCCACTACTCATTGTGTGCAATCTTTTTAATGTATTGCTGAATTCGGTTGGCTAATATTTTATAGAGGACTTTCACATTTATGTTCCTCAGGGATATCAGCCTATAATTTTCCTTTTTTGTAATGTCTTCATCTGGCTTTGAAATTGAGGTAGTGGTGAACTTATAAAATGAGGAGACTTTCATCCTTCCAAAATTTTTAAAATAGTTTGAGAAGGATGGGTATTAATTCTTTGAACGTTAAAATGCACCTGTGAAGCCATCTGCTCTAGAACTTTTGTTTGCAGGGATTTTTTTTTTTTTAGATTGCTAATTCTATTTTGTTAGTAATAATCGATTCGTTCAGATTTTTTGTTTCTTCTTGACTCAGTGTTGGGAGATGTATGTTTTTAGGAATTTATTCATTTCTTCCAGATTTTTCAATTTGTTGGCATATAATTGTAGTGTTTTCTTATAATCCTGTATTTTTCTGTGATGTCAGTTGTCACTTCTCCTCTCTGTTTTTCTTGATGAGTCTGGTAAAAGGTTTATCAATTTTTTAAAATCTTTTCAAAGAACCAGCTCTTGGTTTCAGTGATTGTTTGCAATTTTTTAGACTCTGTTTAATTTATTTTCACTTTGATCTTTATTATTTCCTTCTCTTCACTTTGGGCTTTGTTGTTCTTTTTCTAGTTCCTGTAGGTATAAGATTAGATTGTTTATTTGAGATTTGTTTCTTGAGGTAGGCCTATATTGTTATGAATTTCCCTCTTAGGACTGCTTTTACTGTGTTCCATAGATTTTACATTGTTGTGTTTTCCTTTTCACTTGTCTTGGGGTATCTTTTGATTTCTTCCTTGACCTCATTGTTAACTCATTCATTGTTTAATAGCATGTTATTTATCCTTCATGTGTTTGTGTGTTTTTCAAATTTTTTTTTCTTGTAATTGATTTCTAGTTTCATACAATCGTGGTTGAAAAAGATTCTTGGTATGATTTTGTCTTTCATGAAAAATGTTCCATATGCACTTGAAAAGAATGTATATTCTTCTGCTTTGCAGTGAAATGCTCTAAAAATATTAATTAAATCCATCTGATCTAATGTGTCATTTAAGGTCACTTTTTTCTTTTTGATTTTCTCTATGGAGGTCTATCCCTTAAAGTCAAAGTGCTATTAAAATTCCCTGCTATAACTGTATTGCTGTCAGTCTCTCTCTCGATGTTGGTTAATATTTGTTTTGTGTATTTAGATGCTCCTATTTGGGTGCATAAATGTTTAAAAGTTTTATATCCTCTCATTGGATTGATACCTTTATCATTATCTAATGTCCCTTATTACTTCTTATTATATATAGCCTTTGTTATAAAGTCTATTTTGTCTGATATAAGTATTGCTACCTCAGATTTTTTTCACTTCCATTTGCATGAATCATCTTTTTCCATCCCTTTACTTTCAGTCTGTGTGTGTCTTTAAATCTGAAGTGAGTCACTTGTAGACAGCATATGTATGGGTCTTGCTTCTTATTTATTCAGCTGCCCTATGTCTTTTTATTGGAGCATTTAATCCATTTACATTTAAAAGGTGCTGAGACCACCCTTTGGGTGTCCCCCTAATTGAATGTTTTTTTTTTGTTATGCTATGAAGCCAGCCACTGGGCGTGCTGGTTTTGGGGCCTCTTGGAAGGGGCTCCTGTAAAGGCCAAGGTCACTTGCTTCCTGTGACTGATCTGGGTCTATCCATAATAGCTACAAAGTGATTCATGGTTGGTCGCTGCCTGTGCTTTATCTTGAGGTGTGTGGGAGAGGCCATACTGCGAATCAAGGCTGGCTGTCACCAGTACTGGGCTTGGGACAGCTCAGTGAAAGGCCCAGAAAACCCTGAGGCCTGCCATCTATTTGTAAGCCTCAGCTGCTTCAAGAGGCTTAGATGGTACAGGTGGTATGGGTGTTGGCTTGGGCAAGGTCTCAAGAGTCACCAGCATGGTTGAGTGGTGTTCAACCCTTTAATACAGACTCAGATTTGGTGCCAGTGTTGAGCCTGGGGCTACTTTACAAAAGCTCAGAGCCCACCGAGACCAACCATTGCATACCTGTGGCTGACAGAACTCTGAAAGTTGTCCAAGATAGACTACAATGTAGGCAACACAGCCTTCCCACAAGCAGCCAGAAAAGCCTCCAATATCTTGAGAGGTGGGGTCTCAGTACGTCACCAGTATGGGGCCAGTGGTGTTCAATGAATTAATGCAAATTCAGGTATGGCACCAATATTGTACCTAGGGCTAGTCCACAGAAGTCTCAGAGCCTACTGAGGCCAGCTGCTACCCACCTTGAGCTCAAGGACCCCTGAGAGTTGTCCAAGTAAAATTGTAACAGTGGTGAGCAAGTTGGATGGGATATATTATAGCACCAGAGATTCACCATGGTGGAGGGAGCAGGGCTTACCAGGCCAATGAAAATTCAGATTTGTCCATGTGGATGAAGAGATCAATACAAGGCAAATGGCATCCACCCGCCAGCCTCACAAGAGAAGGGTTCAACACAGGACAATGGCCGCTGTCCCTCCAGCCTTTGCCCTGAAGTCACACCACTTTGTCTCTCCCTGTATGTCTCCAGCACCTCCCTAGCCACTGTCCCTCTGTGGGAGGTCAGCGTGAATGCCTGGGAGTGAGTCTGTGAAGACTCTTGGGTTTCTAGCTGCTTTCTATCTCACCCAAATGGATGGAATATATCTGATTTTCACAGCAAGATGTTATGGGGCTGCTTTTCCTGGCACTAGTGCTCTAAGTTGGAGAGTCTGGTTTAAGGCTGGGATCCCTCACTATTCAGGAGGGACCTCTGCATCTGAGATATCCTCTCAATTCTCAACCACCACATGTAGGTGTGGGCCCAGCTTGTTTTGTGTCTCTGCCATTTCTACCGGTCTTGTGCTGGCTTCTTCTTTATATCTTTAGCTGTAGGGCTTCTATTTATCTAGTTAATCTTCAAATGGTTTTCCAGGTTGATTGTTTTATTTTTTAGTTGTAATTTTAATGTGGTCGAGCATAGTGTTTACCAGCTCCACCATCTTGACAGAACTCCTCTCATTTTCCAGAATTGAACCATATTTCATCCCTACTTTGGGGGACAATTATACATCAGAAATTAGAATTTCTTCAGTTGTTTTAGACTGGTTATGTTCTTGTATTTAAAGCTTATCACATTGCCATGAGGAACAAAATTCCAGTTCTGTTAACAAGGATAAATGTCTATTTGTTATTAAATTAATGAGATTAACCACAGTAAATAATTGAGAATATTTTTAAATATTAAAACAAACAAAAATATATTACATGACAAAATGTAAAATTTGCATTACATTTTAAGACAATATTTGAAGAAATTGTATGCTTTAAGCATGTACTTCAAGCCTGCCTTAGCATATAACTGACCTCCCTCTACCCCTACCCTCACTCAATCCCATTTCCACACAGTAATGGCAGTTTTGGAAAGGTACAATCTGACTATGTTGTTCTCTTACTTTAAACCCATTAATACCATCCCAACAGTATTGGGATGAGTCTAAAGTTCTTACTGTGACTTTGAAAATTCCTGAGTCTCTTCTGGCTCTATTTCTTGCCTTACCTCTCTCTCACCTTTGAAACTTCTGTTACACTTGTTGCATTCTTCAACAGAACCAAGCAAGCTTATCATTGAACTTGGTGTACACTGCTCCTTCTCTCTTATCATTGAACTTGGATCCCTCTACTCTCACTTCCTATACTTCCTTTTTTCTAATTCTCAGCCATACTTATAGCTGTTACTTCTTCTGATAAACCTTCCTTGATGGCCTCTGACAAGATTCGATGACTCTACTTTTTTGCTCCTTCAGCACTCTCTCATTGCATTTAAAATTCTTTATCAGAATTGCTATAGGTTATTCAGAATATAGGACTTTCCCATCTTATCAACCTTGTTGATTGTTTTATCCCCACTGCCTAGCATATTGTCTGGAACTCACTAGGTGTTACATAAATATGTTGATTTTTATGTTGTTCTTAGTTATTTGAAGTTTGTTGAAAGACTCCCAACTCACTTACTGACAACATTAATTATACATTAGAAGCTCTATACCTTTCTAGAAAGTTTGAACAAACACACAAAATCCAGATGTTAAGAAAGGAAAATAGTTTCAAAATGTGACCCTGGTGCCTAGTCCATCAGGAAGATTGAACAAAATGTGAGAATTTTTATTACAGCCACTCCTATGAAAACTGCTTTTTTCTTCAATTAAGTAAGGCTTTTATTTTGGTTATGAGTTGTTTTGTAAAGATTCCTGCCATCTCATATTTAAGGATTTGTTGTCATTCATTTTATTTTCCTCCAAGTTTACAAACAAGAATCTGGGGCCTAGAATACTTATTTTCTTCATTCTCTGACTATTCTTGGACAGTCTTGTTACTATCTGTTTCAGGCAGGCTGGAACCTGGGAGCAGGAAAGATGACACCTAGGAATCCTAAGGAACCTTATTATGAAAACTTCCAGACTCATGGTTCATGTTTCAGAAGGAAGACAGGTGGAGAGAGTTATCTGAGCTCCTAGATCCAGCCATATCTGAACCTTGGACTCCTGGGTGCGGAAGTCAGTTAGCGTCCTTTTTGCTTAAAGTATTTTGATTTGAGATTTGATCATTCACAAATACATAATGAATACTGGATTTGCAATCAGAAGTGTAATAATTGTTTAGCTATAAGTGTTAATGCTTGTGGCAATGGGGAGAGGAGTTATTCTCACATAAACCACTGAATACTCAATTATCAGAAAAGAGGAAGTAAAAACCAATGGTATTTACTTTGGAGATAAAAACCAATGGTATTTACTTTGTTCATATCAAATGCCCCTTTTGTCACTGCAGCTTCACCTATTTTCATGGATTGCCTTTATTTCTGAGATTGAAACTTCCTTTAGGATGGTAATTGGACAACTTTCTGAAAATTAATTCCAGTTTGCCAAGACTAGTTCACTGAAAGCCAATTTGTCCAAAGTCAGTGGTAAATGTTAATTTAAATTCAAAGCATATGCATAAGTCAGAATTAGCCAAAATACATCATGTAATAAATTAGAATTAAAGAACCATTCCTATATTAACATTTAGATTTTAGTTTACAGAATAAAATATATTTTTCTAAACAGTATATTTAATAGCCAGAGTTGAACATTTCTGTTATAGCTGTTAAATATTTTGTTAATTTTTACAAATTACAATGAGCACACTGATAACATCAAATGCTAATGAGAATGTGGAGCAACA
This sequence comes from Eidolon dupreanum, assembly GCA_028627145.1. Taxonomy (NCBI): domain Eukaryota; kingdom Metazoa; phylum Chordata; class Mammalia; order Chiroptera; family Pteropodidae; genus Eidolon; species Eidolon dupreanum. The sequence goes on from CM053507.1 coordinate 45,328,229, forward strand.
GGAACTCTCATTCGCTGCTGGTGGGAATGCAAAATGGAAAACACTTTGGTGGTTTCTTACAAGGTTAAACATACTCCTAACATTCAATCTAGCAATTGTGCTCCTTAGTATTTACCCAGAGGAATTAAAAACTTGTGTCTACACAAAAATCTACACACAGATGTTTATAGTGGCTTTATTGATAATAGCCAAAACTTGGAAGCAATCAAGATGTCCTTTAGTAGATTAATGGATAAACTGTAGCACATTCTGACAATAAAATATTATTCCCTACTAAAAAATAAATGAGGTTTCAAACCATGAAAAGACATAAAGGAAACTTATGGGCATATTACTAAGTGAAAGAAGCCAATCTGAAAAGACTACATACTATATAATTACAATTATATGACATTCTAGAAATGGCATAAAGGAAACTTATAGGCATATTACTAAGTGAAAGAAGCCAATCTGAAAAGACTACATACTATATAATTACAATTATATGACATTCTAGAAATAGCATAACTATAGAGACAGTAAATAGATGAGTGGTTGCCAGGGTTGGATGTGAGGGAGAGATGAATAGGTGAAGAATAGAGGATTTTTAGGGCAATGGAAATACTCTGTATGATACTATAGTGATGGATACATGTCATTAGGCATTTGTCCAAATCCATAGACTGTAAACCCATAGAATGAATTTATTCAATTTAACTCTAAGAATAAACTTTAATGTAAACTATGGACTTTAGGTAATTATAATATGTCAGTATAGGTTCATCAATTATAACAAATGTACCACTCTTATGGTAGATGTTGATAATTGGGGAGGCTATGTGTGTGAAGGGTCAGGGATATACAGTATAGGAAATCTTTTTATCTTTTCCTCCATTTTGCTGTAACCTTAAAACTGTACTAAAAAAAAAGTCTTAAAAAATTCTAATAGCGCTGCAAAAAAAATATCACAATGAACAAATTTGGTGTATTTGGCCAAATGATTCATTGGTAACAAGGCTTTCTCCATTGACCTAGATCTAGAGTGGATGACTGGACCCATTAGTGTTCTTCACAGCTTCATCTGACCCATTTGAATTGACACCAGTGGGTGGACTTTCAGTGAACAAGTTAAGAAATCCAATGAAGGTGGATAAAGACAGTGTAGATAAAAGAGGTTATCTTCCATAGCAGAAGATCTGTAGTGTGCAGGCTGTAGCTATTCAAAACTTTGCTTTGACTTCATCTCCTTTACTAGGCCTCTGGTATGATAATAAGCTATATCAATTTTGAGATAATTTATTTTTTTATAAACACACTGTAGTGGTTAAATAACCTGCTTTCCAGTACTTGACTCAGCCATTTATTGAATCTTTAAAACTTGTGTCAGCATAAATTAGGTTATGCTACAATAAGAGATATCCTCTAATTTTCAGTGCTTTTTATTTCTTATTTATATTCCATGTCCAACATGGGTTAACAAGAGGAAACTCGTGTCATCATTGTCATTACTGAGAGAACTCACATGAGCTACATCAATGTAGAGCTACACAATCTAAACATATGGCCTCTTTGGTCAGCTCAGCAAAGGAAAAGAGAACATAGAGGATCACACAATGGCTTCTACATGCTTCTGTTCAGAAGTGATACTTTACTTCAACTTAAATTCTGTTGACCAAAGCAGGACACATTGCTACACTTCAGATAGGCAGGGGATTAAAATCCTCCATGTACCTTATTAGTAGAGAACTGGATATGGGTGAACATTAGTATTGTCAGGTAATTAATGGTCTGTGCCTTTGTTAACTCATATGTAAAATGAGGGTGATACTATCCATAATATCATAATATTTAAAATAAAATAATGAATGTACTTAGTAATTGGTTATAAAAAATTACGTATTATCGACATGAATATTACATGAATAACATCATTCTAGGTCATTTTTGAAGTATCTCATATATAAGATCAAATTAATGAATTCTATTTTGAAGTGAATAAGTTACATGCTCACCAAATTTATTTCCTCTCTTCTTTTCCTCTATTTCTATGACATCATCATCTACTCATTTACTCAAGCTAGAAATTTAGACATCATCCTTAACACTTTCCTTTTCTTCTCTCACTGATTTACTAAGTCCCGTCCATTCTACTTAATGTATATCTTTCCAACCCACTGACACCACCAATTCCAAACCACCATCATCTTTTCTCCAGATGACAGCAATAGCCTCACACTGATATCCCTAGTATTCACTCTTGTTCTCCAGCTCCTATTTCACATGGGAGCCAAAGGTATTTTTTTTAAATGTAGACATGAATAAGCTTCTTCTCTGAAGTATATCCTTAAGTGGTTTCCCATTTTGTTTTTTAACCAAAACCTACAAAGCTCTCTCTGAGCATAGGAAGCTCTTGCATAAAACTACATTCTAGTTCCACAAGGATGAGTCATTCACTTTTTCTTCAATTTGCTTTCACTGGATTCTGATGCATTTGGCCACTTCTTGGTATACATCTTTGTTGCTGTATGGGGTCATTCTCTCCCTTTCCAAATAAAACTGTAATCAAAATGGGATAGACTCAACAGCCAACCCTGCCACTTCCCCTGGGTGCTCCAAGGCCTCTCACTTTCCCAGAAAACAGAGATAAAATTATGTCTTTCCACTTGTCAAAAGCCCTAAAATTGCCAGTGTGTTACAATAACTCAAAGGGTTATAAACCTCAGTGTGAATGAAGACTATGAGACCATTTGAAAAACTTTTATCAGCCTCTCTATTTTTAAGATGGCAAATTGAATCAGACATGAGACAAATTAAAAATTATTGCTGTTACACTTGCTTCCATCATGTAACCCCTCCAAATGTGATTCTAGAAGAGATAGGGGTTTCTACTCCCAGATGAATCACATTTATCATAACACACAGTTTCACTCTACTTGGAAGGTCTGTAAACATTTGTAACTATAAGTTTTTCTTTTCCTGAGGATAGCATGATTTTCTTAAATCAATAGTGTTGAAGTATAATTCACATACAAATGTACAGATTTTTAATATGTAGTACAATGAATTTTAACAAATGTATACTCTCCTGTCACCACTACCACTACAAAAATATGGGACATTTCCATTGCCCCCAAATATTCTCTAAAATCCTCTGGAGTCACCCCTTCCATACCATGCAAAAGTTAATCATTAATCCATTTTCTGTTACCAGAGTTTAGTTTTGCCTATTCTAGAATTTTGCATAAATAAAATCATTTGATATCTATTCTTTTGTGTCTGGCCTCCTCATCCCAAAGCATGCTTTTTCAGATTCATCTATATTGCATGCATTAGTAGTTCATTTTTTTTTCTGCTTCGTATTGTATGATTTTAGAATTATCTATTCTATTCTTGATGGACATTTGGGTTATTTTCAGTTTGAGGCTCTTATGAGTACAGCTTCTGTAAACATTTGTGAACAGGTCTTTTCTGTGGTTTGTGTTTTATTTTTCTTGGGTAAATGCCTACCCTTTATTAGCATAAATTTTATATTTTCTATAATGGTCTTAAAATTAAAAAGAAAATTCAATATTTTATTTAAATATTTTATTTATTTTGCTATTTAAATGATGATATTGTTATCATGACACTTTTACATCTCTATCCATTTAGAGCAAAATTTAAAGAAATACTAGTATTTTTGCACAGTTAATTTCTTCAAGGTATAATTAAATACTTTACATATTTATTATCAATGGCAAGTAATTATGTCAACAAATATTTATCATATATCTACCAAATGAAATATATAGTTTGAAGAACATCCATGGGATACACAGAAGTTGTCTCTACCATGAAAGTCTCTACATTCTATATGGGAACAATGAATTAATGTCAATCAATCAGAGACTTCAAAATAATGATGAGTTGTATGGGACACACTAGCAGTGAATCAGGAGATCAGAGTGATTGAATGATGGAAAGTGGTTACCTGGGATGCAGACATAGATTTCAAAATGGGTTCACTGTAAGGGATAAGATACTCCAGCCCCTATTCTCAAAACAAAGAGGATTTGCTGATCTATTTGGTCAAAATTAAGCTCAACTGTATAGGCCATTTGGACTTCTGGTTACTATATGACAAAAAGACAAAGGCCCACATGTATCTTGCTCTCTCTTAGTCTGTGAAGTTGAGTGGATAAATGGACATGGGGGTCCTGTGAGGTAGGGTCATCTCTCACCACAGATCATCCTGTGTACCCTGCAGGAATGAGTGAGAATTCTTGGGATTTGGATTTGGGGAGATGATATAGTAGAATGCGTGTTTTGTTTTGTTTTTTCTTGTGGCTAGAGGGAGTGCTCCAACCTGGTCTTTATTAGAGATACTCATTGCTAGATGATGACTTAGATAATGACTGATTTGGGTTTCTGATTTGCCACTTCTTTTGCTTTTGTCTACCTCTAGGTCCTTATTTGAGGAAAAGTGTTTGAAAGTATTTCCAAGTCCTTTGCCATAATATCATTAATATGCTACCAAACAATTTACTACTTAAAATTAGCTAAGATATTTTAAAAGAGAAGTGGAAACAAACTGTAGGTGTTTTGAAGTATAAAAGATTTAGTTCCACATTTATTATTATGATATGAGACAGAATTATAAAAATAACAAATAGGGGAAATAAGAAAAACTTAAAAAATCTGATGGGATATCTTTAGTTCTAGACATTGTTTGCAAATTTCAGACTCCCTGACTTCAATTTCTACCATTGGTTTTACTATTTCCTAAAGAAAAGATGTTAGCACCGAGCTAATTGAAAAGGGAAGGTTTTGGTGGTGAGACACCCAGTTGAAAGAATGCACAAGGGGCTGATGTGAGAATGAAATGGCAGGCACCAACTTTATTACGGAGAGTGCACTTCTGTTGTGGGGAACATGCTTCTCTGGGGAACATGTTTCCGTTCTTCTTCTGGTCCCTAGGGGTCCACATGGGCTCCACTTATATTAGAGTACAATAGTGGCATTTAGCTACACATGAATGATACAGTAAGCTGAATCATGCTGAAATATGTTAGGCACAGGTGTCCTACTACACTAATGTAACATTCTAAATCTGGGGTCCTAATCCTAGCCATGAGTCTGGATCACAGCCAGACCTGGAACCAGCCAGGCATGACACTCACAAAAGATGAGGGACAAGTAGGAGCATGAGGAGAAGACAAATTTAAGGAATCCCATCACACACTCCCTTCCCATTTTCGATTTTCTTCTAATTGAGAAAGTTATGTTGTACCTTTCCAAATAAAGAAGTGTTTCAAACAGAACAGCAAGGTTATCATTGTCTCTGGTTAGCAATTTAAATATGAGAGAAAAGATGGCAAATATATTTCATTTTTATTTCAAACTCAATTCATTGTTATTGGCTGTCCAGAGGCTTAAGGTGATAAGGTTAAATATGGGTTCATGTGGAAAAGCACTGCAATTGATTAGTGATGTCTGCCACTGGTGAAAGTGTAGTGAACACTGACTGGGTTTTGTCATCCTGATCTGAGCCCTTTAACCAGAATGACAGCTTTTCTCTGGAGCATCAGGAATCATCTCCCTTTGGAGAACTTCTTCTTAAGAAGCATTAAAATGGTAGAGACCATTTATTTTCTGAGAGAGTCAGAAGGTTTTAAATGCTGATGGAATTTAAAGGAAACTTAGAGGAAAGCACTTTGTAATGCTAGGCAGATGTGACATTAGTTTCATGTCTTGTACTCACTTTCACTGCTGGAGATATTTTTATTTCCTCTTGTGTCACAAGAACAACAATATTTGGTTCAAACAGAACTTTTTTATTCAAAGGCCTCACACACTGTAACGGGTAAAAACTTGGAAAATGCCTGCGGGAAATTAGCAGCACAAGTTGCTTACTCACTTTTAGCCAATTAATATCATTCTGACCCTTATAAAATGAAGGATGTTTTTCTCCCAAGGGTTTGCTTCTGTGTTGCTTCAGCTTTTAGAAATAACCCAAGTAAAGTAAACAAAGAGCCTGGGAAGACTCCAGAAAAGTTTTGGCCAAGAGGCAAAATTTAGTTATCTTTTATTATTATTGTTTTCTTATAAAGTCTATGGATCATACCACACTGTTCTTTCTACAAAACAGTTGAGAATTACCAGTAATTGGAACTATTTACATTTAATGCCATCATGGCAGAGCAGCTTTATTATATTACAGGGAGATGATTAATATATGACAGAGATTAAAGATTAGATTGCATCACACCAGGCAGGCCTCTTGTCTGATCTATCATTTTGCTGATTACAAAGGCATGCAAATTATATAAACAGAAAAGTGATTTTCTTTTATGCTAATTTTAATTCAGCCCACCTGCACATTAACTCACTTTCAATTGACTGGTAAAAAGTGGATTATAAGAGGTTCAGTCAGGTAAATTTCTGCCTTGTTGGTCCACCTCTTCCGATATCAAATGCAGTTGTAATATATCCTTTCTCCACCATTGTTTTAGTCCCATTTTTTGAAAACCTGTTCTTTTTGATTCCTGAGAAGGTAAAATTTAAGCAAATAACTTACATGAACTATAGAGATTTAGGAGATGTTATGACATGAGTTGGGTAAGGTAGAAACTTGTCTTCTCTGACAAACTGAACAAATGAACACAATATTCTTGGCTACTTGAGTATTATAACATTTTTCTTTCATAGAATTGTGCCTGTTTGTAAAGAATCTTAATACCCAGTATGTTTATTGCATATAATATCAATACCTTCCTTTGCTTCTGTCCTAGGCCAAATCTAGATGCTATAAGGAGAAACCAGATTTAGATTTATTTCTACTGGTACAAGAATAGAAACTGTCATCTCCAATGTTAACTTCAAGCAATTAGTGGTGGTTTCCTGGAAACCTATGTGACCAATTTTAGATTTCCCCTGATAGTTAAGGATATTGGGTCTGGAGTCAGACTGGATTTAATGGCTCTTTCATTTACTAGCTGAGTGAACCTGACAAGATTTTTCCTAACTGCTGTTCAGTTTCCTCTTCTACAGAAAGGGTATACAATGAGTTCTTAATTCATAGGGTTATGATGAGGGTAAAATGAAAAATGAAATAGTAATGCATATACAGAGCTTGGCATAGTGTCTGAGACATAGTAAGTGCTCAAGTAATGCATGTTCACATTAATATGAATGAATATAGGAAGGAAAAATCTTGATGTAGCTCTATCTCAGTGTTCATTATTTATTGAGAGCAAAGAAACTGAAGGAAAGATTAAAAATAGTCCAGCTGGTGTTTATAATTCAAAAATCTTCATTTGCTAAGATTTGGGTCAGAGCCCTATTATTCCGAGTTGTTAGTAAATGTGAGGCCATTTCAGAGTTTAGAGTAAGAACAGTAAAAGGAGAGGCAAAAGGAACTGCAAGTAAAAACTGACATTTGTGGGAAAAATGTTTTCCATGATCATGCTTGTCTTTTATCTACCCATACTTATTCCCAGTTGTGATACCAATGTGATACAAGCATTTTTTTTTCTTCTTTGACAACAGTGAGGGAGGGCAAGCTTGCCAGTCAGGGCTTAAACTAAAACTTCAAAGACTGGCACTACTGGACCCTCTCCGCATGGCTTACTAACTCCCTTTAACTAGTAGAACCCTGCCTCATGTCATATAGAGAGCCTGCATTTTATTACATCATCTTAATCCTCTTTGTAAACCTGTGAAGTGGGCATTATTCTTCTTTTATGAATAGAGAAATGGAGGCCCAAGATGAGAAGCCACTTCTCCCATTCAAGGACCTGTTATTGCCAAGGACCTCAGCTTTGAAGACAGATAATTCCTTCTCTGTTAAAGTTTCATGTGCATTAATTTTTTTTATCTGAAATAGGGATTAAGTGGGTCAGATGACATTTTAAATAAAGCTATGAACATTTGAGTACAGAACAGTTTTTAGAAGCTTGGTTCTGTGATTCAGTGTTGGATGTAGTCTGTGCTTCACAAACAGTAATACTCTTAAGAGTCACCTGAGGATCTTATTAATAGCACATTGATTCAGAGGAGGTGGGACCTAGAATTTTCACATTTCTAAAAAGCTTCCAGGTGATGCTGATCCTGGTGAACAAGGACCATATTATGAGTCTCGAGGCCTTTAGTGAGGCTTTGTCAGAGTGCTTTCTGCAGTTGACTTGAATCAGAATACACTGAATAGAAGAGAATTGGGGTTTAGGGAGAGACCAAGGAGCTCTGCCTAGTTAACAAGCACCCAAGTGATTCACTACATGATAAAGGTTGTCACATTAAGAAAACAGTGTTTTTGCAAACTTGTTTCGTCTTTAGAATCACTTGGGTTAAAATACACAGACTCTTGGTCTCTTCCTTCTAGAGATTCAGATTCTAAGGTCTGGTTTTTCTCATTTTGACCCTCACAGCATCCCAATCTATGGTTCAGTGATATTAAGCAATTTGTCCAGAATCACAAATTGTAAAGAGGAATATTGAGCATACAGGTAGACTAATGGAGAAGAGACAGAGAAGAAGAAACAGTGTGAATTGGGAGAATGGAAAGGAATTGGAGAGGCCCCACCAGGAGGCATCCATGACCCAGTCCATTGGTCCTGCTTTGGAAATCCTGCCCACCTCACAGGAGACCACAATGACCTCTTCATTGGCTGCCCAGGCTTCAGGAAGACAAGACAGACAAGAGGCAGCCCTCATTTCAGACGGGTGAAGTGGAACTCCAGAATGGACAGCCATGTGGATTCATAACTGGCTGGCAAGGGATCACATATTTCTAGGATTTCTAGGGTTTTTTGCCCTTGTAACCCCAGTCTTAGGTCCTTATTAGCTAAAATTAAACAAAAAAAAATCTGCATAAACCACAATACTGGAAGTAATGTTCTGAAATATAACTTTCGTAGAAACCCCCTAGACTTCTGTATCAATTTTTTTAGTCGTTTATAATCCTTTTATTTTCCCCCAGTTTTTACATGTATACATACATACATTTTCCTAATGTTATTAGGATGGTTATTTTAGTGAAGAGTTAAAGAGTTAATGAGCCCCAGTAGATAGAAGTTAGTGGAAGACAGACCTAAAGGACAGTGATTTAAAATACCAACATAGGAATTAATTAGACCAGAGAAAGCAAAAATGCTTCTTCTTTTATGCTAATCCTAGTCAATTATTGACTGCCTAGAGAACTGTGTGAAAAGGATTCCGAGCTGACATCTGGACTTAAAGAGGAGTGCAGTGATCATTGAATGATGTCTGTCTTGGGCTCCTGAGAGATGATCTGTGAAATATTTACTAGGTTATACTCCCTAACTCATTCCACATAGCATCTGATGTTGCAATAACAAATAACATGTACGTGCTACCAATTTTTTCATTGTGAGGGTGGCTAGTAGAATGAAAATGCAAAACCGTGCAGAGAAATGCCTAGTCCTCAGCTGTTATTTCTCTCTTACATCATTTTCATAGCCCAATAGTGTAAGGCAGGAATTGAAAAACTTATTTATGTCCATATAGTAAATATTTTAGGTATTTGGGACCATATGGTCTCTGTTGCAACTATTTAACTCACTTTGTAGAAAGGAAGCAGCTATTCATGCTATAATGTAGATAAATAATGAGTATGGCTGTGTTCCTATGAAACTTGGTGTACAAAAAATAGTGGTGGGCCAGAAATGGCCCATGCACCACAGTTAGCAGACCCCTGGTGTAGACTCCAGGATTAGGAATATAAGGGAGTTAATGCTGTGGAGGGTTCTGCAGAGACCCTTCTCAGCCTCTCACATCTTGCTTACAGTACACAGATGCATACATCATCATGGACTTATATTGCATTATGAGAATTGCCATGTGGTTTTCTAGATCAGGTGTATTATAAACAGGCAGTAATAGTTAAGACTATTTTGGCCTTTGGCTCTGCTGATGGAGTTTATACAGCAAACGGGGTATCTTTTGAGCACTGAGTGAAAATAACAAATGTTTGACAGACTAATATCTCATTCATTATTAAAATATTTAGCTTGCCAGTCAACACAGTTTTTGAGAGTGCCTTATGGATTTTTCTCTCTATAGCATTCTTGTTTGAGTCTGAATATTTGCAAATTTACAAAACAGAATGAATTTCCTATTATTTACATTAAAGTGTTTTTAGGGGGTTGGGAAAAGGGGATTTAATGACTGTGGTGGCTTTTTTTTATTGCTTATATGTTCTTAAAATTGACTTTAAGTGAATAATTTTTAATAAGACTTTTAAAAAGACATTGGTGGCTGATACTTTTGTATATTATGTTATGATAAAAATTGTTTAAGAGTTGCTTTCTAATTGTTCTCTGGATGAATGTGCACAAGATTCTCGGCAGATGTGGATTTATATGCCTGGGGATTTAATAAGGAGGGATGAGTTATTCCTTCTTCATTATTAATAATCTAAATAACACTTGGTTTGTTATGCTTAGGGCCTGGCTCTAGTAAGATGATGGTTATAGAGTTTAGGAACTGAAGTAGAACAAACACAGAGAAGATGATTCTACCACAAACATCCTTCCAGAGGTAGAAGGGATGAATGAGGTCATTCTTCTTGGCTGGTCTCATTCCCCATTCTCTGTAGAACCCAACGTGTCCTCCCTAGTGCCTAAATGACATAGAGGTCTCCAATTGTCATCTCTAATCCACGGCACCACAGCACCTAGAAGAAGGTCCAGCTAATACTCATGCTCTTAATTATGCTTGTTCTGACTCTTCCAGTTTATGCCCCCTGCCCTGCCATCCTCACCCCTAGATGTCCACATTGCTGTGGTCATCTTACTACATTTTTCTAGTTAATTTGTTCACCCCAAAGGATGATTCAGATCTTTACATAAATCAAACCCCCTAATTTCTATTTTGTCCATTCTCTCACCTTCAACCCTTTTCATAAAATTCTGGTACTCAATTATTTTTCCAAAATTTGAAGTATTTTTTCTTTTTGACCTATGCAAAATTCAGATCCAACATTAATCTTAGAGAGAAAACTATTTGTATTCTTAAAATTGACATTTGTTATATATTCTTTCTTAATTTTATGAAGTCTAAAGTTAATCAAATACTTTCCTCTTATACAATACAAAGACCGTAAAATGTTTAAGTTCTAATCACCTCTGCATGACTTACATACTATTACTGTTCAGTATCTGAATTTTACCTTCTCTTTTTAATTCCAAATCACTATTATTGTCTGTGCTTGTTTACATACACACACATATTTGTAGGTTTACCTTGCTCTTTCATTATTTGTATGTCAGACCTTTCAGGTATAATATTTTTTCTTCCAAATATAAAAATTTTAGAAAATCCTTTAAGAAAGGTTTATTGTAGTGAACTCTATTTTTGTTTATCTGAAAATAGCATTTTGTCTTTTTCTTGAGAGAGATTTTCGCTGGAGACATAATTTTAACTGAGAACTCTTTTCTCTCAGACCTCTGAATGTATTGTTCTGCTGTATTCTGGCTTCCATTCTTGTTGTAAAGAAGTCCTCTGCTAGTCTAATTATTACTCTTTTTTAGGTGACTTATTTTCTCTCTAGCTTTTTTTTTTTTTTAGTGTTCTGTAGTTTCACCACAAAATGTCTAGCTATGGATTTGCCATTGATTTTTCTCAGAATTCCTTGTCCTTACTGAATCTGCAAATTCATATTTTTTTAACTGTGAAAAATTTTTAATCATTGTCTGTCTCTCGTGGTGAATGACCCCTGTGCAGTTGAAAGAAAATATGTAATCTGCCAAGTGCATAATGTTCAGTCACGTCAATTAGATCAAGTTGGTTGATACTGTTGTTCAACTCTTGTATATTATTTACTACTGTTTTTTCTGTCTACTTTGTCTATCATTTAGAGAGAAGTGTTAATCTCTAACTGTATTTGTAGATGTAGCTATTTCTCCTTTTAGTTGTCAGTTTTTTATATGTTTTGAAACTGTTAATAGGTACATACACACTTAAGATTTTTATATCCTTTTTATAAATTGTCCCTTTTTATCATTATGAAAAACTTTGCTTTTTATCTGGAAATATACCTCAACCCAAAGTCTACTTTAGCAATCATTTATCTAGATAATTCAGCTTCACCATTATGTTTGCATACTATATTTTTTTCTTCCATTTACTTTTAACCTATTTATAACTTTATATTTAAAGTGCATTTCTGGTAGACAGCATTTAGTTGGGACATGCTATTGATTGTAGCAACATACCCACCATGTAGACTTGGCTCAAAGGGTGTAACCAGTTTACCAGCCTGATATAGTCTTCTTATTTTCGTGATTAGGAACTTGAGACTTGGAGAGAAAAGGTGACTTTGTCAAGATCACATATCTAGCTGTTGCAGATATGAACATAGAATTTAGGTACTTGATATCCAGTTATCTTGTTGCTACACAGACTTTTTTTCAGTTGCAGTAAAATTGAGGGGCTCCTCAAATATCCAGCTTTAGGTTTGATTTCCAGAGAAATGTTTCAATTAAAGGGCAGTAGGATGAGAGCCATTGTTCTGGATTAGTTGAAAGCCTTTGGCTTTGCCTGCTTCACTGACTTGCTCAAAATATCCAGTCCTTAGTGCAAACCAACTCTTCTTACAGTTTCAAAGATTTTAGACAACTCCAAAACCTGTGTAGTGTAAAACTGGGTGATTTAAAAGCCAAGTATTCTTTTAAAGGGGAAAAAATAGTCCACACATGGGCACACTTGGCCTTTGACCTCTTTTGATGTTCCCTCTTTGAGAATGTAGATACTTTTGAATTAAGCTTTCCATACTGATAGGGCTGCAGTTATTTTCCTTGAAGCCTTTATTTTCATCACATCCATTTAAAATTATTAAAAATTGTAAAAATTATTCCTGAACATGAGAGTCTGCTATTTGGTTTGAATAAAAAGAATAAAAAAAGGTGATGGTGATGAAAATAAAAAGATTTTCTTTCTATTTTTTGGAGTTGGAATTATAGAACTATTTAGAACTCAAGGAAAGCTCATTTTATAGTTTACTGAAATATGCATTACCATAACTGAGCTACAAATGAATATCATCAGTTATACATACCCATGGGTTTCAATTGATAATGGAAAAGCTCAGACCTAGTATGAGAGAACATGATTTTTACTAACCAGCCGTTTGACTTCAGGCAAGTCACTTAACTTTTCTGGGGCTCAGTGTCCACATCTGTTAAATAAAATGTTTAGAGTTTCCAGTCTCTGAGGTTTCCTTCTTTAGCTTTATTTCAATGCTATTTAAATAAAGATTAGCAATTCTTTTTCATTTGCATAGTAAATTCCATGCAACATATATAAATAACTGTAAATTTTGCCCGAGCTGAAATTATAAATTTTTCACATTCTCCTCTACAATAATTTTTCCTTTCCGGTAGCAAGTTTTCTCCCCTAAATGCAACACATTGGTTTCATGATTTTATACCATTGCTTAACTACCTTTATTTTGGGAATATTTTTTTGTAATGTCATATACAGATTAGTCTGCATAATGTTCAGAAAACATACTTCTAGTTTCTTTGTTGTTTCATTTACCTTTCCTAATCAAGTTGACAGTGTTCCCCAATTGTCTGTGCACTGCATAGGAGATCAGTGCCGCAAATAAAATCTACTGATTGGAACATTGCCTTCATGAAATGGGATGTGCTAAGGCAAAAGAATAATAATAATAATAATAATAATAATAATAATAATAAATGCTTTGAAACAATGCTTTACTTATTATTTTGAAGGACAATCATGGTAAATGTGGACTTTGAAGTAAACTGTTACTTGAAGCTTGGCTCTGCCATGAATTTGCTTTAAATGGAGGAATACAGGCATTGTAAACTTACTAAGCCATGGCTTCCTTATTAACAAAGTGTTTTCTTTCTTTTTATATATTACTTACTGCTTTGGATGATCCGGTTTCTTCCCCTGAAGTGGTATCATACTATCAGTGAATATAAGAAAGAGAAATCTGCTTGGAATTGATCAAATAGTGAGAATTTAGAGGATACATTGGGAATGTCATGGATCTTAATTGTAATAAATATAACTCAACATCACAGGAACAAGAAATGATTAGGTGACCCCCTTCTCCCTTTTTTTTTCTGAACCACCTGCTCTGTCATCTGGACATCTCATTAAGACTGCTCTGTTCTCCTTTTGCAGATCTGAGTCAGACAATCTTATTTCCTTCTTAGCACACATTCTACTCTTGACATCCATGATACAACGATTTTCTAGTTTTCTCCACATTACCAACACTATTTTTTTGATATTTCTTGCTGCATTCTTTTCTTCTGCCAGACTTTTGAATGTCGATATGTCCTAAGGTCTTGGGTTTTCTTATTATTATTCTCTGAACACACAGTTTCCCTAGAAAGTTTGATCTAGTGCTTTACTCATTGTCTCTCAAATTGTTTTCTATACTCTCTAGTCCCTGAGCTCCAGACCAATATATCCAACCACCTATTTGATGTGTGTAACTTGAAAGTCTAACAAAACCATCAAATTTAACAAGGCAAAGTAGAATTGTTGGTCCCCTAAGCTTGATTCTCCCTTGAGGTATTTCATAGCAACTAGTTCCTCAAGCCATCCTTATTATTCTTTCTCCTTTCTTTCCTTCATGAGCAACTCTTGTCCTGATGCAAAAAAAAATGTAATCTGAAGCCTTTTACTCCTTTCTGTTTCTACTCTAGTCACTCTTCTAAACAAAATTACCTTATTTGTCACCTAGATTTGTACTATGAGCTCCTAACTTGTTTTTGTGCTTCTATTACTGTGCCCTTAGTAATTTTTTCTCCATTGCTCCTGTGCTTAAAACTCTACAGTTGCCTCCTACTGCATTGAGAATAATAACTAAGTTTCTTATTCTAGCACACAAAGCCCAACCCGATAAAATTTTTTTCTGACTTCTGCAACCTGAAATAAATGGTCCCTCTCCTTTCCTCATTATAATACTCTAGTCACACTGTGGGCTTCATTTCCCCACCCCCACCCCTTTCTTTTTTAATAAGCCATGTTCTTTAAAGCATCAGAGCATTTGTACTTGATAGTGTCTCTGCCTTGAATGACATCTCCATGAGTATTTGCAGAGTTGTCTCCTTCTATCATAAGAGACCATTCCAGAAAACTCTTAACACTGAAAGATACATAAAAAATTGATAAAATGGTTGTCCAAAGGAATGATATGAGGGCATAAGCACATAAATTAAACTATTCTGAATTTATTTTTAATATTTTTACTTTGGAACATGTAAATTTAAAAACAGAATTATGTCAGTGACAAATGTAATTGCTAAAATTAAAAGTCAGCAAAAGCCACTAACAATAAATTGGGGGAAAATTGGAGGCAAGACCAATTATAAGGTTTTCCATTTCCAGACATGATGGAGTAAGGAGCACCATATTTACCATTCCATTTTAAATAACAAGAAAACAGACACTATGAAACAATGTTTTTTTATCATTGCACAACAGACAGTGAAGGACTGTAATCCATGAAGAGAAAAGGTTTGGGTGAGTCTAACTGTCTACAGGCATTTTCCAAGCAACAACACAGGAGGTAAAATTTGGGGAGGCCAAAGAAGCAAGAATTTATGAGGACAGAACACCAGAGAAGATGATGCTAAAATGATGCTAAACAGAGAGAGAGAGAGAGAGAGAGAGAGAGAGAGAGAGAGAGAGAGAGAGAGAGAGAGAGAGAGAGAGAGTGAGTTAGTTAGTTAGTTCTGGTGACTTGCAGAGTCATCCTCTTTGGTCTTTGGCTGAGTACTGGTTTTTGAGTGCACGAGAAAACTACCCAAGGCCAGGGAGAGAAACACTGGGAAGTTGTAGGCTACATGACTATCATAGCTCCTTCTGAGCTGGAAATATTTTGTGTCATAAAAACTAGTTTAGAAAGCCTCCTGATACATGGGATATTGGTTTGAATCTTTAGAAGGTTACAACCTTAATAGATGGGATAAATTAACTTTAGACTAAAGGCCATCTTGGACCTTCCCTAACAAATCTTAAATACAAGCCCTAATAGATAAAACTGTTTCAAAGCAATGTAGCTGAGTGCTAAAAAGCAGTCCAATACTGTTTAAAGAAATAATGCTAAGTCCAGCAACTAACAACATAAAATATTCAGTGTTCAGCACTTAACCAAAAATATCAAGCATCCAAAGTAACAAGAAAATATAATTCATAACCGAAAAAATTACATAAAAAAAACAGATCCAGACATAACAGAGAAGACAAAATTAGTTGTCAAAGATATTAAAATACCTAATGAAAATATGTTCAAGAAAAGAGTGGGGGTAAAAAATTATAAGAAAAACTGAAAGATAAAAATAAGTTATAAAGTTATCACATGACTCATCAATTCTACTCATACCCAACAGAAATAAAACTTATGTTTACTTGAAAATCTGCACTCAAATGTTTGTAGTAGTTTCATTTTAATATCCCAAAACTGGGATCAATGCAAATATCCATTTACTGGTAAATTAATAAGTAGTAAACTCTGGCATATCTATACAATGGCATACTACTCAGTAATAATACAAAATGGAATACTGATACATGTAATAATATAGATTAATGTCAACTATATTATTCCTAAGGAAGGAAGACAAAGGTTACATGTCATATAATTCTGTTTATATGACATTAAGAAAAAAATATATATAGATACAGAAAAGAATTCAGTAGTTACTAGGAGCTAGGGGTGGGAGAGGACTAGACCACAAAGGACCACAGGGGAATTTATTGTAGTACTGTAATTATATGTTATTTTGATGATTATTCCATAAATATTCATTTGTCAAATATAAATGAGATCTTGAAAGGGTGAATTTTAATGTATATGTTATATATCATTAAACACAATTTTCAAAAATACTGACAATATTAACTGCTGACAAAAATGTTGAGCAACTGGAACTCTCACTCATTCTTGTTGGGAATGCATAATTGTATACTCAGTTTGGGAAAAGAGAATGTCTTATAAAGTTGCACATAAATTTACCATGCAACTCAATAATCTTACACATATACGTATCCAATTGAAATAATAACATAACAACTTTATACCTAACAGCTAAACAAAAAACACACACCAAAAAAGCAAACACACACAAAAAACTAGAAAACTTCAGATGCCTACTAGTGAATGGATAAATAAACTGTAATATATCCATACATTGGAATATTACTCCTAAAGATAAAACATAAAATTTTATTTATGTAAATTTATAGAAAAAAAAACAAGTTAATCTATAGAAACTGACAACAAATCAAAGGACGCAGGCAAAGGGAGTGTAGCTTCAAAGGATCATGAATGAGCTTGGCATGATAAAATTATTCTGTAATTTGATTGTGATAATTTCAGGAGTGTGTTTCTTTGCTAAAAATCCATCAAATGCATAAACTTCAAATGAGTTTGTTTTATTGTTTTCAAATTATGCCTCATTGATGTTGATTTAGAAAATAGAAGTAATTATAGCTAACTCATAAAAGCAACACAAATAAAATGATTTCTATTAGATGACTTTAGAATAAATTAATTATACTATGCATCATTAGTGGGGTATTTTTTTAAGGTCACTAAATGAAACAAACAAACAAACAAACAAATGAACAAACAAAAAGCTTATGACCAAAAGAACCTAAGTAGATATAAAATTGATAACATATCCACAAAGAAAGACTATTTGAAGTAATATAGTAGTGATTCTATTCTTAGTGAGATATATTCTAAAGATAAAATAACTACAAAACAATTTTAATCAGCAGAATAGTTTTGCTTTTGGAAATAATGTTGTTTTTGCCATCTTGAAACCATTATATTTAAATTATAGAGTAAAGTAAATAAATAATTATGTTATAATTAGAAGCATGATTTCCAATGTAAGAGAAATATAATTATAAAAAAATGTTAAGTAAACCTTTTAGGGCTTAATTTGACTTAGAAGCCTCAATACGTATTCATGATTTTAAAAGATAATTTTGCCAAGTAGTTTTGTTTTTCTTTTTGCTAAAGAGCCTTCTCTTATCAAATGAAGCTGTTTTATCACCCTGATGTCAAGTTTGCAAAGGAAAGGCAGAATAAATACCTCTTTGCCTTTAACTCTCTAATGGATTTTTAAAAATTATTATCATTATTTGGCTCTGATTTAAATAATTTTTTTTTAAATTTTAATTAAAAAATAATTTTTGAGAATGATTATGAACTCACATAATTTTTTATATCAATTATGCTATAATAGATTATACTTATTCTTACTATTATTTTAATTGTAACACTGTGGACACTAAGAGCTCCTCAAAATGGTTCTGTGTGTTTTTAAATGACCACATTAGTCTTTAAATATTCTTTGCTTTCTAGGACATCTAGGACATCCCAGGAACACCCAGGGCGTTCCCAGCATCAGAATGCAGCCATTTCTCCAAAGAGCCCTAAATTCTTTTAATGAAAAATGATATTTAAAGAATAAAATCTAAATGCCAGAGGTGCTCACTGGTCTAGGGAAGTTATTGCTTCTAAGCTTTTTCAATGTAGAGATAGCAAAATTACAAATTATAAAGGAATTAGAAAGATGACCCTTTTGAATTACCTAATGAAGTAACTGAGTCAGTCAAGGATCATCAATTAAACTATTTATCAGTGAAAGTTTGATAAGAAATTGCATATGCATACTATTGTATGCATACCATATTATCTCTGTGTGTTCTACCTGATGGTTGTAAGTCAGAAAATATCACTCTATGAAGGCAGGATCAGGCTGTCACCAACTTAACCCAGAAAGCTTAATGAGGACATCCAGATGTCACATGCTTTTTGATATAATGTAATATGAAGTGCACAGTATCACCTATCAAGTAGTCTTTGCAAAAATAGTAGTCTAACTTGAATCTGATCAAGCCTTTACACCTAACCTCCAGTTAATATAAAATATAGGAGAAAGAACAGGTTAAATGACACCATGATAAAACCTTTAGGTAAGTCTAGAGCTAGCCCAGTATGTTTAACTAGTCATTATCATGGGGGGAAATAAATGGGTGGGGGAAGGAGCAGGATTTTTATAGATTAAAAAAGATATAACTTATTGAATTTTATTTTGAAAAAACATTATAAAAGACTTTTGGGGGACAACTGAATTGAATATAGTGTGGGAATTCATCATTAAGAAATTATCAGTTGTGCTCTCTTCTGGTCAAGAAGGCTTTGTTTACCTCCTCTATGACCACATCATAATGACAACTAGTCTACAGAACCATTATTGAGAATCACCTGGTCTAACTGAACACAAGTCCTACAACTAAGGACATACAAAAGAAGTTACCTCAAGACTGATAGGAAGAGCAGAGATGCAGAAAAGGCTGCTCCCACACCTACATGTGGTGGCTAAAAATTGGGAAGAATATCTTGGATGCAGAGTTTCCCCTAAAGTAGCGAGGAGTCCTAGCCCTACAACAGGCTCCCTAACCTAGAGTTCCAGTGCTGGGAAGAGAAGTACTCACAACTTCTGGCTTTGAAAACTAGCGAAGATTGTAGCTAAGTGAGGCTGAGGGCTGTGAAAGTCCCAGGTGTTTCTCTTAAAGGGCCCACATGTGGACTTACTTGCTGACAGACTCACGCTGAGCTCCAGTGCTGGGACAGCAGCTTGAAAGGTGCCAGGCACATATGGGGAAGAACAACATTGTCTGGCTTCAGAGCAAGGGCTTGAGGGGCAGCTTTCTCCCAGACAGAAGTGCTGGCAGACACCATTTTTTCTCTGTTGAGCCCTCTCTCCTCCCAGTGTGCACACACAGGCAGCCATTATATCTGAGTCTCCATCAACATGGCTAACACTGGTCACCCCACCCTGATGATTCTCTGAGACTTTGTCCCACACAATTTTCAGGCCCACACAAGCAGCTTCCAGTGGCTTTTCCATACAAACAGCCTGTCTTGGCTCATGCTGCAGACTTTCCTAAAATTCCCCAAAGGTTCACACAACCCAAACAAGCAGCACCTGGCATCAGTGTGTCCTATACCTTTTGTGGAGCAGCCCTAAGACCAGCATTAGTGGCAACCATCTTCAGATTGCTTGGTGGCTCATGCCAGGTGGCTTGGGACAGGGCATGGGCTGAACCTAGTGGCTATTGTGCTGAATGGAGTAAGAGAAAGACAAATGCCATATGACTTCCCTTACATGTGGAATCTAGAAAGCAAAATGAACAAACAAAACAAAAACAAATTCATTAATACAGAGAACATTTTGATGGTTGCCAGATGGGAGGTGGATTGTGGGGTTGGGTAAAAAAGGGGAAGGGATTAAGAAGTATAAGTTTGTAGATAACAAAATAGTCATGGGGATGTAAAGTATAACATAAGGAATATAGTCAATAATATTGTAATAACTATATACGGTGTCAGATGGGTACTAGATTTATTGGGGTGATCACTTTCTAAGTTATATAAATGTCTAATCACTATGTGGTACACTTTAAACATGCATAATTCGTATGCTAACTGTAACTGAAAAATAAAAAAAAATTTTAAAGTATCAGTTCTGTTTAGTATATTTGTTACTGTGTTTATGTAGGAAAATGTCCTTATTTTTTCAAGATAGTTAAATATTTAAAGAAAAAATATGTCTATAAATTAGTTTAACTCAAAACACATTAGAAACATATTTGGCAAAATGTTCTCTCTGCTTAGCCTTCAAGAAGTTTCTTAATAAAAATTTGGAAAAATCCATTGTTTTCCATAGCACCCTTGCCAATCACATTACTTCATTCTCCATGGTACTAATTAAGTTTGTGAAATAATTTATTTTCTGAGATTTCTCATTCCCCTGACTAAAATTTTGTTTTGATCAGGGCAGCAGCCTTCTCTATCATGATTCACCAATATTGTGCTCAGAATCATGCCTGATACATAGTAGGTCAAATATTTTTTAACCAGTTAAAATAGAAGAAAAACTACAACTAGATAGGGAAGTTAGAGGAAGATTATGACTTGCTCAGGAAGGTAGGAAAGAAGAATTAAACTGTAGTAATGAGACAGTGAGATGCCTCTAAAGACTTTTCAGTGGAGCAATGACATTACCCAAATTATAACATGACTTTTCCACCCCTTGCAAAGAGACTTTTCAATCCTTTATGATCCAGGTGCTTTGCATAGGAAACATGGCAGGCAGGCAGCAAGTGTTCATAAATTGCCACCATGGCTTTGTGACTCATAGCTAATATTTTATGGGACCCTTAGCATTGTGTAGTGATACATGTGCATATAGCCTATGTAAATACTAATCTGAAGGAAACTTTTGAATTTCTTATTGAAAGTTGATACAAAAAAAACCATATTTTATTTTAACATAATGAATTCAGGGAGAGTTTCAGAAATTATTGCAGATAATTTCAGTCCCTTGAGATGCTTTCTTAATTTTGTATAGTTGTAAAATGCTACATCCTGTACCTGCCCCAAGGTACTTTCAGTTCTCTTTCAGTGATTCTTCTGAGCATCAGTAACGAATTCATCTATTTCTGAGTTAAGTGCAAATTATCTTCTTGATCCCTTTTATCTATTCCTATCCTACCCTGTCTACTATTTTTCCTGAGATAGTAGATGTCTTTAGTATACCAGAAAGGAAGTGAAGGGTACTCTAGCCTAAAGAAAGAAAATAATAATCTCTTTCATCTGTACCTTTAAATAGGGATGAGATAAATATCTCCAATTATTTATTTCTGTATAATAAATTAATATTTAATGGTGCAAATCAATAATTTAATTACACTCATACTTTTGCAGGTCAAGAATTTGAACAGAGTATATACAGTAGGGGTGGCTATTCTTTGTTCTATAATGTCCAGAGCCTCAATAGCGAAGGCTTAATGGCTATGGCTAAGCCATCTACAAGTTTTCTTATTTATATACCTGAGCTCAGCTGGGACTATTGATCACAGTGCCTATGCGTGGTCTCCTTAGGTGACTTGGGTTTCCCTGCAGCATATTAGCATATGGATAATTGGGCTTCTTACTTACTAGCTCAAGACTCAAAGAGTTAATGTTCTGGTGACCAAGGCAGAAGCTGCATGATCTAGCATTGGAAGTCCCACGGTGTCACCCCCACTGTATTATCTTACTTAAAACAGTCACAGGTCTGCCCAAATTCAAGGACAGAGGATTTAGACTCCATCTCTCAATGAGAGAAGTGTCAAAGAATTTGCAATCGTGTTTTAAAACTGCCGCGATTGGAAATATTACACAATCAGAAATACTTCTCTGGAGTAACTACAAAAAATAAGCATGCTTATTCTGTCTTATGCAGACTTGCTATCACTTGAATAACAAACTTGAAACTAGGTTGCCCTTAGCATGTTTTTATATTTTCTGTTCCAGTTTTTGTTCTGTTGGTTTCTACTTACACAATGAGTAGAATAGTATATGAAGTGTAGGATAGTATATAAATGTGTTGTTTTAATAACCTAGTAAACACACTTTCCTAATTGTGCTTTACAAATGTAGATAGCAAAACTTCTGTAAAGGAAAAATGTTAAATGATTAGTGAATCACTTATAAAATTATTATTGGATAACAATTCCAGCTCTAATCTTCTGGGATTCTGAACTCACTTTCATCAGGACACATTTATAGTTGATTATATCAGATCATATAATCTGGTACTTGTGCTATGCATGGCCCACTCATGATGCTTCTTGGCTGTTGGCCTCAAGAAACATGAACAGCCAACAGGAACTTTTCAAATTGTACTGACAGTCCAGCCTAGTAAATTAATTATTGAACAGTCACTACCAAATGCTGTTGACATGTGTATAGTTTGAAAAGGCTGCTCCAAAATCCAGCTGTTTCAGGAAAGTAATTCTGTAAGAAAATTGCCTGCAATAGAGGTTGTAGGACTCACTCAGGTGAGAGGCATGTCATGCCAATCAGTTGGGGAACAAAAAAATCAAATATTAATGAAAGATGAATTTGTTCGTGCACAGACTTGGTATTTTTTTGTAAATGCTATTTTACTTCCACTGTCTACTTTCCAGCCAAGGCTGAGTATAAGCTCACTGACGCTAAACTCAAGGTGACATTTCTCATTTCAATTATTTCCTAAAATGTCTTTCTCCTGCTCTTTCTCCTACGTCTTGCCGAGAACCACAGGCCACATAATGAAATACTCCATCAGCTATGGGTCTGTAGAGGCAGGAGAGAGTTTTGTTGAGATTTCTAAATGTAGAATACTTCCTAATTTGAGGCTTTGAGGAGGATCTTGGCCTCAGAAAAAAACACTATCAAGATAATTTAACCTTAAAAGAAGTCTGAATTTCTAGTTAGCAAATTATCTGCTAATTAGCTGTAAGTTGGTAATTTTCAAGATAAAAATCACAAGGATGGGTATCATAATAATTAACACTTATGCTGGATATTGTTAAAGAATCTTGTTTTCTGAAGAACTGGTTTCCATTTTTAATCATGTTTATAGGATCTGGTAAAAATTTTGTTTCAATTGCTTCTTCTACATATTGTGAAAGAAGCCAGAAGAATTCAAAGAAGGGGGATAAAGCAATAAGAACAATTATTTGGTGTTTCTTAAACTGGCAACAATTATTGAATAGTTTCTGGATTGGCCATTTTGACTGAGTAGAACAATTAATAATTACCTGTCTCGAAAGGCTGTCTGAAAGAATCGACCTGGTCAGCTTCATTAAAACAAGTAGATGCCACCTATCTTCAGAAA
>CM053507.1:45352415-45379723 GCA_028627145.1 Eidolon dupreanum
ATCCATGCCATAATGAGCATAGAAACTAAAAGGAAGGGTTAGAAGCTATTATGGCCAGTTGACAGTAATAAAACTTTGGCTTCTGTATTTTATGACTTTGCATATTCTCCAGGGAGACTAGGAGAATGGGATCTATAGCTCCCTAGTCTGGAATGTAAGCTCCAGGAGAGATAGGTCTCTAAGTCTCTCTAGTGTCTAACAATATACGATATCCAGCTCTGCGGTATATTTGCCATACATCATCCTTTACTCAAGTTTTCCAGTTCCCAGAAAACTCAGACAAGCAGAAACATGAAAATATTCTTGGAAAATTAGTTCCCAACACTATCAATTTGAGACAGAGGGGGAATTAAAAACACAAAAAGCTTCCCCTTCGCGATAGTTTGAGAATCACTAGTGTAAGATCCAAACAAGGAAATTAAGATGTGAAGTCAGATTTGGTGAGTTGCAGGGTGATAAATTTGTTTTAGATGATGTCTCCTTGAGAGGTCATTCTATAGCTTAAAGGAGAGAGAGAACTAAAAAACTTTTACAAGTTATTATTAGAGAGGTATTTGAGACCAGAAAGAAAAGAGAAAGCTATGAACAGAAAAGAAGGAGAAGAGAGAAGAGAAGAAAAGGAGAGAAGAATGTTTCAAAATAAAATTTGACTAAGCATTGGGATTAATGGAGAGAAGGGTGATTTTAAGAATTGTATGGAGGAGGTTATTTGGCATCTAAATGGCATCAAAGAGGGCTTTGAGGAAAGACTGTGGTTCAGTTGTTGTTGGGTGCTGCAGAGCAGTTCCATTGCTCTTGTTGCTCTCAGCTAGAGAGATCCCCCTCATCAGATACTTTAGAACACCAAATACAATCAATTGGTCCTGTTTCTATGAAATCACCTATCTTTTATATGTTATTTCTTCTGGAAATGGGATGCCTGCCAGAACTAATACACGCATTCCTCAGAGATATTGTGGGTTTGGTTTCAGACCACCATAATAAAGTGGTGGAGAGTCTTGCCTTCAGTTTTTTTTTTTTTTTTTTAATACAACACCTGTGAATTTCAATAAAGAAAAGTGCAATAAAATAAGGTATGCCTGTACTTGAAAATCTGTACCTTTATCATAAAATTTGACATTTCTGTCTCGTCTCTCTTCTCAAACAAACAAAAAAGCAATCAAACTCTAAAGTAACAGATCAGATCAGTCATAACAGATTTACATTTGCCCTTAGATAGAGTACCATAATCCCCAACATATTCTATCTCCCTGGCCTTAAACTGGAATAGCAGTTGCCCTTAACTGGTGTGAGCATCACTCTTTTCTTTCCTCTGCTAGCTTTACTTATTTCAATGATTTACTTGGCCTCTGTAACATATAATATTTCTCCTTAGAGGTTATATACTTTTGTATATTAAAAAGAAAGCTAGTGCCCAAAACAAAGTTTGATGTCAGGAGCTGATCCAGTAGAGGTTTAAAGAGCTAAATTTCAAATTTTACCTGTACGACTAGCTAGCTGTGACAGAGAGGATGGCTGATCACCAGAACTGATACCCTCTGTTAAAAATAGTGAGAGTTGTTGCTGGGAAGTCATTGCTCATCCAGGCATTACATTTTTGAGCTTCTTTGCATCCAGGTTGAACCACGTGATTTGTACTGGGAAATGAAATGTGAGAGGTGGGATGCATATCATATCTTGATCTAAGAAGCTTCTAAAAATAGGGTTTGCTTTTTCCACATGTAATGCACTTCTATGATGCTTTCTTAGGCTACATGTGAAGATTTTTGCTCCATAAGATGCCCTTAACCAGAATCCCTGAGTCATTGCTTGAAAAAGAGCCACTCAACAGAGATAGATGTTACTTAAACTAGAATATTTGATTTGGATTTTATTGGAGGAAGAAATACATGTTTAGTATGTTAAGCCATTGATATTTTAGGAATGCCTGATAGAGCAGTTAGCCTCTTGACTAAAACACCAACTACATGACATCAGACAGGTTACTTTAAACTCTCTGTGCCTCAGTTTCCTCATCTGTAAAATGAACAGGAGAATATAGAATGCCTCATAGAATTGTGAGAATTAAACGGGGGTAATTTGTGTAAAATATTTAAAAGAGTACCTGCTACATTGTAGGCATTTGAAAATGTTAGCTATTGTCATGTTTATCATGGTTATTTCTGTTTCATTAATGGAGCCAAATCTGGTCTTTATAAAAATGAGACTCAGTTTGTTTCTTCCCAGTACATGGTCAGATTGGAAAGCCAAATTAGGTGAAACAAAATATCCCTCCAGAAATCCAAGCAGATCCTCCTACAAAGAAAGAAAATCCTGTTGTCTGTATTTTAATTTGCCACACTTATCTAGATAATTGGATAAGACTATCTTGAAATGGCCACATTTCCTGTTCTTTATGTTTATTAGACTAACCAGTCACCAAACTGATGTCCAAAGAGGAAAATTGTGGCAAATTTCACTGAAAAGAAATACATTGGATTATTTTCACTATTAGCTAGACACAGCACTATAATGGGGAGTGGCTATTGTGTTAATTTTCCCTCATATCTGGTCCTTTTTGTGACAGAGACTTATGTTTATGTGACAGGAAACCTCAGTGGGGAGAATGATTCTACTGTGAAACCTAGCTGAGTATTGGGTCTCGTAGAGCTACTTGTCTCCCACATTCCACCCTGCCACATACTCAGCAGCTTCCATTTCCTCTATGGGTACTGATAGGGATGGAGCCAGAGAACAGCACTTTGGGAAGCATTGTTTGGCTGGCATGTCCTCTTGTGATGTGAAAAGACACAAGAAGAGACTAGAGTGGAAATGTTTGGAGCCTCCCAGTGTCCCCCTGCTTAAGCTGTATCATAACTGTGATTGTTTGACCTCTGTCACTCCTTATCTGACTCACCTTTTCTCTTCTCCCCACCAAGGTCATCTGAATTTATATTTCTTCTTCATTGAATGTACTTCTCTCATTGCCTTCACTCTATTTAATTAAAAAATCAACTCTAGCTTTACTTAACTCAAAGGAAGGTACAAGTGGTTCCCTACCACTCGCCCTCAGTTCATTATTTATTTATTTATTTATTTATTCATTCATTCATTCATTCATTCATTTATTCATCTATTCATTTATTCATTTACTTACTTATTAAAAGACTATAGGGGTTCCCTGGCCTTTCTTCAGGAACCAAGCCATGTCCAGGTATCCCCTTTCATCCTCCAGGCTGGTATCCGTCCTAGAAACTAGCTCTGGAAGAATCTGTCGGCACTGGGAAGGAAATCAGGCAGATAATCAGGAAATCAAGTATTCACCAGGAATGGGTACTCGGAGTGCAGCAAGTTCAATTTGCCGGATAATTTGCTTCCTACACTCAGCTTTACCTACAGCGCAATGAAATACATTTTAATCTAAATTGCCTCCTAACTACAATCAACATTAATTTAATAATACATATTTAACAGATAAAAACACTTCAAATGCCTAGAAAATGAATACAGATACACAAGTGTTTATGTTGATATTGGCACCTAAATATGATAGTTATCAGTGATGGCAATGGAAGTGTTTCTTCGTGTAATTCTCTTCTCCCACATATGAATATGAACTCATTTGCAGTGTGCTAAGGGATTTATTTGCATATTGGCAGGGTTGAGAGAGCCTTTGACTACGTATCTTTGCTTTCCTGTATGTTCACTCTGATTTTCTCTGGTGGGCTGTACTCTGGTCTGATTGATTCTTCTCTAGTCAGGACACAGTAACTACCTCTTCCAGTTGGTCTGGAGAGGCTTGGCTCAACTTGAGGTGGTGACTGTTTTTCTTCACTGGGAAGAAGGGAGGAACCTGAAGAAGTATTAGCACATTCTTATCACATAAACCAGAGGGCCATGCAAAAGCATTTCAGACAGAAAACATCCAGAAGTATGCTCCAAGATTGTTAAAACTGGAAAAAGCATTCTAGAGACCCAACCTCTCATTACGCAGGTGGGGAAACTGAGCCCCAGAGAGGAAAAGAGCCGTTCCTAAACTGTTAGGCAGAGCAAGGACCAGAAGTCAGGCTTTCTGACCCCCAGGCCTTTGCACATCCCCAAATGTGCTTCCCATGCTGGGAAAAAGGTCTAAAAGACATAACTCACACACATCTAGAATGCTTTTTTTAAAATTGTTATTCAAAGAGGTAGTTTAATAGCTAAAAATTAATTTTAAAAATATGAGACTTTTATTCAAAAGTGAATTGTAGTGATAGTGGCAGTGGAATTTCACATTCTTAACTCTGTCAAAGTGCAATTTTTAAAAAGTTAAGAACGTGATCCTGATACAAATTTTACATAAAAACAGGTCAAATCTATTAAACTCATTAATAAGGGAATCGATGAGGTAGTAAGTCTGGTTGCAAGAACATTTGAGAAATTGGACATTTACAGGAATTAAAAACATTAGCCTAAGTTTACTAGGTTGAATACAAAACTAATTAATATCCTTCAGGACAATAAAACCTTAACACTTTAATGTCTGTTAATATCTTTTCTATTGAACATAAATCTACAGGTTAACATGTAACTTCACAGTGTCTGGGCTCTAATCAAATAGTAAATAGCAACGTCAAATACAGGTAACGTCTTCCAGAGACCTAAACAATCCTTGAGTTCACCTGTTAAGCAATACCTTAACATGCCATTGATTAAAAATGACACTTTTCCTTGCCCCTCACCTTTGGGTAATGATCAAAGCAGATTTCCATGTTTGTGGTCATAATCACAATAGAACTTTAAAATCACTCTTTGCATTTTTTCTAAATCTATTTCTCCTACCAGAAACTGCTTCCCACAGTCAGTTACACATTTTTGATCTCTCTCCACTTCCCTCGACTCAAAGCCTGCTTGGATTTTTATCTTTCCTACTCTTCCTCACTGAGTCCTCTCTTCCTTCCTCCAACTCAGTAGTCCTTTCCATTTCCAGTGTTAGTCTCACAAGATTTTCAGGCCTTTATGGTTCTTCATACTGTAGGTCAACCTAGTGATCATTGAAGTCAGAAATAGTCATTCTAAATGAAATCTTGTGGCAAAAGTAGAAGGGCCAGACACAGAAAGCAAACACTAAATTTCCTTGGGGGAGGAAAGAGTGGGGAATAAACTTAAGATATTCAAGCATTAGAGATCTTATCTTATCCCTGCCACCAGTACAGTTCCCACCCAGCAACAGGTCTCTCAGAGATTCATGGTTCTTAAAAAGATATAAGGTTTGGCTTTTGGGGGCCAATGTACCAATTCAGGGCAACATTGATTCCTTCCCTATCAGATGTTCACCTTCTTGAGCTATCCTTAAAGTTGAAACCACTTTGAAAATTTCCAGTTTTCTGTGAGAAATATTTGAATGCATTGTTTTTCTTTACTGTTCTGTTTGTTTTCATGGTTATATAATTATTATTAACCATTTGGCCTGTTTATTCAGTCTCAGACTTCAATTGCGATATCAAGTCTAATATATTTTTTTAATTGTGTTTGAAGCTGACATTTTATTGGGTTTCTTACAGGATCTAAGACATGGAATGCATTTGCTGGGTATAAATAATTAAAGGTATTTTTGCTTTCAATCGGAGTCAGTAAGCACAGAATTTGTTTACTTTTAAAATAAAGAGAAGTGCAAAAAGTGTGGGGCCTGAGATTGGAAGACCCAGGTCGTCATCGGAGGAGTCTTAGAGGTAGCTATGTGGTCTTGGGTGAGCTCTGAACTCCCTGAGTGGGGAGGTGTCTCTTGCTTTGTGCCTGGAGTCACAAAGGGAGCTAGTGATGGGAATGTGTGCATGCATGCGTGCATGTGTACGTGTGCATGTGTGTGTGGTGGATAGTTGAAGTAGTGAGGGATGGCATGAACACCTGCTGTCCTGTTTCCCAATGCATGGTTTGTTTGAGGATTTGCACATCATTCCTAGAGCAGGAAAATCAAGGGTTATTTTATCCTAGACTTAATTTTTCTGCAGCATACCTAAAGGGATTAGTAATCTTCATCATAAGAAGAGCTGCATTTTGACTGACTTGCAGAGGTTCCAGGAGTAGGGAATGAGTATTCCATCTTTACATGTGAGTATCCACATTCCATTTTGACCAAATTGCAACCTGCTGGAGGAAACTACCCTGCCCTTTCCCTGTGAACTCTGTTGGTCCCCACCCCTAGAAAATCATTGCCATAAACAAGGAGGTCAGGAAGAGGGCTGTGGACTCATTTCAGAAGCCCCTGAG
The DNA here is from genome assembly GCA_028627145.1 of Eidolon dupreanum. Lineage (NCBI taxonomy): Eukaryota > Metazoa > Chordata > Mammalia > Chiroptera > Pteropodidae > Eidolon > Eidolon dupreanum. The sequence continues at coordinate 45,358,644 of CM053507.1, forward strand.
GCTCCAGGATTGAGTGCAGTACTCGTGCATGTTATTAGGAGCCTCCCTACCCTTGGGGTGCCCAGCTCCCACAGTGGATTAGTTTCCCTTTAGAGAATTTGTGGGCAAGACATGTTGATGTGCTCACTGAGGCACTAGGAGTCTTCGTAGCCCACATCTCCTGCCCCACACAGCAGTCACCACTGATGATCTCTGAGTGCAGGTTTTGGAACACAGAAGGCTTCTGCCTTTGAGAGCATTTTATGTATTTCCTCATAGGGCCCAGTGCATCCCCCAGGGATGTGCATCTCTCTTCTAGGTGATGGTTCTAGCACTTGCTGAGCTCAGGACCTGAGGCTCACATTGGGATGCTGTAGCATTAGTATCCACCCGTTCCCTGTGTTTCCTGTTATTTGATTCTTTCTTTCATCTTGGAGATTCTAAGTTCTGGCTCTTGACCAAATCTGGGCACAAATGGCATGAGGTTGCCTGCCATTTCTCTGTGGTTACATCTCTTATGTGGGAAAACCATATTCTACATATGGGATGCATAGGCCTTTATTGTTTTTTACTTTAACAGAAAATTAGTACGAATATTTGCATTCATCTTATTTTTGCTCCTGTAAAAGTAAATCAGACATTTGAATAAAATGCAAATTAAAAATAAAATCTTATAATTACTCTTTTTTCTGTTTTATTCATTTACTTATTTGTGATTATTTTTGCATACTTTTTATTTTTCATTTACAATTGACATTCAGTATTATTTTATATTAGTTTCAGCATAGTAGTTAGACATTTACCTAATTTATAAAGTTATCCCCCTCTTTCCCCATTAGTCTACTACCCACCTGGCACTATACATAGTTATTACAATATTAATGATTATATTCCCTATGCTGTACTTTACATCCTGTGACTGTTTTGCAACTACCAGTTGGTACTTTTTAACCCCTTCATCTTTTTCATCTAGCCCCTTCCTCTCCCTGCCCCAATCTGACAACCATCAATTTGTTCTCTGTATCTATTAGTCTGTTTCTGTTTTATTTTATTCTTTAGATTCCCCATATAAATGAGTTCATATAATATTTATCTTTTTCTGTCTGACTTATTTCACTTTGCATAATACCCTTTAAGTCTATCCATGTTGTCACAAATAGTAAGATTTCATTCTTTGTTATGGCCAAGTAATATTCCATTATATATATGTACCACATCTTCTTTACCCAGTCATCTCTCTATTGATGAGCACTTAGTTTGGTTCCATAAGTCTTTAGAATTTGTACAAACAGACACATCATGGCTTGGGAGGTCCACAATATTTGAGACTTGTCATGAAAGGTGAATACAAGCTGCCATGTAGAGCAATGCTTCTCAAATTATCTGTGGTGAAGGATCAGTGTTTTTATTTTTTTTAATTTCTAATTCATTGCAGACTAACACATTTTTTTAAATGCAATAAAAATCATTTAAAATAAAATTTTAAAAATACACAAAATACAATCTCTCTTTTAATATTTTTAGGTACGACAAGCATAAAATTGTTCTGTCTAGTCTCTATAAAATTCCTGAATGCTTTATTCTCAATTTCAATATATTATTATAGACTAGCAACAAGAAACTTACAGGCAAGCACTGTCAGTGGCCCACAGTTTAAGTAGTTCTGACTAAGAACAAAGGTAGGAAGTTCCCCAGCCCAGTCAATCCTATTTGGATCTGGGCACATGGTATATCCTTATCTTTTCTTTCTTCTTTCTCTTCTCTCTTCCTTCCTTCCTTCCTTCCTTCCTTCCTTCCTTCCTTCCTTCCTTCCTTCCTTTCTTCCTTTCTTTATCTTGCTTTGATCATATTCTCAAAGTTGTGAGTGTCTTCACCTTACCCATTCACTCCAAGTCAGTTGGTTCTGTGCGACTGTTGGAAGATAGTCTTATTTATAAAATCTAATTAGAGTTTGAGGTCACTTGTGTTCCCTTGGAATCTTTTGTAATAATGAAAATAAAATACTTTCACCATCTGAGACAGTCTTGATTTTAAGTTAGCCATGACAGGATTTTGGGAGAATCTGGGACTTTCCTAGCCAAACTGGAGTTACCTTAAGTAACTTTACTCATGAAGAATGGCTTAGATATGTGTATTGATGTATCCTATAATAGACACTTCAATGAGGGTAGAGAGAACATAGATCCAGTAGATTATCTAAGTCATCCTGTGTTTTCCCAACATGACAATTTGGGAAGGATCAAAAAAGTATATTGTTTAAAGTGTTAAGAGGTCTGTGTAAGAGCAAGTACTTTAAAATAAAATTAAGGAAGCCAATGACCTTAGTTAAGTGCTTAAGATCACAATCTAAATTCTATAGGAAAGGGAGGGATGAAAAGAGGGAGGGAAAGAGTTTAAAAGGAGAAGCAAGAATCTGAAATTTTGCAATAATGGATGCTCTCTGAACAGGATAAATTTGAAGAATGAGTGCTAATATTTAGGTTCAGAAGCATTTGCATTTTTAACTATATCAGAATTACTTAAATTCCTTTGTTACTATAAGGAGCACTTCCATGGTGCAACATAAAATGAATTACATTAACTGTGTTTACTCGCTGCCTGATATTACTGAATCAGTACAGAAGATTGCAACTGACTTGGTGTATAATTGGGAGAGGGACTTACTTCTGAGACTGAAACTATGTAGATGAATTAAATAGAAAGAAACTGCCATTATCTGAAAAACACAAAAGAAGCTACCACAAAGATGAAGTTATGCAAGGAGGTTTTGGGGGATCATTAGAGAGGATTTTCTAGGTCGACACATTGTATATGTTGGTTTTATCTCACCAGTCCTCATGCTTAGCAAAACTTATTAATACTAGAGTATAGGATGCCCACCTTGTTAATGTCCCCACCAAACTGATAACCTATTTTTCACTGAGAGAAGTGATATTATAATGCTATAAAATGCTATAATAAAATGAAAAGGATTAAGTCTTGCAGTTGCCAGTTTTTATTGTGCATCAGAATTGCCTGGGCTGCTTGTTAGTAATATAGATTCCAGGTTCCAAATCCAGATAGTCCGAGTCACTGGATCTGGGACAACATAAACCACCATCACAAGCTTGCCAGCTGAGTCACACAAGTAGCCCCTAGAGCAAATTTTCAAAGCTGATATTACTATCTCACTGTATGAATGAGGAAATGGAGACATCTTAGCTGTGTGACTATGTGACCTTGGTGAGGTCATTTAAATTCTAAGAGATAGAACCAAGGCTGGAACTCAGGGCTCCAGTCCTATGCCTGTGCTGGCTTAGAACTACCTGGATCTCTGGCTGAATTGTGTTCTTGTACAGTACCTTGGAGCAAACACATTTTTCTTAATTTACAACTAGAGGATTTGCCAAAACCAGGATGACTCAGACAAATAAAATTCATAGTAGGTCATCAAGGTTGTTTCTAAAGTTCTACTTCAGTTTTTATTATATTTGGTGACTGCCTTGGATCTCTATAACTTCAAACACAGCCTGAGGTTTAGGGGGCACACAGCCTCTCTTTTTGTTCCAATTGGGGAATTTAAAAATTACAAGAGGAAGTAGAACAACTAGAGTTTATACCCAGTCCAGTTATCATGTGAAGGAAGGCTTAAAATCAAAGCAAAGCCTTTTTGTATCTTTCTAACAGCAATTCTCAGTCAGGTGTTTTATAACTCAATTCAATTGTGACACTATCCATAGTTAGGCCAGACCCTACAAGACTGCCCCTACCTCAAATAACAACCCTAAGGCCCAGATGTCTCTAAGCTATTTATGTTGTGGTGTGATCAAATCTAAGACCCACAGAGCTCTTTGAGATGAATTGTGAGCCTTTATTAGCTGGCCTGTGACTGACTCTCTACCATGCAGAGTTAGAGGAGATCAGCCTGGAGTTCCCAAAAGAGGCAGCTTATAAAGGCTAGAACCACACCCTGGTTAACATCAAACAAGCAAGCAGATTACAAAAGCAGTAGTTGGCTCACTTGAAAATTTTCCACCCTTAACATTCCCCACTGGTTTTTAGGGGAATTCAAATCATTGATTCGTCAACCTGGAGTGGTGGGTAGTGCGTTCTGAGAACCATGAGTTTCACTGCCTGCACTCTTTTTTTGACATATGTAGTTAACCAATTAATTATACAAGATACTAGAGCTGTGTTCCCTACTGCAGTGGGACCTGCAATGCCTATACCTACTAGTAAGGGGACTAGGATGAAAGCTCTCCTAGCTCGGTGATCTATATATTGGAAATGTTCATGACCCCCTTCCCCAGAATAGAAATATACTTGGGGAACAACATGGACTAATACACAAAAACCTCCAGTACCCTGAGACCAGTAGTTTGAGTTGATACAAGGGGTGAGTCCGATGTTGCAGGCAAACAAAGTCCCCTTTGGGGCTACTTAGTAGAAATAGAAATGCCAGTTTCTGTCCTGGTAAGCTCCCAATCATATAACACAGGCTAGTGGGGATTGCTGGGGTTACAGTTAGAAGATCGGAAGAGGACAGACAGAATTAAGATGGTCCAGACTGGACCCTTGATAGTCTTATCTTTAGTGGGTCCTCTATCCGACGAAGGGTACATTGTTCTGATGTCTGTGGTGGATGCGCAGAATCCAATGACGGCATCCAGCTACCTTGACCGTGGTGGGTGTTGTGAGGAAGCAGATTGTACCTTTTTCACCCAGATCCAATTGCCTGGAGTGTGGTTGTGCGGATGCTGAGTGGTTGTTCTGGTGACAGAGACCAGTTGGTGGGTCTCCTGCCGTGCGAGATGGAGAGCCTGCAAAGACTTAACTTCTGTTAGCTTTTCTTCCCCTAACTTGGGGAGGAGAGGTAGGGGTCTTACAAACATTATTTCATAAGGCGTGATGCCCTTACAATAGGGGTGCACTGAGCCCTTATCAGGGCAAAGGGGAGGAAACTCACCCAGTTTTCACCAGTTTCCAGTTTGAACTTAGTTAAGATTTCTTTCATGGTTCTAGTCATTCTTTCTACTTGCCCTGAACTCTGAGGCCTATAAATGTAATGCAATTTCCAATTGATCCCTAACACCTTTGCTAGAGATTGGCTGGTCTGGGCAATGAACACCGGGCCATTGTCAGACCCCAGTGTTATGGGCAGGTCAAATCGAGGCACTATTTCTGAGACTAATTTCTTTGCTACTACCTGAGCAGTCTCCTGCTTGATGGGAAAGGCTTCAGTCTATCCTGAAAAAGTGTCAGTGAACACAAGCAAGTACTTGAATCCGAAAGTTCCCTGGCTGACCTCAGTGAAATCCAACTCCCAATGTTCCCCCGGTGCCTGTGCATGAAGTCTCGTCCCTTGTTGTACTTCCTTGGAGGGCCCTGGATTCACTTGTGTGCAGATGTGGCATCAGGCTGATACCTGCTTGGCCATTCGTTGCAGCCTCAGAATGTAATAGTCTCTTTTCAACCGTTCAATCAACTTGGTTCCTCCCAAGTGAGTGCTCTGGTGAACCTGGGTTATAAGGTCTTGGCTCCAGGCCTCAGATACTACAATGTGGCCGTTGGGGAGCCTAACCCACCCAGTAGATTCCTCTTTGTCTCCCAGCTTGTTGCATAGTTCAACTTTCTCTGAAGTGTAGGAAGGGGTGTCTGTTAGCACCCTGGGTGGTAGGGCCGGCAGAATGTCAATTGGCCCCACTGGTTTTCGAGCAGCCTCCTTTGCTGTCTGATCAGCGAAGGAGTTGCCTAGTGCTACCTCAGAGCCCGAGTTCTGGTGCCCTGGGGGATGGATGATTGTCACTTTCTTTGGCAGCCAAATTGCCTCTAGAAGGGCTAGTATTTCTTCCTTATTCTTAATTTCTTTTCCTCCCAAGGTTAGTAGCCCCCTTTCCTTATATAACACCTCATGTACATGTGCTGTGGCAAAGGCATACCTGCTGTCTGTGTAGATGTTAATAGTCTTGTTTTCACCCCACCTCAGAGCTTGAGTCACTGCTACAGTTCAGCCCGCAGAGCTGAAGTTCCATGGCTTAGGGCTTGTGCCCAGATGACAGTTTCAGTGGTAACCACTGCAGCCCTGGCATATCTGACTCCCAAGACGAAGCTACTTCCATTCGTAAATACAGTAGCGTCCAGATTTGGCCAAGGGCTGTCTGTCAGGTCCAGTCTGGTGCAGGTGACATTCTCTAGGGCCTCAAAGCAGTCATGTAAGAGTTGGTGAAGGTCATCGTCAGGCAGTAGGGTAGCTGGGTTGAGTGTGGCAGTTTTCAGGAAATGTATGTGAGGTGGGTTGATAAGCAGGACCTAATACTGGGTGATTTGAGCATTGGAAATCCACCGGTCCAGTGGACTGCGAAGCTCCTGTGTCCACCAAGAAGTTCACAGGCATGCCCCTGACTTGTAAAGTTACCCTGGGCTCCCGGGGGCTCATAATGTAAGAGCCCTGACCTCTTTATTCTGCGTGCTCAAAGAGGACGAGGGGGGCCTTCTTTTTGGGGGCTTGTCCTTTTTCAGGGCACTCATTCTTCCAATGTCCCTTTTTCTTGCAATATGCACATTGGTCCTTCGCTAACCCAACTCTCCTGGGTCCATTGTTCACCCTGGGTGCCTATTCTCAGCCTCTGCCTTTTCCTGGTGGTCCCTTTGGCTGGGCTCTTTGCATGGTTGCAAGCAGGACCTTGGTCATCTTCTTAGCCTTTGCTATATCTACCTCATCCCTATTGTTGAATACTCATTGGGCTATCTCGACCAGCTCAAACAGGTTCTTTCCTTCAAACCCTTCCATCCTCTGTAGTTTCTTTCTAATATATGGGGCTGACTGACTGACAAAGGCTAAATTCACAGCCCTCCTATTATTAGTGTCCTCTTGGTCAATAGGGGTATACAACCGGTACGACTCTAAGAGTCGTTGCAGGAACGCCGCCGGTGATTCATCCTTAGTTTGGATGATGTCGCTTACCTTAGATAAATTAGTGGGTCATTGGGCGGCAGACCAGAGGCCCTGGAGCAGAAGCTGGCGATACCGTTGGAGAGCCTCCTTACCTTGGTCGGTGTTGGGGTCCCTAGGCGGATGAGTATTCAGGAGAACATGTTGGATGTGGGCCGGATTGGTGGCAGGCTGTCTGTTGGGCTCTAATACCACTTTTGCAGCCTCCCTCAGAATCCGCTCCCGCTCCTCTGAGTAAACAGGACCTGGAGGAGTTGCTGATAATCGTCCTAGGTCAGCTGGTAGGTAAAGAAAATAGTCTCTAAGAGAGAGGTTAGTCCCTGTGGTTTCTCTGAGAAATAAGAGTTCTGATGTTTCCAGTTATACAGATCACTAGTAGGGAAAGGAACACAGACCATGAAAGGCCTCTGAGGTTCAGTCCCCAACAGGGGGGTAGAACGATTCGAGGAAGAAGCCTGGCCCATGTTAGTAAAAATAGGCAAGAAAAGAAAGAATCCCTACAAAAGCCAAATAAGCCAGTGCTAGAATCAGCCTCTGACCCAGAGTCTAGTCGGACGAGGCTACAGAGGCCAGATCTAAGGAAAGAAACTTATGAAGACCAAGGCAATAGGAGGGTAACAGTACATTCGAACAATCCAGGCAGACAGACACAATACAGACAGACAAGACGAACTACAAGTAAACACAAAGCGGTAGCGTACCCAAAAACCTGGAGTCAAGTCTGACATCTCAGACCTTGGCCGAACTAGGAAAGTATTGCTACGTCCAGTCTTCTACTAGTTTTCTTTAGGGCCCGCCGACAGACAGATATCCAAAAACCTAAATACCTGTAGTGCAGTCTGACCCACAGGTGAAGCTGCTCCAGATGGCTCATGCCCAATTGTTACAGAATTGAACCTTTTGTACACCTGCCCTCCTCGGCGAGTCCACCTTGCATCCGGGGCTGAGGAACGTCTCTCAGCGGCCGTCCCCTGGACGGGGCAGGTCCTCGCCCAAGGTGGCCGGGGTTGCGGGTCTTAGGAGATGTCCCCTTCTGGAGAAATCTCTTTGGGACCTCCAAATGTTGTGGTTCGATCAACTCTAAGACCCAGGGAGCCAATTGAGATGAATTGTGAGCCTTTATTAGCCGGCCAGGGACTAACTTTCTACCATACAGGGTTAGAGATCAGCCCTGAGTTCCCAAAAGAGGCAGTTTATAAAGCCTAGAACCACACCTTGGTTAACATCAAACAAGCACGCAGATTACAGAAGCAGAAGTTGACTCACTTGAAAATTTTCCACCCTTAACATTTACATTTCTGTTTGGCCAGCTACAAAATTGGGAGTTCCCACATCCCTTCCCCCTTCAGGTTTGATAATTTGTTAGAATAACTTGCAGAACTCAGAGAAGAGCTATACTTAATTATAGTTTTATTGTAAAGCTACAACTTAAGGAGAGTCAAACAGAAGAGATACATAGGGCAAGAGATATATAGGGTTGAAGCTTTCATTCCCTTTCCAGGTGTGCCACCCCCTCAGCATGTCAATGTGTCCACCAATCTGGAAGCTCTCTGAACCACACCGTTTCAGAGTTTTATTGGGGTTTTATTAAGTAAGCTGGCTGGAAGAAATCATTGGTCACATCAATGTAGGACAGGGCAAATTTCCCTGAGTAGAATTGGGAGGAGACCAAGCCCTGCACAGAGAGAAGAGAGTCTTTGGCCAAGAGTGTAGAAAGAATTCAACATACTCACCAAAGTTAGAGTCAAAAAGAAAGTTTATCAAATAAAGGATAACACTCCACAGACAGAAAGTGGCCTCCTCTCAGAGGCAGAGAGTAAGAGAGGCACAGGGTATTCAGGGAATTCAGTTTATATATCATTTTTTAGTTCTCATTCCTTTTGGTATGGACATACAGTGAGAAAGGGGAAGACTGTGTAGCCTGAAAGGCCTGCTGGCCAGTTCCCAGTGTCGTATCTATAGGTTCTCTATGGTTTTAGCCATAGGGAATGAACAATTTTGTTTGTGTTGGTCAGCCACTTAAAGGATCTGTTTTCCCCTTTCCCCTTCCACAGGGTATGGGAAGCTGGGTTGTTATCCCAGCTTCCCACACCCTGTGGAAGGGGAAAGGGGAAAACAGATCCCATCAGAAACCTCCCTTGGTTCTGAAGGTGTCCTCCAGGCCTGGCTGCAGATCTGATCAGCATATTGTAGTCTCTGAAAGTAGCTTGATTAACATTTTAATTCTCTTGCTTCCTCCTTATATTAACATGATTGATTGAACTCAATCTCCAGTTCCTCTCTCCTCCACAGAGATTGGAGGGGCTGACATTTCCCACCCTTTATTAACCTTTGGTCTTTCTAATGACCAGACCCCACTCTGAGGCTTCCTAGGATCTTTGCTAAGAGTCATCTTATTAGCATAAACTCAAGTATGGTCTAAAGGGCTCCTTATAAGTGGCAAAAGACACACCTACCACTCAAGAAATCCCAAGGGTTTTAGGTGCATTGTGCTAGAAACTCTGGACAAAGACCAAACATGCTTTATCTTATATCACCCCTTTCAATTTTGTTTTGAATAAGTACTGTTGTTACAGAAGACCATTTGTCTTATTGACAAATCTACAGCCAGGTGCAAAGAGACATTTACTATCTGGGTCTGCACTGAGAGATGTAGGAGTATTAGAAATGATTATATGCACAGTTTGTGTTTCTTATATTAAAAACAATGAGAAACAAGATGACTTTATAGATTATTTTGTAACTGCCTAAATGCTACTATGATGTATAAGAAAGAAAAAAAATTATGTAGGATGGTACATTACCTTGTTAGAAAAATTAGGCTGTAGTAATAAATAACATCTGATAGTACTTTGCAGTTTATAATGTACTTTCATGGACATCATAATAAACTGCTGATATTTATTGAACACATCCTTGGGTCAGACTCTGTGCTAAGTGCTTATATGCAGGACAACTCTGGCTTCTATGTATCCTAACTCTATTAGACACTATCACTATTCCCATTTTGCTAGTGAGGTAAGTGTATACAAGATTAAATAACTTGCTCAAGGTCACAAATTAGCATTAGCATTAGAATTTGAAACCTGGTTCATCTGAACCCAGAGCCATACACTGTACTTATAACCCTTACTCTATAGCCTGAAAGTGGAGGAGGGAATCCTGAACTAATAGTCACAATGGCCTGGGAACTAGTCCCTGTCACACAGACTTGCTATTTGACCTTGAGCAGTTTCACTTTCTTAACTTCTGATTTCCCCTTTCACTTTTTCTGGGGGTGGTGATAGAGAAAGATAAGATAAATACTTTCTGACATTTTGATTTTTGCCATTTGTGATCTGATGCCTGAGTTTGGTTTCTGCTCATGTTTGGTCCCTGGCATTGCAGGAGGTGATGTTTTGTAAATCTGGGAACTCAGAGGGTGAGGTGCAGCTTCCTTATGAAAGTCCAGGACCAGTATCCCTTTTGCCTGAAATGCTATAATTCTCAATTTCAATACACTTAATGCTAACGTATTTATTTTTTCTGCTTCTCCCCGAATATAGAGACCATGTGGGCAATGTACATGCAGATTTAAAAATTAACAGAATCCTGGGGAAATGCCTCCATAAACCATAAGCTTAATATTGCTTTTATTTATTTGTTTGTTTGTTTGTTTGTTTATTTTGATGAATGATTGGAGTCTAAGAGCATTGGGCAGTATACTTTTCCTTCCTTGTGTTGTAGAGCATGAACTTGTTTACGAAGGTTGAAGTTTTGCTTTTTGACTGATCTTATTTATAAGTTAGGCTGATTTTAGCCAAGTGACTTAATAACTCTGAACCTCACTTTATTTATGTGTCAAATGATAATAACACCCACCTGATAAAGTTACCAGGAGGACAAAATGAAAGTCTGTGAACTGCTTATAAAATGTTATTGACTTGAATCTGGTTTAAACCTTTTCTGGATTCCTCTTTCCTTCCTTCTTTCCCCCTTTTCCACATAAGCTCATGGGCAGCCAGTGTACAGGTAGGTCTTGGGCAGCCTGCTGGACAAGAAGATGCTCTGCACTTACTACTGCTTGTTTTATTTTTAAATCTCCTCCCACATGTCCCGGCAGGCTCTCATTTGGAGATGGAAAGGAATATTCTTGGAGCTAGGCAGTTGGTAGAACTTTTTCCAGAGCTTTGAAATGGCCTCAAGAATAACACAAAGCTCTCAGGAGCCCTGATTAAAGGTGACTGTGAATCTTCTGCCGTTATGGTCATTGTGACCTGAGAAGAGCCTCAAGAATGGATTACAAATCTCTGTGTACCTCCAGGATTTCGGCTTCTTCCTTTTATATGTTTACCATGGCAGGTAGGAAGAAGCCAAGAGAGAGCCTACTGATGCTTCATAGAGACTCAGTGTGGTATAATGAGCATTTGGACTCAGGTAGACTTCCTGAATTCAAGAACTGTCTTTGCTCTGACAGGCCTTGATAAAACTTTGGGTAACTTATTTAACTTTCTTGTGACTCAGTTTCCTTATCTGTACAATGGAGGAAGTAGTGGGTATTTTATGTGTCAGGGTGAGATTGTCTGACACATGTTAAACAATATGTGTTTTTGCTATTGCTCTTAATCTTTGCATTAATACAATGAGGGAAACATTTCTCTATTTCTCTTGATACTTTATTAATATAATCAAAGTAACATTATCAAGAATAAGAAAACTGTGACAACATTAGAGTTTATAAAAGTTTTATTTAAATCAGAATTTCTCGAAGTGTGATGGCAAAAATGAATGGTTTTAGATGAAATGAGGACAGATTTTATTTTTAAAAATAATTTTGAATTCATTTTAATGTACTTAGGAAAATATAAATAACATCCAGGGCATGAGTCCATGGGTTTACTTGGGATGAGGCCATGACCTGTTAGTAGGAGAATAAGACTTGCTATATGTGAGGGACCAGAAAAGTTTCCTTTGGAGAATTTCAGTTCTTAATTTTTCCTGGATACTCAGAAACCTTGCAATACAAGGTGAAAAAGAGACATGAATTTTCATTGACTTGTAATAAGATTACAGACATAATTTGGTATTTTTAAATAAGTTTGAAAAACACTTTGAGAAGAAACATGTAGTCCATGTGACTTAATAACATTAAGATAGTTTCTTTCCTTGCATAGCATTTCAGTGACATGAATAGTGATTCTTCTCCCAAGCCTGACTCTTGATTTACTTAGTGCTGACCATGCCTACATAGAAGTTCCTTTACTGTTACCAAAAGTCTGCTCCTGAGTAGAAACTGCCATTTCAAAGGGGAAATGATGCAACCATGACTGACTGGCAGACAGAGGAGAGCTTCAGTGCACAGTGCCAGCTATGTTTCCTATTTGGCTTCTAGTCATTTTCCAAATGATGGCCCAGTTCTGGGCTTGCCATTATGTCCTGGAGGTACAACTACCAAGAAAATTATATCAGTTGTTTCTTTTGAGGGCTGTGACACAAATATGGAGAGTATGAGGAAACCTGGGTTTTGTTTCTAGTTCTGTCTCTTTGTAAGTGTCTGACTTTCAATGAGTTATTCATGTTGCCCAGGCTTCAATGTATAAGTAGAGCAGAAAAGCTACTTTGGAGTTCAGAGTAATCAACTGGGTTATCTTGAGTCCAGTTGAGAAACTAGAGATTTTTTTTTTTCTGGCCCACACAATGTTTTAAATGAGAAAATGTCTGAAACATCCATAGGTCCTGCTTCTATTTGAAACGTGGAAAAACCTATGTCCTTGATCATATAATCCCACATGGTAAAAAATCACTGGAGCTGAGTAGCTGTTGTCCCTTTTGCTTGTGGCATCCTCCTGGTTCCCACCAGTTCTGCTGTCTTACATGCGCCTCCTTCATTCAGTTATGTGTAGACATGTTTGTTTGTGATTCAAGAATTCTCTTTTGATTGCTTGAATGTCTTTGTTTCTACCTTCTTGACTGCTTCAAGAATAGACTGGGTTTGCCAGATAGATCATTTATAGATTTTTTTTAAAAGTGCTTGTATTAACTTTTTAGAATTTTTCATATATAATTGATCTTCATAATTATGCTTATGAACTGTAAGGTGTTTGGTTAGGTTTCATTTACTTTTTTAAATCTGGAATTAATTCCCAAACCATAAAATTAATTTGCCATTTTAAAATGAACGGTTTTAATGTAACTTTGAAATAAGATTCAAGCTTCTTTTACTTTCTCATATTATCAAATGAATGAGAAAGAACTTAAAGGAAATGAGGAAAAAGCCCCGACATTCACTGTTATTTGCTAATGTATTATCTGTCTCCTCTTCATCTTTAGGGAGACAGAGAAGTGTAATTGTTGGGGAAAAAGGCACCAAGTAGGAGGAAACCTAACAGATAAAGAAAAAATAATGTAAGCAGTACTGACTTAATAATGGGGTATTGTTATTATATATAATAACATGGAAAAGCTTTTAAAAAATGGTCCTATGAAGTAGATATGGCACTCACCATACTCTCAAATCTAATTTCAAGGTTCTGATATTTGGGCAGTTTGCCATATTTTACAAAAAAATTTTTTCAGAAATTATTTAACTGTTTTAGGATTTGAAAGGAAGGAGTTTAACACCTGTCAAACTGCCTATGTGATACATCTTCTAACTTCATATGCAGCTTCTGTAACCCAGCATGATATTCTCAAGTAGTCTGTACAGCTTGCTGAAAAAAAAAATGATTAAACTGGATGTTGACTAGAACCTTGCCCAAGTCCTGGCTCTCATAGTTGTTATGGTCCCCGAAATAATTAGTTCTTGAAGCATCCAGAGCTCGAGTTTTCTCCTTTGTAAAAAGAGATAATAATGTAACTTACTTATAGAAGAGGTCATAAACCAAATAAAACAATCTTCCTAAATCACTTAGCATAGTATCTGGCATAAAACAGGCACATCATAAATATTTTGTTTTGGACACAGAAAATAATTATTAGAACTCAAACACTTCATCACTCCTGACAACTCTTAAAAAGTTATCTTGTCTTACCAAAATAAGTGTTTTGACTTTTTCTTTTGTAAAAGAGCAACACATGATATTCAATGAAAATGGATTAGTGCTGTTTTCCCCCTACCATTACTGTATCATCAAGATTTATGAGCAGATGTATTACATTTGTCCTTACATTTGAACTATATTCTATCATTCATCTGTCCCACCTACTCCCTAGTGAAACATGCAGCAAACACTCACTGCCAATATTCAGTTATTTTCTGTTTACAAAGTTAGATGTTGAGGAACCTGACGCTACACGGTCCTTATAGTATTGGAATGGTATTGTCAGGGACAGAGAGACGTGTAAAGTGCTTGTTTTGTTGAGCTTGTTGGTGACAGGTGCCTGTGGTACCAGAAGTTCTGTGACAGTCATGTGATACTGTGGAGGCAAAATAGCTGCTTTGCTGGGTCTTCTGCCTTTCACTTGGTCGTTTTGGTGTCTGACAACTTGAGTTTATCTCAGTCTTCTGGGTTGTTAGGAGGATTGAGGACTTGGTAAATTGATGTGCTGTAGGTATGTAAGCTGTTAATATATCCTAAACCCAAACAGCCCGAAGCCCTTTAAGGTGAAATTCAAGTATGTTGTTCCCTCTGAGACTTATAGCACACTTTGGAGTAAAGGATGCAGATCAAGGAAAACCAACTCCAGAGAGTCCAAAACCCCCGAGGATACCCCAATCCGTGGAAACGCAAGTCCCTTTCATAAAATGGCAAATTATTTGCGTATAACCTATGTGGTCTTCATATTGTGTTTGAACATAGCTTATACAGTGTCTTTGAACAATGGCTGAGCTTGGCAGAAGTGTATTCTTTGTTGATGTCAAAGAAAAAAATGTCAAAAAAATGAAAACAAATCAAGTCTCTTTTTTCTTCCATCCCAATCCCTCCTTCAACTATTGGGAATCATTCCTATTCTTTACAGCCAAAGCCCTTGAAATTCTTGGCAGTATTCTTTATCTTACTTCCTCATCTTGCAATTACTTTTCCTGAGCCCATTACTAATTTGATTTTTGATTCCTACACACCATAGAAACTGGGCTTCTAACTGGCTATCATGATTTTAATTGATAATATCCATTCCTAATCTTTAAAAAATATTTTTATAGTTGACATTCAATATTGTATTAGTTTCAGGTGTACAGCATATTGTTTAGCCACTTTTATAATTTATGAGGTGACTTCTCGATAAGTCTAGTACCCACCTGACACCATACATAATTATTGCAATATTCTTGACTATATTTTCTCTTCTTTACTTTACATCCCTGTGATGATTTTGTAATTGCTAATTTGTATTTTTTACTCCATTTACCTTTTTCACCCAGCCCCTCGATTTTCCTCTCATCTGACACCCATCAGTTTGTTCTCTGTATCTATAGGTTTGTTTGTGTTTTATGTATTCATTTATTTTGTTTTTTAGATTCTACATGTAAGCGAAATCACTTGGCATTTGTCCTTCTCTGTGTTACTTATTTCACCTATTATAATATCCTCTAGGGCCATCCATGTTGTCACAAATGATAAGATTTTATTCTTTTTTTTTTTATGGCTAAGTAATATTCCATTGTATATATGTAACACATCTTCCATTCCTGATCTTGCATGAATTTTCTATAGCATTCTAAAATCCCTCCTTTTTGGATACAATGTTGCTGTTAATCCTTGACTTCCTACGAATCCTCTGCCTCCTCCTTCCTACTGTTTTTCGTCGACTCTGACTAACCCTTAAGTGTTGGTTTCCCTTTTGAGTTCTGTTGTAGGCTGTCTTCCCAATCAACGCATTATTTTTGAATAGCCTTCTATTTTCTCTGCTATTGGTATTCATTCTCCTCATCCTGAGACCCACAAAAGCCTACTAGAAATATCTACCTAGATGTCCCTAAGGTAACTAAAAGTCAGTTTGCTCCCAAATAAATTTACTTTCCATTTTTTGGTGCCCTGGAATCTATTCCTTCCCTCTACTTTCATATTCCAGTAACTGGAACTACTTTGTGTGAGGGAATCAGGGATTTCACTTGCAATTTCTTCCTTTCTTGTTCTCTTCTCACTTTGAATAGATTACTAACTCCTTACTCAGTTTTCTACATGTGTCTTAAACAACTATCACTTCTCATCATCGGAATCTCCAATATCACCCCCACATCAACATGTCATCTCCATTATTGAAACACTAGTCTAATTGCTCTCTACATGGGCCTCCCAACTATTCCCCAGACTATGTCCACCATATTCGTACTGAAGTGCAAATCTGCTCATAACTTTCCTTTGCTTAAAATTCTTGAGTGGATATTTATGGTTCTTAGGCATGGTCTTTGACACAACTCTTCATGCTTTGGCTGCTGCTTACATGTTCAGCTCCATCACTCACTGTTTTCGCTCTCTACCCCTACACCCCTCTCACCACATGGCCTTTATTGTAACTTTTCTGCATGTAGGGAACATTCTGTTCCCTCCCCTCTTGACCATCCCCACTCAAACTAGCTTGTTCTCATTTACCCTTTAGATTTTAGCTTAGATGTTGCTTGCTTTGGGGTGAGTTTTCTAGATTTTTCTTTTCAAAGTTTTTTGCATATCCTTTTCAATGTTTTCTAAGTTTTTCTTTTCACTGTGTATCTTTTCAACATTTTCTGCATATTCTTGTTTATGACATGTTTCAAATGTATAATGTTTCCCTGTTGCCTTTTCTGTGTCCAACATTTATCAAACATCCTGCTAATAATAAAATTAAAAACAGCAACCATTATTAACATTTACTAAATGTTTCTTTCAGATGAGGCACTGTTCTATAGGCTGTATGTGTGTTGGTTAAATGAATTAATACAATTATTATGTGGTGGATGCTATTAATACTATTGTACAGTTGAAATGGGCACAGAAGGTTAAGTCAATTGCCTGGCATCTCATTGCTGGATGTGCTAACACCAATGTTCCAACACAGGCAGCTGGGTCTCAGGACCCACATTTCTCACTGGTGAAACCTGGGGCCTCATCTACCTTCTTATCACATCTTCAGCATTTAGCATATCTCTTAGTACACAATAGGTGCTCAATTAATAGATGTTGAGGAAAGAATAAATGAATGATGTATCTGGTCAATGTGTCAAAGTCTTAAGGGTTCATGCACAAGTGAAGAAATTACAGCACCCTGTGTCTGATTCCTTCTCATGCCCCAAGCTGCAAGGTAAAGCCTTTCCAAGCACCAGATGCTATACTTTTCTTTCACTTCCTCTCCAAAGCATATGTTACTCTATAAGAAATCAGGCAACTTGAATTGCCTGTTGGCACTATTTCCCCTATCAAAGTATGCTCTCGTTTGCAAATAAATGAAACCAGTTTTAACTGAATGACACTGAAAATGGATCTATTAGGAGATTATTGGATTATTGGATAGTACCTAGAATCAATCAGAAGGGAAGATTTGCAAAACAGGCCAGAACCAAGATATACCAGAAAAATGGGTATATATTTGACCCTCTCAGTGAACAATTTTCATTAATTACTTAAAACTCTGTTGCTGGCATTTTCTCCACTGGACACTCATGGCTGTGTCATCACAAGATTTCTGAATCTCCTGCTGCCAGTTGCCATTATCTCAAAAATAACTGCTGTGGCTGGGGATTTAAGTTGTTCCTTTAATGTTCAAAGTTTTTTTTCAGGCACATCTAACTGGCTACTCTAATTCTTGTGTCTTTATCATGGACTGACCCATTCCCTCCTGTGTCCCAGCTACCAACTTCTGTGATTTTGGGATTTCCTAAATTTAGAAAAATACTTTGGTTGCTTGATAGTCACTTTCATTCCAACCAGAATACATTAGGCAGAGACTCTGCATTCTCTAAAGCTATAAGAAGAAGATGATGAGCTGAAAAAAATCTTAGCACTGTTACCAATTCTTATTTGTCCTCCCTCTTTCTTTTTTAATTAACATATAATTGACATACAATATACTATTAGTTTCAGGTATGTATCATAGCAATTTGATATTTATATACATTACAAAATGATTCCTATGATAAATTTAGTTACCATCCCTCACCATACAAAGTTATTATAATATCATTGACTATATTTTCTATGCAGTATACTACATCTTTATGATTTTTATTTTATAACTGGAAATTTGTACCTCTTAATCTCCTTCACCTATTTGGCATGTTCTTGACTCTTCCCTTCTCTGGTAACCACCAGTTTGTTTTCTGTATCTATGAGTCTGTTTCTGGCTTGTTTGTTTGTTTATTTGTTTTGTTTTTTTAGATTTCACATATAAGTGAAATCATGCATTATTTGTCTTTCTCTGTCTGACTTATTGCACTTAGCATAATAGCCTTTAGGTCTATCCATTAAAAAATGGACAGAGGACCTGAATAGACATTTTTCCAAAGAAGATCTATAGATGGCCAAAGGCACATGAAAAGATGCTGAACCTCACTAATCATAAGGGAAATGAAAATCAAAACCACAATGAGATATCACTTCCTACCTTTCAGAATGGCTATTATCAAAAAGACAAAAAATAACAAGTGTTTGTGAGAATATGGAAGAAAGGGAACCCTTGTATACTGTTCGTGGGATTGTAAAATGGTGTAGCCACTATGGAAAACAGTATAAAAGTTCTTCAAAAGATTAAAAATATAACCACCATAAAATACAGCAATTTTACCTCTGGGTATTTGTCAAAGAAAATGAAAACACTAATTTGAAGAGGTATAAACACCCATATGTTTATCACAATATTTTTTACAATAACCAAGATATGGAAGAAACCAGTGTCCATTGATATATGCATAGATAAAGAAGATATGGTTTATATATACAATGGAATATTAATAAGCCATAAAAAATGAAATCTTACCCATCCTCTTTTGAAGTTAAGGTATATAGTCTGAGATAGGCTAAGTATTTATTGATAATTCAGAATGACTTCATCCTCTGGTGTATTAAGGGATCATATATTTATTCACCTATTAGATGTTTATTAAGTAGCCACTATGTGCAAACGCTACCCTAGGCACATGATGAAAAGGGAAGATAATGCCTCAGCTTTCACAGCTCTTATATAGCTCATGAAATCACTAGCAATCAGAAGCCAAATAAGCTTATCAGAGTACAAAAATTCAGCAGAGTGCAGAGGGTTCTAAAATTTAGAAGAATGATGTAGCAAAGTACAATTCATTATTTTTTGTTTAGAAAGTTTGGGAGGCAAATTATCAGATTTAGTTTAACTAAGACTTTACAGAGTCATTATGTAGCTTTTTAGCCTCAAGAGAACTATCTTGCTATCCTCTCAATAGCCTGGAAGCCATCTTAGCAAGTGGTCCTGAGCCTCATGTGCCAGTCATGGAGCATTTGCCTGGCATGTCAGTACATGCTGCTGTTCTTGTCCAAGCAGAAAGCCATCAGTGCAGTGTTTTCCAGTGTACTCCAGAAGATCATGGGGAAGGAGGAGTCCATGGGAGAAAATTCAGAAGTGGTTTTCTTTCATTTACAATCCTTTGCAAACAGACTCATCACTTGGCAGGCTCCAGAGATGGAATTAAGGGTCTAAATAAATCCTAGAAGCCCATAGCCATTGGAGAGCCCAGAACGGTACTACTAGGTGTAGTCATTGGAAGCTGGTCTTCTGGATGTCCTTTCCTCTCTAATACATTACTTCTCTCCCAGCCAAAGACCAACTAAATATTTGAATCCAAAAACACTGTCAATCATTATTTATTCCTGTCTTCTCAATATCACTGCAGCTTGTTTCCCTTCTGGTCCCTTCCCTACTTCAATGGACTTGTAGTATAAGACTTACTTCAATAATATGTTAAACTCCTATTTTTTTCTATATAACATTATTGACTACTTTTGGTCCAGAATCCAGTTATGACTATTACTGTGTCATTGGAGAGCTTCCTTTAACTATTTTGAATGTAAGTGTCCACATCTATAAAACTAGGAGAAAAAATATCTTTCACTTTAGCTGTTGAGAAGATGAAAATGAAGTGTGCATAAAAGCATTTGTAAACTGTAGACTTCTTTTCAAATATTCATGTTGTAGCTATTATTATTATTAATTATGTGATGGAAGTGATATTTAACATCCTCAGATATTACTGAAGGAAAAAGTTTTAAATAGGTGAAAAGAACACAGAACTTTAAACTATGCATGAATTTAAACTAGTTTTCTTGTATGGGAATGATGATATGTAGGTTGCAAGGTTTACTGTGAAAGTGAGTGAGATTCAAGTTAAGAATCATTATAAATCTCTATTTGCATTTCAACTGTATGTGGCTCTAGGTTAGTCACTTAAACTCTCTAAGTATCCAGTCCTTCATTTTAAAAAGGCGAAAGATAATACCTATTTTTCATCACTATTGAAAGTACTAAATAACATGATGTATAGAATAATCTAGTTCACAGTAGACTTTGATAATTGTGAGTTATGTTTGCTTTCAGTCTTATTTATAAGGAGATAAGCATTTCTAAAGTTTTCTGATTGTTCATAGGTAAGGGGTGGGCACATTGTCCCATTTTTCTCCTTCTTCAATCTTATGGCAATGATCTGCCCCTGATTTACAGTATGAAATAACAGCTCTTAGTATTTTTAATGTATTCTCTTTAGGTAAACTCTGTGAAGAGAGAACAATTAATTCAATGTAAAACTATCAGTTGATGGTCTATTTTGCCACTGTGGTCCAAGATTCCTGACAAACTCTTCCCAGTTAACTGATAAATTCCTCTGGTGTCTGAGTATTAGCCTAAGATGTTTGTGGTTACAAGACCCCTCAACAAGCCACATCCAGTTCTCAGTTCTGGCATTTTCCATAGGTTACTGTTGACATTTTCATTGTTTTATAAGGCATTTCAATGACCATTTTCTTCCATCACCTTAAAATAAGATGGGAGAAACCAGGCTCCCAATGAAAATTTCCTCCTTATACCTAAGCTTCATTCAATTTCCTGTTGCTACTTTGTGAAGAAGGTTCCGTAATAACCTCTTTCCCCCTGCATATCTACATTATAAGCATCCTGTTCTTAAATAAGGAAACATCACAATTTTGCTGCTTTATCATTGTTTCCTTTCAAGTTCCATGTGATTTGTTTATACAAGAATGCTAGGATTTGTGAATATTTTTATTATTTTGAAATAACTTCATCTAAGAGAAAAATG
>CM053507.1:45380223-45460028 GCA_028627145.1 Eidolon dupreanum
GAATAAGAGGGCACTACTGTATGTACACATTTCTAGAACTCTCTGTCTGGTATCTTGAAATCTCAATCTAAGTTCAAGTTTAAACTTGATCAAGGATTTCTTATGGATGAAGTGCATTGATTTTGCTTTTGAGGAAAAATGATTTCTAGTGAGGGCATGACATCCTGTGGCAGGTTAAAAATATTTTGAGAGCAATGAGACTGTAGTCCCATCCTTTCAAGGACGGAGAGGTAGCTATGCAGAAGTAAATGAATGTAGACTTTTAAGAAAGGAGAGGCTAATGCTAATCTAGGAATATAAACAGCGGCTTGTTTAGGAAAGAGCCTGAGATTGATTTCTCCCCAGTCACACAGAGGCAATTGGCCTGCAATTTTCACACTGTACTTGGTTTGAATTGTTGGGGAAAAATAAAGTTATTTATTGATTAACATTTGACAAACCAATTAGTATTTTGTTTGCTTGGAAGACAAAATAAGAGTGCGATGTCAGAACCAAATATAAGTGTTTCCAGTACTAACAAGCACCCTGGGATTAAAAAGCTGGCCTTGAAATTCATAAGAAACAATGAATGGGGACTTGATTTTGGCCAGAACCCCAGAGTCTGAGTCCACACTTCAGGGACCAAAGTTTCTGCTTTCTCACCACATGGCTCTATAGTGGATACGCTATATATATTTCTTTGGAAAACATAACATTTTTTTGTTCGTTTTTATTACATGTTTTTTTATACCATCTTTTCTCTCCTAACCTTTTTCCATGTAGAAGAATGGCAAGAAAGTTATCATGAACATGGAAAAAATCTGGAAATCAGCAACTTTTAAAATATAACACATCAACATTAGTTCTGAGGGATTAACACAAAGGTATATGAAAGATAGTTTGTAAGGGCAAGTGAATTTAGGAAATACTGGGTTATACTTAGTTTAATAGAGAGCTTTCTAATACAGGACCTAGAAGAGCTCTTAATATGCTAATGTAAATGGTGCTCTGAAAAAAAATGAGAACTTAGAAGAACTGATTGCCTCTTTATTTTTTTCCTCCTTTTCTCTGTCTTATTTGTCTGTCTGCCCATCCATTTATCTATCCATCAGTTCAACATGCTTCCTTCATTCAACATGCAAGACCCTGGGAAATGAGATGAGATGACTCATTGGGGGTTAGAGAAGAGAACCTAAGGTCACATGTAAAAAAATCTTGGCCTAATCTTGGAGATTTTTTAGGACTTCTAATTTGGTGGATTTGTCTGCTTATGTAGAACTTTTGTTTCCTGAGAATATTAGCTTTTTATTTTTCTTTCTTGTTTAGATTAGATTTACCTTCTTCTTGAAAATACTTTTGAAAGTAAAACTTAGAGGAAGTTGAGTGGGACTATGGGAGAGGAGCAAAGGCATTGGCTCTAGTCTCAGTGGTGGTTCAATCAGCATTCTGAGTGACAAGTGAACTTAAGAGGTCCTGGGGTGTGGAGCTGACTAAGACATAGCCCTTGTAAGTAATAGAGCTGGGGGACTGCCTGGTAGTCAGCCAGCTCAGCTCAACAGGGAAGGGAAAGTAAGCCAGAGAGAAACCCAGGTCTCAACTTCTATTTATTTGAGCTTGTCTTGTAGGGGCACAAAGGTGGGGACCCCTTGCTCTGTCAAGATGAGCAAGAACTACATGTAAGGATGACAGAGTAGTGAATTCTCAGATCTAACAGAAAATTCAGCTCTCAGCCAACAACCCCTAGCAAAGGACATGAACACTGACTCTTGAAATGGAATGTTTTCAAGCTGAGAGTTTAGAAGTAATAAACCTGCAAATCAGGAAGGACCAGGGGCTTACAAATTGGGAAACATATGAAACTTCACTGTTATGTACTTACATTAATCAGTAAGTAGGGGTCTTTCCAACTAAAATCCAAAATCGAAACAAAGGCAGGAATATCAGTTGTCCAACCTAGGCATTAAAGCAAAACTCCCACATGTCTACTGTAAGTTAGGATACTTACTCCTCTCTGCCTCAACAGGGAAAACGGTGGGGCCCATCATAGACCAAGGTTATCTTCCCTTCTGGAAACAACATATTTCCTCTACAATCCATATTATTTTGTCACTACACTTTTGATTAGGTTACTACAACATATGCTGTAAATTATTAATTAAATTAGATCTCTTGGAAGAGTTTGATTCATGCTAAGTTAATATTTCTGTATGTCTTTCTGAAATGTGGCAGAAATGCCTCTTCTGAGACACAATGCATGGCCAGAGAGAAGATAGCTCTGAAGGTTTCTAAATAAGGAATCTTTGGATC
Organism: Eidolon dupreanum; assembly: GCA_028627145.1. NCBI lineage: Eukaryota > Metazoa > Chordata > Mammalia > Chiroptera > Pteropodidae > Eidolon > Eidolon dupreanum. The sequence goes on from CM053507.1 coordinate 45,382,510, forward strand.
CAGGATTTGGAACTTGTAGATAGCACTATGCTTGTGATGTCTCTGGGGTTTTAATGTGTTTTGGTCCCTAAGACCCCTTAAAGCATCTTGAAATGGGCTTACTTGGTGTTTTTTCAGTGTTTCCAGAAAACTTTCCGGGTCCTTCACAAATCTCTGCTGGCTGAATCTGTAATTCTACCCTCTTATCTTCAGTCATTTAGCTGAAGGCTTTGATGCCAGTGAAAAACTCACATGTGCCTTGGCTTTCATAAAAAATGATTTTACCAGTCATTTATATTATAGTGTAAAAGTGCTTCAAGACAGTTCTCCACATCAGTAAACCCTCAATTTCAAAGTACATTTTGAATTGTGCCAGGCACCTTGTTAGCCAACCAAACCAAAGAGATGGAACACCTGACCTCATAGAACTTTTCTATGTTGATGGCTCTAACAATCTTTTAAAACAGGGGTGAGCAAACTAGAGCCTCCACATCAAATCCAGAAGGCTGCCTGTTTTTGTAAATAAAGTTTTATTGGAAAATAGCTACAGACATTCATTTATATATTTTTCATGTCTGTTTTTGCACTACAACAGCAGAGTTGCTCCGTTGTAGCATAAATCATATAGCCTGCAAAACCTAATATATTTATAGAATATTTAACTTCATAGAAAAAGCTTGCCAACTCCCATTTTAAAATTTCAGGCACTAAAGCCCCAAGCCTACATATTTTAAATTAGTAGATCCACAGCTGTGTACCTGTGCATGTGCAGAGGCCTTATATATGCAGACCTTTGCTGTGCCACTCTTCCCATGAAGGAATTCTTTTAATCCTACATATGTCTTTGATTTTTCCTTAAGCAGTTTCTCCCTCTCACTTTCTCCTTTCTATGTATGCTCAAGCAACCACAGTTGTCCGTTCTCTGCAATTATTCTTTGGCATTTCATCTCCTAACTTCTTCCACCTTCCTGGTATTAACTATTCTTTGACTATACCTCACAAATCTACATTTTCAGCCCTCACTTTTCTATATTCCCTCCTGATGTTTCTAGTTTCCTGGATCATTCAAACTTAGTATATTTGAAATTAAAGTTATCATCATTTCACCCAAGCCAGCTCACCCTCCAGACTTTCCAATTTTCTGGTATTGGTAACATCAGTCTCCCACTTTGAGATCTTAGTCACTAATAATAGTAATCATATTTGCTTCAAATTTTACCTCTTGGTCCTGAAAAACAAATCTAGCTAAAATCAGGACCTAAGGACAAATAATGGAGGGCAAGGCTTATCTGATTTATAGACCTTTATTTTCCTACAGAAGAAACAAGGAGAGAAGGAAATTAACTGTGATCAAATACCCACATGAGCTGGGTACTGTGCCAGCCACTTTTTCTATATAATGTACATAACACTCCCAATAATGCCATGAGTTTTTAATCCTCATTTTATAGATGAGATAGCTGAGTCTCATATATTAAATAACCTTGCTAAATGTCACAGCTAATGTGTATTGTGGTACCAGTATTTTTTTCTTCAGTTTCTAAGTTTTATATTATTTCTCATCTTCTTATGACATAATAAACCCAACTTCCAATGCTGGAAAATAGTTTGAGATTTAATTGAATTGACTGCTAAGTCTTCTATGTTAAAATATGTATCAGTCAAAACTGACAAACATATATATATATTCAATTAACACTGACAGTAGTTTTAAATATTCATTTCTCTCTTGCTCCCCACTAAAAATGATCATGATAAGGCATAGAAACACTTAGTCTTTTGCTCAAAATCACCGAGCTGGTAGGTGTTGAAATCAGAATTCTAATCCAGGGCTCTCTTACCCTGATTCTACGCTCCAGTCCCTGCATCTTCTGCTTCCAGTTAGAATAATGAAGCTCCTAGATGGTAAGTGGCTATGCCAGGCTCTCTGAGGGTAGGTCTGTTCCAGGACCTGGTGTTCATCCTCCTAATGTCAGTCTGGTGCAGGAAAAAGAATGAACCATAAACCTGTCTTAGTTCTTTGACATATGTCCCTTCTGAATGTTTGTAGTTGGAGGGAAACTGAATGCATCTGTTTCAGGTTGTAAATTCCTGAGGATATTTTTATTTTTAGCTTTGCTACATTTAATAAAAGACCAGTCAATAAAAAGGAGGAAAGAAAGAAGGATATCTAACTTCTTTTTTTTTGTTCTTGGGTCTAAGCAGCAAAAGTGAGTCTTGACATTGGCAGCTGATTATGCACCTTCCAGGTCTCTTTCTTAATGCATAGAAAGAGAATCGATGTCCTCATGCTCTTACTCATAGGCTGTTAGCTGCCTGTGGGACATCCCCAGCACGCAAGTACTCAAGGAGTGACGCTTGTCTTCCTTTTCTTTAGTGGCCTGCACTTTGCCTGCCACATGAACTTCAGGCTTCTTTGCATGGCATTCATACAGTCTGCCCCAAATCCTTTTCCACCTCAGCTCTGACTTGTCCCAGCCCATGCTTTGTACCTTTCATTCTCTGGCTTTGTTCATGTTCTTTGCAGATACTGACCAAGCAGTATAATCTTTTGAGGTCTTGTTCAATTATCAATCCTTCACCCCCTATCCCAATGAAACTTTCCCTGTAAAGTTTTGTTTTGTTTGATTGCTTTCTTTTGAGAGATGTGGAAAGACGAGCAGCAGTGGTTAGAAGTAGGTGTACGAAGAATACATTGACAAAATAATCTCATCTCTGAATCATCCAGTTATTGATAAGTATTTTTAGAGTGAGTGGTTAAGTCAGCTTAGCTTTAGAATATAAAATGAAATATGGATTATTTCTAGTTTATCTAATCTGGCCTTAAGAATTTTTTGATATCTAATATTTATCAAACTTTTTTGATTAGGTAAATTTATATATTTGACTCAACAATGACAAACCTTTAAGTAGATCGGCAAAATTAAGATGCTAAGAAAATGAAGGAGAAAAACAAATCTCTATTCTGATGCAAGAACAATCTTGAAGAGGAGGTATCAATGTCTTGTCTATCTAGAAGATAGATCTGGCTTTGTTTGTTTTTCTCCATTTTTTTTATATGGCATTAAGTTAAATATACAATTTGATTCGTATCCATGAATGTGATGAAAACAATTAAAAAGTATTGCCTTTAATTCTTCCTGGTAAATGTTTCTATGGGATAGGATATCTAATACTAAAGATATCTATGGAAAGGAAAGTGTATAATGCTGAATCACTTTGTAATATCATTAATCTTTTCCAATTCTCTGTTATTATTTCTAATTTCTTAAAGGGGCAGGATTCTGATTGATGCTAATACATTTTAACACATTTAACACTGTTGAATCTCCCTTTTTAGCCAAGAAGGCATGCCTCAAGCTCCAACTGTTTATTAGGCAAGTGTTTAACTAGAAATTATTAAAGTCGGTTCATTTTCATTTTGTTTATTTTTATAATTACCTACTTGTCACCATTAGTGCTAACTTTTCTCTGGTAATATTTTATAACATTTCCTTTTGAAAACATTGCATCAATATAAAGAAAATTTGTGAGGTGATATAAAGAAAAAATGTTGATTCAAAATGTAGTTGCTTCATAGATGTGCTGAAAATCATGTAGTGGTTCACAAATAAAGTTTGAGGAACGTGTCTAGTACATTTAGGGATAACTCAGTGATTCATTTTCCACATCAGTGCACCTAAAACATTCCCTTCCTTAGACCTTATAGAGCACATATCACATATGCATATATAAAGTTTTCTGGGACTTTATTTTGATATCTTCTATATTAGTTATATACACAAACATACTTGTGTGTGCACTTGCCCGTGTGTGTGCATGCTCATTGATGACAGAAGTTGTCTTTTACTCACTCTGTTTCATCTGTTCAGGGTCCAACAGTCACCACAGTGTGTCCTCATATGCTGAACTAAGCATTGTCATGCCTAATCTCCCCCCTCCACAGACGTGCTTCATTGCCTCTCAATGCCATGCCCTCAGGCAGTCCTTAACTTAGATAAGAACACTGAAAGTTTTCTGAGTATTAAGGTCTATGTAGATTGGAGTTCTAAGTCTACTGGACCCTGGGAAACATGAAGAGTAGATATGATGTTTGAGAGAGAGAGAGCCGGGTCTAGTTCAATCCAATTGATGGTTGTTAAGAACAGACCAGAGAATGATAGTTTCTTATAATAATTGAGAGTATATATTCATAAAATAAAGTCTGCTCTTAAAATGAGATGCTGTGTGGTACTAGGATGGGATGCTCATGAAGTATATTCATCGCCAAAGATGTAAGTGACTAGTTAATTTATTTACTGGAATCTTTGCTTTATATTAGGATTGAATCTCTAGGGTCTTAAATATATGTGTATATACAGACATACCTCATTTTGTTGTGCTTTGCTTTATTGCACTTCACAGGGGCTAATTTTTTACAAATGGAAGATATGACACTTTTAATCCATGACAACCAGCAAAATGGTTGTTTATTGTGATACAAAACTCACTTTATTGTGATACTTAAACTTATTGTGGTAGTCTGGAACCAAACCCACAATAACTCTGAGATATACCTATATGTATGTATCTGTGTGTGTGTGTGTGTGTGTGTGTGTGTGTGTGTGTGTGTGCGTGTGTATGTATATATATGTATACGTATGTATTTTTTTGAGTGAGCTTACTAATCAATATCAGATCTCAGAGTGGCGAACCAGGATCGTGGACTCAGAATCAGAATTAGATGAATGTCAAATTTCTAGTTTATCTTTCATATTGAAAGGCAGAAAATTAAAGGCTCAAGAAGGTGAAAAGAGACATCCAAGATCACACAACTGGTTTTTAGTAGTAGTAGTAGAGGCAGAACTTGAAGTCAGGACTCTCTACTCCCAACATGGCATACTTTCTACAGTCCTTAAATTGTCTCTCATTACACAGATCATTATTTATGTTTTCAATTTACTTTTATCTTGCAACATACAATCTATTACTCTGCCACTCAAAGTGCAGTCTTCAGAACTAGCAGAATCAGCCTCACCCAGGATGTTGACATGATAAATACTAAGCCCCATCCTAGACCTTCTCAAACTGAATCTCCCTTGTAACAAGAACTCTAGATGATTTATATTACAATAAAGTTGAAAGTTTTTTTAACTCCCTCCTATAATTCAGAAGAGTGTTCTGAACTGAATGAAGAAGTTGGACAATCTTTTAGCTCAGTGACTCTCAAACTATATCATAAACTAGAGTAACTTTTGAATCTAGATTTGTGAGCATTATACTCAAAGATTCTATTTCAGGAGGACTGAACTAAACACTAGATGGGATTATTATAAGGTGTGCAATGTGATATAAGTGGTCTTTGAAAAACTTTGTTTTAGCTTCTTCTTAGTTGACTGTTTATAAATAACTATCATTTTCCATAAGATGAGTGCCTGGAATATGTTTATAATGCAATTGTCAGTATTAGAATAGATTGCTAAGATTCTGGGCTGGATGTATAAAACAATCAGATTAATAAAACATGGTATGTAAAGTATTCTGAATAATTTCCCTGGTATTGCATCATCGCACTTATTCAAAGAAGTCCAGATAGCCTCTCTTTCCCCAATTCTTCTTTATCTCATAGACATACCCTATGATAAACTTATTTAACTTTTACAGCATGACTTTTGTATTAGAATTCTTGTTTGTGGGCTATCTAAACCCAGTTGAAAATAATTTAAGCAAATGAGAATGTATTGGCTTGTATTACCGAAGAGTCAGGAAATATTTAGTTTAAGGTAAAGGCTGGATCCAGCAGTTCAAAGAGATACTCAGACTTCTCTTCTATCAATTCACTCTCATCTCTTCTTATCTATGTTGATTTCTGTTTCCTTGTTCTGCAGAAAGTTACCTTCTGCTAAGTGGGGAAAAAGACTATAGATAAACACTAATTCAGTCTCCAGTCTTCATCCCCAAACCCAAACATAAATCCTGGAGAATGGTTCTGATCCTTGGATCACATGCCCATTTCTGTATTTATGCGGCCATAATAGATAGGTATTAATATGGCTCACGCCATACCACCAGTGGCTAATACTGTGTTAGGAAGCCCCGACCAGAATTATACATTTTCAGAGCTGAAAGAATTACTAGACATAAAAATAATAGATTTCATCAAAATTTAAAACAGCATCAGTGGTTTGGAAACAACATAGGTAATATTGGTACAGGAATCAGGTAATAAATACACACACACACACACACACACACACGCACACACACACACATACCTGGGGTGGAATATTCTACAGACACTAGAAATGGTAGACATGAAGACTGTGTGATAAAATATTTTTTAAAACAAGTTTGACATTATGCAAAATAAGAAAAGCACATCTCAAAATTTTGCTTTCACCGTGGTGTTGACATGATAGATATGTACATGTATAGCACAGGAGACCACGGGAGAACACAGGAAAACAAAACCAATCCAGCACTGAGGTAGCAAGATTCAAAGCACCAGTTTCTTTACTTTCTTCCTTGTATTGTCATTGTCCTTTTCTTCCTCCTTTATTTTAAATGTTATATTCTATATTAGTTATCCATAAAATAAAACATCACCATCTTATATTTTTCCTGAATAGTGCTTTCTAGGCCTGTTTCCTTTTAACCTGAGAAATTATTTGGTGCTTCCTCTAGTGAACCTCTGATATTTTTGCCTGCCTAGCATTTATTTCTCCTCCTGATCTTTCTTGTTCTATGTGTGAGTTCCCTTCCTCCAATAATTCCTTTAGGATAGCTGGCCTAGCTCTTGTCCAGGAATGGGTGTCCGACTCAGCCCCAGCCAATTAGTGTTTGGTTCAGGGTTTATCATGTGACTTGAGTGGGTTTGGTAAGATTTAGTTTCAGGTGTTTTGTTGGAACAATTGGGAAAGAGAAACTCCATTTTTTTTTTTTTTTTTCAAGAATTTCTAACTGGTAGATATATAAGCCAGGAGCAGTCAGTGATCATTTTACCTCAGATTGAAGGCAGAGGCAGAGATGAGAGGTGAATTTTAATTATGCTCATTTAATCTCTAGATTCAATCATGCTTAAAGTTGGTACACTCTTGGACTTCCTTAAAATTAAGATTTATAATTTGACATGATTATAGATCAACTTGCAGTTGTAGGAAATAATACAGTAATCTGTATAACATTGACCCAGTTTCCACCAAAGATAATATCTTTTATAAAACTGTAGTAGAAAATCACAACCAGGATATTGGCATGTATATAGTCGGGATATAGAACAGTCCCACCACAAGGATCCCTTGTGTTGTCCTTTTATAGCCACACCTACCTCTTCTCTCACTCTTCCCTGTTCCTGGTAACCATTTATCTATTCATTTCTCTTATTTTGTCATTTGAAAATGTTATATAAGTGGAATCATATAGTATGTAACTTTGTTGAGATTGACTCTGTTTCACAGCATAATTTCTTGAGAATTCATTCACCTTGTTGTGCATATCTGTAGCTTGTTCCTTTTTGTTGCTGAATAGTATCCCATTGTATGGATATGCTGTAGTTTGTCTAAACAGTCACCCATTGAAGGACATGTAGATAATTTTCAGTTTGGCGCTATTACAAATAAAGCTGCTGGACAAAGTAGTATATGGGTTTCTGTATGAATATAAGTTTTTATTTATCTGGGTCAAATACCAAGAGTTTGGTTCCTGGATTGTATAGTAATTGTACATTTGTTTTTCCTTTGCCTTTTTTAAACTTTTTTTAAATTGCCATGCTATTTTCCAGAGTGCTTATTTAATTTTACATTCCTATTGGCTCGAGTACTTTTTAGTTTTTACTTATGCTAGTTGGAGTAGGATTTCTTTACTTGCCTTTTCCCCACAGTTCATCATTGAACATAATTATTATGCCTCGTATCAGTTAGCTCTTGCTGCAATAATGCTTTATAACAAACCAACCCTAAAGTGAGCATCATACAAGAAAAAAAATACATTATTTTCATGGGTCTCTAAGTTGACTAAATTTTCTGATCTAGGCTGGACGTACCCGAGTAGGCTCTGATGGATTGGCTGATCAGTGTGGGTTGGGCTAGAATTGCTCCATGTGTTATTTTTGGACATCAGTCTTAGGGACATTTAGTACAAATCAAAATATCTTCTTAAGTCTTCTTGTGCCTCTGCTATTACCCAGCCCCACTGCACATATCAAACCTCTGCTTGAATCACATCTGCTTATATCCCATTGACCTAAGCAAGTCATATAACCAAGTCCAAAGTCAAGGGCAGGGAATATATTCCCTTTCTTGTGGGAGGAACCTCAAGTTGTATGGTAAAGGGTAAAGTATAAAACAATAAACAAATTCTTTTCTACCATCTACTCACCCCAAAACATTTCTCTTGGCCTCATGTAATTTCTAGTGCCCACATCAGCATTGCTTTATGGATCTTGCCCTATTAACTGTGTCTTCTAGGACTACAGTAAATTATAGTAAGAAATCATGCTCCTTTTTCTTACAATATTTTTAATCTAAGCAAATACATAAGAGAATAGTCCTACCTACAAGATTCAGAAATTCTCATTACTTATAAGCATATTCTGTAATATAAACTTTGTCTTTCTTACTACTGTTCCTCCATTACAATGACTAAAGCTTGTTGGTTGGCTAGGTTTGTATTCCTATGACTTGCTTCTGGGATCTTCTAAGATGAGGGTGTGTGACATTATTGCAACTACTCTCAATATCAGATATGATTTCTAAGTTCAAATCCTAAGTTATATTTCTTATGAGCTATGAGCATGAGTTTCCTCATGTGTAAAACAGAAACGATAATCCCTACATAACAGTATATATGGATTTTAAAGATGTTGCAACCAGTTAAGTGTTTTATGTTTGCTAGTGATGCTAGTTATTACATTTTAGAAAATGTCTTCTCTTAGAAATGTGGCTTGGCTGGGCTTGGATTCATAGTTCTCTTGATCTATCTTCTGACTGCCACTAAAGGAAAGAGATGAGGAAGGACCCATAATCGATCAAAGAAATGGTCTGTGTCCCTGAGTGCACAGGCCTTTACAATTTGCGTCACTACATTTTATAAGATAAGCTAATTTAATTTGATAGGTATAGGTAGAATTACTGTAGTTTTGTTCATCTTCTCTAATATATTTTGACCAAAATACCCACATTGAACTTGAAGATAGGGAGTCTGTGAATGGACTTGAATGAGTGGTGGTTTCTCTAGTTGGTGGGACAATCCCTTCAAACTTGATAGTTTTGTAAAATATGGTTCTTTGTCCTTTATGATAATTGGCAGTTTGTTTCATACTGGTAAATGGGGCTGCCTCCTTCAGAGAATGCTTTCTTTAAGCCCTAAGCAGAAGCCTATCATAAAACTGAGGTCCTAATCTCAACTCGTCTCACAAAACCACTGATGGTCTTGGGGTTAGTTGTTCAGCTTCCGAGTGTTTGTTTCTCTGCTGTGAAAATGACAGGATGAAGTTTCACGGCTCATGGATCCCTTCCAGCTTTAATACTCTATGAATATGCACTGATTTCCCTGGAGCTGTAAAACATATGGTACATGTCCAGGGGGTTGTTACAGCATGGTAGCTGGCTTTTCCACACTGGGGTCTCAGAGGGTCAGTGTTCACGTTTCACAGTGTTAATAGATCATGAGGGTACAAAACAATCCTAGTGAATGAACATCAGGCTTCAGCTTGCTTGCAAACCACTTCGATTCCTAAATTCTTCTCCAACCTGACCCAGTTATTCAAAACTAGCCTGATCATCATCCAATTTTGCTCATTTTGGTTTGCAACATTCAGTCTATTTTATTGTATCTAGGAAACATCAGTTTGCCTCACTATTCAGGATTACTGAATACTTTTAAATTCCAGTTTTGTTCCTTAAGCCAATACATAAGAAAATAATAAGGGGCCAGATTTTTGTTTGTTTTGTTTTAATTTTCAATCTATTACGGACCTATACTTATTAAATCAAGCATTTGATGGTTGTGGCAGTTCTGAGTTGCTATAAATCTTTTTACATGCTTGCTCTTAATTTTGTACATTTTCTGTTTGTGTATATGCTGGATCTGTGTGTGGATTCTCTAATTCTGTTCTGCTTGCTGGTCTATTTGTATATCTCTGTGTTGATACTACACTGTCTTAGTTACTGTGGTTTTATAATGAGGCTTATTATCAGCTAAGATGATCCCCTTCTCTAAGCTAGCCTTCCTTATCAGGAGTAACAAGGCTATTCTTGGCCTTTTGTTCCTCCACATAAATTGTAGAACTGGCATGTCAAATTCTACAGAGAACCCTGATATGATTTTCAGTAGAATTTAATTTAATTTACTTATCAATTTTGAACTCTCCAATAATGTGCCTTCCTATCTATGAGTGTAATTTATTTTGCTAGTTTTTAAACTTTGAATAAAATTTTATAATCTTCTCCAAAATAATTCTTGCATATATTTTTATGTTTATTCCTAAGCAGTTTATACAATTTTGCTGCTATTATAAATGATATCTTTGTAAAAGGTGTATAAAAATATAAAGTACACTTTTTTGACATTTCACGGCTATTTTATGAAGATACAATTGATTTCGTTGTATTAATTTCACATCCAGCTATCCTGCTAACCTCGCTCTTTAAATAATTTTTTTATAATTCTTTTTGTTTTCCATATAGTCATAATTTGTGAATAAAATCTAGTTCTTTTCAAACTTTATAGCTTTTATTTATTTTCTGATCTTACTTCAAGTATCTTAAGAAACTTTATTAGTTTCCTACAGATGCCATAACAAATTACCGCAATCTGAGTTGCTTAAAACAACATAAATTTATTTTGTCATAGTCTGGAGTCTATAAATCCATGAGTATAGGTAGAGTCCCTCTGAAGATGCTAAGGAACGATTCTTCCATGCCTCTTCCAGCCTCTAGAGGCCCCAATATTTCTTGACTTGTGGTAACATTACTCCAGTCTTCGCCTCTGTCTTCACTTGATGTTCTCTGTGTGTCTTTCTGTGTTCTCTCCTCTTTTATAAGGACACCAGTCATTGGAGTTAGGGGACACTTCACTTCTCTCTGAAGATCCTCTTTTCAAATAAGGTCACATTCTGAGGTTCATGAAAATGAATTTTAGGGAGATACTATTCAACCCACTACGAAAACCTTCAATAGAATAAAGTAGAAGAGGTAATAGTGGGGATTCTTATCACAGTTCTAATTTTTAAGAGAATGCTTTTAATATTTCACAGTTATTCATAGATTGTGGGTTCTAAAGGACATGATTTTTCACATTTCAGAAACTCTGAAAGTGTCATAAGACTTAAAGTCAGTGATTACCATAGTTTAATTAGTAATATTTTTTCCTTTTTTGGTAGTACATCTTATGATAAATGGTACCTTAAAACTAGACCTTTGATTGTGAGCATGCTGTAGTGTTAAATTATAATACTGTACACTGGAAACTTACATAATGTTGTTACCTCAATTGAGAAAAACATGGTGCCTTAGATTTAACCGAACAAAATTAATTTAAGTTTTACTGTAGATTTTCTTCTGTTGTTATTAACTTTTAGCAGATTAAAAAATTTTCTTCTATTTTTAGTGTAATGAGTTTTTTCCCTTTTTCATGAAATGATTGTTGAGTTTTATGGAATACTTTTTCTTTTCTTCTATTGAGATAATTATGTGATTCTTCTTTACGTTGTTAATAGGATAAATTTCATTAATAGATATTTTAAATTTAAACTCACTTTGCATTCTTCTAACAATCTCCACTTGGTTGTAATATATTACATTTGTATAGGCATTGTTGACTTAATTTTTGCCAATTAAAATAATTTTTACAACATGTTTATGGATGAGATTTGTCTGTAATCTTCCTTCATCTTGTTATTCAGAACTGGTTTTATAATCAAGATCATATTTGATCATGGTGTATGACCCTTTTAATCTGCCGTTGAATTTGGTTTGCTATTTTGTTAAGAATTTTTGCTTTCATGTTCATCAGAGATATAGACTTCTAGTTTTCTTGTGTCTTTGTCAGGCTTTGGTTTCAGGGTAATACTGGCCTCATAAAATGAGTTTAGAAGTGTACCTTCTTTTACTTTTGAAAACATTTAATAAGGATTGATATTAATTCTTTTTTACATGTTTGGTAGAATTGACCTGTGAAGCGATCTTGTCCTTGGAATTTTTTTTTTGGCTGGGAGTTTTTTTTTGTTTTTTGTTTTTTGTTTTTAATTACTGATTTAATCTCTTTATTTGTTATTGTCTCTTCAGACTTTCTACTTCTTGATTCAGTATTGATAGGTTGCATGTTTCTAGGAATTTCTCCATTTCTTCTGGGTTATCCAATTTGTTGGTGTGTAATAATGTATAATATTTCCTTATGCTTTTTAAAAATTTCCATGGCATTTGTTACAATGTCTCCAATTTCATTTCTAATTGCAAATCAAAACCACACTGAGATAACACTTCATGCATATTAGAATGACTAGTATAAAAAAAAAGTAACAAGTTTTGATAAGGATGTGGAAAAAGGGAACCTTTGTACATTGTTAATGAGGATGCAAATTGGTGAAGTCCAGATGGAAAAGAGTATGAAGGTTCCTCAAAGAATTAAAATAGAACTAACCTATGATTCAGCAATCCTGCACACGCACAGAGAGAGAGAGAAAGAGAGAGAGAGAGAGAGAGTTATTTAGGCCTCAAAAAGAAGGACATTCTGCCATTTATGAAAAAATGAATGAACATGGAGATCATTATTCTAAACAAAATAAGCCAAACACAGAATGATACCAATTATATGAGAGATCTAAAATAGTCAAACTCACATAAGCAGAGAGTAGAATAGTAGTTGCCAGGGGCTGGAAGGTGGGGGAAAAGGAAAGGTATTAGTCAAAGGGTATAAAGTTTCAGTTATGCAAAATAAGGAAGGTCCAGAGATCTACTTACACTACTTACTTTACTGTTTATTTATAGGATAGAGGCTATAGTTTGCAATAATATTTTGTATACTTTAAAATTTGCTAAGATGATAAACCTTATGTTAAATGTTCTTATCATAACATAATAATAAGATGGAAATAAAGACAGCAGGAGGAAACTTTTGATATAAAATATGTTAATGGCATAGATTGTGGTCATAATTTCATGTGTGTATACTTGTCTCAAAACTCACCAAGTTGTATATACTAAATCTGTACAGCTTTTTACATGTCAAGTGTTTTTAAAGTTTATTTTTAAAGATCATACTAATGAAAATAATTGAGAGTACTCCCTCCTTTTATTCTCTGAAAAATCATATATATATTGAAATGATCAGTCTAGACTTTAATTAAAACTTGCCTATGGATGTGTGTAGGCCTGCTATTATTTTTTCTTTTGGTGAGAATGTTTAAATATTTTTTCAACTTTCGTGATAGATATAGGACTGTTGAGGTCATCTTTTCCTTCCTGATTCAGTTTTGTTAAATTAGAGTTTTTTAGAAACATGTTTATTTTGTGTTTTCACATTATTTAGCAAAGAATTGTTCATAAGAATTGTTTCTTAGAATTCCTACTGCATCTTAAACCACTTTGGTGGCTCCTCAGACAGATTTTTATTTTATTTTACTTGTTAATGTTTTAGCCAGTTTAACGATTTTCCCACTATTTCATATTTTAACTGACTCATTGCAGATTTAGCTCATTTGTATTAATTGCACTTTCTGATTTGATAGTTGATCTCTCTCTCTCTTTTTTAGTTTTTAGATGTTCCTATGGCAATCTGTAATTTTAAATGATATAAATATTTTACTCCTTTACTCCATCAAATTTTCATCAGTGCTTACCCTTTGAGAGCAGTGATTTGAGATAAAGATATTTTCTTATATTCTTCAAGTCACTACCACCTATAAGTTAGTAGCCTTGCCAGTCAACATAAATCATGGTTCTTGAATGAGAGTCTATGCTCCCCTACCCCATGTCTCCTTTAAAAGTGGTCCAAATACCAATCATATGCGGTAAAGGTTTGTACTTATTCAGAAGCAGACATATTTTGAATCTCATTTCAGCAGCTTACTAGCTCTATGACTTAAAGCACGATTCACCTCTGCAATCTCAGTTTCCTTATTTGCAAAGTGAGAGTACAGCTAATCTCACATAGTTATTGTAAGGTTGAAATTAGATGACGATCGTTAGTGTGCCCTTCATAGAATAAGTGCTTAGGATGTGCTATTTCTCTGTCTTAATGGTAAATGTTCTGTTATTACAGCATCTAACTTTTCTGATTGATGACAGTACAAATAACCATGTCTTGGTTATCCAGAATTTTTAAATAACTTAGAACATAATCTAAGTTTATAGGAATAAGTGGGCAGAGGTCTTTTCTCTGCCTATGCATTTATATTGTCTGAAGTAGAAGGAAAATTAATTGACAGTGGTATTGTGAGAATCCTAATCTCTATCTAAGAATAGTGATTCATAGAGTAGAATGGTAATTATTAGGAATTAGGGTTAGGGAAAATGGGAAGATACTGGTTAAAGTGCATAAACTTCCAGCTGTAAGATGAATAAGTTGTAGGGATCTAATATACAGCATTGTGATTATAGCTAATAATACTGTATTATATACTTGACAGTTGCTAAGTGTATAGATGTTTTTAAATGTTCTCATCATGGAAAAAATGATAATTCTGTGATGTCATGAAGGTGTTAGCTAATGCTATGGTTGTAATCATTTTGTAATATATAAATGTATCAAATGAACACATGTATACCTTAAATTTACATAGTGTAATGTGTTGATTATACCTGAATAAGAATGAGGAAAAAGAAGAGTACTTTATGATCTCTTTTGTGTAACAGAGAATCAAGTAAAAATCATGGATACTGTCTTCCCCAAAATGCACATTTGCATATTCTTTTACACAGAGTCATATATTTCATGTATCTTTCAAAGGCTATATGAGTTCAGGGTTAAGGATTTCTGTTAAACTGTAACTTTTAAGTTTTAAGCTGAATGTCATATATTTGATGGCACTGATCTTCCCCAGACCAATAAATCCTGAGTTAGAACATGAGTTTGAAATGAACAGATATATTTTTGACATTATTATTCCTTTTGATGTCAGTCATAATGACCCTGAAAGGAAATCGGAAACAGCTTATATGCTTAAAAACAGAATATAGAAACAGTTTTCAGCTGTTGGATATTCTGAGGAGTATGTCTCTGAAGTCCTGATGAACTTTTCATTGAATGCATTTAAAATTTTAAAACTCTTTTCCTGCTTTTCTTTCCTTTGCATTCCAAGTAATTCTGGGATGACTTTATGTTACAGCAGCATCTAAGACAAGAATATACTTAGTATTCTAATAATGAGAACAGAATGCCCTTTATCTTTGTTTCAAAAAACATGTAGGATTTTCTTAGGCCAAAAAGAAAAAGAAAAAGAAAATAATTACATGTGTGTGTGTGTGTGTGTGAGAGAGAGAGAGAGAGAGAGAGAGAGAGAGAGAGAGAGGATAATTATACTAATTTTGACCTAATGCTTAGAAGTACAGTGTCTGACTTCAAAATGTTCTCGAATAGCTAAAATAATGGATACATTTAAAAAGGCAAAACTCAGAAAAATAAGTTTGAAGCCTTAAATTTTAAAAAAGCAATCATGAATAAATATCTTAAAAGATCTTACTTTATAGAGTTGTAGGAATGATTAAATGAGGTTATAAATGCAAAGATCTTTAGTAAGTACTTGTTGTATTATTATAAAGTAGTCAAGATTGCTGTTGATTTCTACTTTTTTTAAAAAAAATGTGTTTTTACATAGCACTGGGCTCTAGCTTCTTACACTGCTTCTCAAAAATATATTTTGCAAAATAGATTAAGAGTGGAAGTAATTTTACTGGGAAGAGGGAATGGTTAATCTTGCCAAGTAAACTTATTTGTTTCTTATGATTTTCTAGAACCATCTGCATATGGACAATTATTTGACAGCTTGGAATATCACATAAAACTTTTGATATGAGCACAAATCATAGGCTTGTTAAATGTTCAAGGTTAACTGAAGATAGGATCAAAATAGGGCTTAATAGTGGAAGTCCAAATTATAGGAGCAAGAATCTTGGCTGGGGTGGGGTTGATTGTAAAGGATAGGAAAAGATGTCCTTAACAAAAATAATTTCTAATTTACAAATATCTTTCCTAGACTCCAGGTAATTTATAAGATAAAAAGAAAAAGAAAAAGAAAAAAATCTCATTCATGAAGGACTTAGATAAATGATGGGTAAACAAACCCCCAAATGTTCTTCGGGTAAATACTCAGAAGTGCAACTGCTGGTCATAAGGTGGTTCTATTTTTAATTTTTTGAGGAACCTCCAAATTGTTTTCCGTAGAGGCTATACCAGTTTGCTATCCCTCCCGCCAACAGTGTTCGAGGGTTCCCTTTTCTCCACATCCTTGCCAACACTTGTTGTTTGTTGATTTATTGATGATAGCCATTCAAATAGGTATGAGGTGATATCTCATTGTGGTTTTAATTTGCATTTCTTTGATAATTGGTGATCTTGAGTATCTTTTCATATGTAAATTGGCCATCTGTATGTCCTCTTTGGAGAAATGTTTGTTCAGGTCCTCTGCCCATTTTTTAATTGGATTGTTTGTTTTTTGGATGTGAGTTGTGTGAGTTCTTTATAAATTTTGGATATTAACCCCTTATCAGGTGTAGCATAGGCAAATATCTTCTCCCATTCAGTAGGTTGTCTTAATTTTGCTGATAGTTTCCTGTGCTGTAAATATCCTTATTCTTAGATGTCTAGACAAGTAATCAGGAGAACTGAATAAATGAGGTGCTGTGACCAGAAGAAAGTTAGATGCTCAAGTCAGTAGGATGAAGTGAGAAATGTCACAGTTACTTCTTGAGGTAAGTGGGACAAGAAGGCAAAGAATGTCTTCACTTCTCAGAAGGGAGCCTCATAAGCATTTCCAGGAGCCAGTGTGAACATGGACAGCACAAGACAATTCACTATCTATTAGTTTTTATCAGAATTATTTGAAGAAGTCACACTGTATAACTAGGGTAGCTGTGATAAACAATTTTTAATGCCTTTATCAAGATATATACAGTGGTGCTTTTCCAAAGATCACTTACCTGTCATCTTAAGGGGCAAAACTAGGAAAATATATTGGAAAACATAAATGATTCACTAACTCTCAAAGGTTAATTGAGATAACTGTTTATATTGGTCATTTATCAACTATTTCATCCTGTTTTATTATATCCATACTTACTACATTATCTGTTTTAAATATTTCCATATGTTTTATTTTTCTTAGCAGCTACATAGAGATGATGCTAATAGCAAGCTGACGTGAGACATTTCTGCATCTTAATATGTGTATTTTATTAATTTATACACAGTGACCTTCTGTGCTGTTTCACAGATCAGCATGCCTGCTAGACTTCGTACCTAGTAGAAAATAGCCTGATGATTTAGAAAATTAAAAAAATTAATAAAACAGAAATTATAGGTGATAACATTTGGGTTATAATAGTCATTTTAACTTTCCATATATCATATTTTTTGCTCAGAACTAATTGTAAATTGAAACAGCATTTTGCTGAATACTTATGAGCAGGTGCTATGTACTAGAGAAACAGTGTACAGTGAAATATTATCCTTATGTTCAAGTGGCCCATAGTCTAGTGAGGGCAATAAGTTTGTAATCAGAAATTACAGAACACTATCATATGTGTAGTGATAGAGATATGCACAGAATATATCTGGAGTTGGGGCACCTAACTTGTTGGGAAGCAGTCAAAAGAAGTTTCATGATGGAGGAAAAACCCAGAAATGTTATTCACTACATGTTAGTAGGCTTACCTGTTGTTTACAGGTATATCTATGATGGTACATATCTGTCCATAGCACATGAGGTTTTAAATAATTTCAATATTATTCATTAAATTATCAGAACTAAATTTAAAGAAGCCCAAGTACAATTTAGCCAGGTAAAAGTGTAGTGGATAAAAGGGTATTTCAGGCCAAGGAGATGAGGCGAGCAAAGACTTGGAGCTCAGAGGGCAGAATGAGTGTAGAGAATCATAAACAATTCATTGTTACTGAAGCTTAAAGTATTAGGTGCAGAAGACGAAGCTTCTGGTATAGTCAGGGCAAGATGATGGGGGTCCTTGTGAGCCATTGCTCCTGGTATTCTTCCCTGCATGTCCCCCATTTCATGGATACAGTCTTGTCCACATTAATTGTGTTAGTCAGTGGAACATAAACAAGAAGTGAGAAATGCCAAATCTGAGAAGAAGATTAAGAGCCATTCTGTGATCCTGCCAGCACTCTTTTATACTTGCATCATATCAAAAGGCAACCCACAACCAACATACACATGAATGAAAAACAAAGGTATAATGTTATAAACCATTGGGATTTGTATGATCATGTGTTGATATAGCAACTTGGTCTAAGCTGATTATAACAATCATATTAGATTGTATTTTGTAGGGTATATATTTTTCCATTGAGATATAACATAAATAGAAATGTACAGAATTCATGAGAGTACAGACTAAGGAATTATAATACAAGAAGCATATCAATGTAATATCCAATCTGATTGAAAAATAGAACATTACCAGCAGTCCAGAAATTCTACTTATGCCCTCTTCTTCTCATTCACTTCTTTTTCCTTTAGGATAATCACTATCCTAATTTCTAATGCCATAGATTAGTTTCAACTTTTTGTAAATTAAAACATACTTTTTGTAAACGTAAAATGTAAATATACTCTGTTATGCCTAGAATCTTTCCCTCAACATGTTTGTGAGATTCATTCCTCTTGCATGTAGGGTAGTTTATTGCTATATGGTTTACCATTTTATGAATGTATCATAGTTTATTTTTCCTACTGTTGGTCGGTTGTTTCTAGTTTCTGATTATTGCAAATAGTGCTGCTATAAATATGTATGGTTTTGGAAAACTTATGTGTGTGTTTCTATTTTGTATATACTAAGGAGTTTCATAGTGTATACCCTATGTTCAGTTTTAGTAGATGCTGCCAAATGGTTTTCCAAAGTGATTTTATAAATTTATGCTCCTACAAGCCATGTCAAAGAGTTTCAGTTGCTTTATATCCTTGTCAGTATTTGTCATTGGCTGTTCATTTTATTTTATACAATCTGGTAGATGTGCAGGAGTATCTCATTATTGTTTTCATTTTCATTTCCCTAATGGTTAATAAGATTGAGAATCTTTTTATATATTTATTTGGCATTTAATATATATGTTTGTGAAGTATCTATTCAAGTTTCTTTCTCATTTTATAGGATTTGATCTTTTTTTATTGTTCACAAGAATTTAGTGCATATTCAGTATATAAGCCCTTCGTCAATTATATACATGCATTACAAATATATTTTCCTACACTTTGACTTGGTATTTTTACTATTTCATTGGTGTTTTTGATAAACATAAGTCCTTAATTTTAATGTAGTACAATTAATCCATCTTTTTTTTTCTCCATGATCATTGTCTTCTGTGTCCTGTGTAAAAATCTGCCAGCTCCATTAAGAAAATGTTATATGTTACTATTTACCTTTAGTTTATTTTTAAATACATAGAATCAAGAATTTTTTTTTATTTCCATAGGTATATACAACTGACCCAGTCATATTTATCCAAAGGGTCATCCTTTCTTCACATTTCTATCATACTGTTACTGTTGTCATAATTAAATGTATAAATATTTATAGATTGAAATCTGGATTCTGACCCATTGGTCTGTTTATCAAAACCTGTACCAATTTTATAGTATCTTAATTATTGAAACTTTACAAGTCTATTATCAATTAGTAGAAATCCATGAACTTTATTCTTAAAAATTGTTTTGAAACCTTTGACCTTTTGCATATTCATATAATGGAGCCACTTTTTCAATTTGCATATACAACTTAAATTTCCCCAGAATTGATTGTAATTGCATTTTAACTATATATCAACTTGAGGAGAATCAATTTGATAACAATACTGAATTTTTCAATCAACAAACATGGTATGACATAGCCCTCCATTTATTTAAATCTTTAATTTCTCAAAATAATGTTTTATTTTTTGTTTGGTTTGATTTGCATTTGTTTCTATGTGGAAACTCTGATTTTTTTCTTATTTATTTTTACTTATTTGATGAAAGCTTTTTGATCCTAATGTAAGTTTTTTCTATATTTTTGTTGCTGGTATATAGAAACACATTTGTAATATATACACACATTTTTCCACTCAACATTATGTTCTGTGACTGTAGGTCTGTCTGTCTATCTATCTATCATCAACCTACCTATCTAGGAGTATTTATGTGTATGTAGATAAATAAATATATATTCAATTATTAACAAATAAATTATTTGTATAGACCTTTAAAATTCCTAGATCCACAAGCCTATCATCTAAAAATAATAACTTTTTAATCATTTAAAAATTTTTAGTTGGACAAAAGTTACTTAAAAGTTGCAATAATAAGTGTGCAAAGAATCCTTATAATTCTCTTCTTTAGATTCATCTCTTTTTTTGACATATAATTGACATACAATATTCTAATAGTTTCAGGTGTACATCACAGTGAGTTAATATTTATATACATTATGAAATAGTCCATTTGATAAGTCTAGTTACCATCTGTCACAATATAAAGTTATTACAATATTATTGGCTATATTCCCTATGTTGTCCATTACATCCCTATGACCTATTTATTTTAAAATTAGTTTATGCCTCTTAATCCCCTTCACCTTTTTCACCTTTCTCCCTCATTCCCTCCCCTCCTTGGTAATTACCAGTTTGTTTCCTGTATCTATGAGTCTGTTTCTTTTTTGTTTTGTTCATTCATTTTGCCTTTTTAGATTCCACATATAAGTGAAACCATACAGTATTTGTCTTTTTCTGTCTGACTTATTTCACTTAGCATAATATCTTCTAGGTGCATCCATGTCACAATGGCAAAGTTTTATTCTTTTTTATGGCTGAGTAATATTCCAATGTATATATTCCACATCTTCTTTATTTATTCATTTATCAATGGACATTTAGGTTGCTTCCATATCTTGGCTATTGTAAATAATGCTGTAATGAACACAGGAGTGCATATATCTCTTTGAATTAGTGTTTTTATTTTCTTTTGTATAAATGCCCAGAAGTGGAACTGCAAGATCATATAGTAGCTTTATTTTTAATTTTTTTGAGGAACCTCTATACTATTTTCCATAGTGGCTGGTCAAATTTACATTCCCATTAACAGTATACAAGAGTTCCCTTTCCTACACATGCTCACCAACACTTGTTATTTTTTGTCTTTTTTATAATAGCCATGCTGATAGGTGTGAAGTGATATTTTGTTGTGATTTTAAGTGCCTTTTCCTAATGATTAGTGATGTTGAATCTATTTTATCTGATGTGCTTGATTATTTTCTCTATTTTTTGTCTTTAAGTATATCTGTATAATATTTCTAGTTAAATTGAGAATAAGTTGCATACATCATGGCAATTTACTTCTTAATACTTTGATGTGTATTTCCTAAAAATAGGGATCATTATCTTACATAACCACAATAAAATTATCAACTTTAGTTAATTTAACGTGGATAGAATATTTTAATTTACCAAATGATCCCAATTTTGTAGATTGACCCAACCAGTTCATTTATAGTGCTTTTTTCTCGCTAGCACAAGATCCAATTTAATATCAGAAATATTTGGTTTCTAAGTCTCTGTAGTCTACTCTAATATGGAACATTTTCATAGCATTTGTCTTTTATGATATTGACATTTTTGAAGACTATAGTTCCCATTTTTGTAAAGAATATTTTTCATTTAGGGTATTCTGATGTTTTCTTCTGAGTAGATTTAGTTTACTTAGGAGAAATTGTGCTCTCACAGTATCCATCTGAAAGCACATGGTATCTATCTATCTACCTCTTGCTGGTGACGGTTATTTGGATCATTTTGTCAAGGAATCAGTTTCTCCACTGTCCAGTTACAATTTTTCCCTTTTGACTACTAAGCATTCTTTGGGGGAAATACTCTAATACCACTCAAATATTCTGTTCCTTGTCAAAAATTTTCCCTAGGTTTAGCATTCATTGAGACTTCTTGCTTGAACTAGGCATTTCTATGAAAGCTGTGAAATTATAATTCTCTGATTCTAACATTCTGTCCATATTTACCAGTTGATTTTCAGCATTCTAGTGTATAAAAAGAGTCCTCCTTTCTCCATTTATATATATATTTATCTATTTAAGTGTCATCATTATGGATTTAGAGATTCACAAACTTTTTTGGTTTGTAATTTATTCCTGAATTATTTTGAGAGTGCTCAGGTTATCCCACATGTGGTCAATAGGATTTCCTTAAACCTATATTTTGTCTAGGCTCCTCAGTGTCCTCTACAAATAGCTCTCTACATCCACAGCCTTGCAGTGGCTAGCAAGAAAGGAACACTAATTGCTGGAACCCGCCGGATGGAGTCGAACAGTCCTGAGTGGGGGAGCGAGGGTTAGGAAAAAAGAGACAGAGAAGAGAAAAAGATCTCGGGAGGGCATACAGTCAAAGCTGCAGCCTCGAGTTTATTTAGCACCATGTACAGCTTGAGTACGTGACAAACTGCTCATAACAAAGTAACAAACTGCTCAAAACAAAACCACAAGTATCCAGAAACAATATCTGCGATTAACATGGATTAACATAAGGAGAGAAACCTCCTCCCTTGGAATTTCAGGAACTGATGCTTCTCCTCCCTTGGAATTTCAGGAACTGATATTTATCCTTACAAAGGGCTCCCAACAACTAATAAATTACTTTTCTTCTCTACTTACAGATCATTATGACTATAATTAAGATCTTTGTTTTCTAGTAAAGTTGAAGGCAAAGTTTATATGTGGTTCATATTCTTATTTTGGTAGGGTGAAGGAGAGTTAGTTTCCAAATCCAGAAGCTGTTAGGTTTCTTTAAATTTGTAAGTCCAATATTTAAAATATTTTTGACAATGATCATTTTATTTTTCTAATTTATTTACGTTTATTTTCTGTGCTATGTTTTAAATAACAGTGTTAAAAATGATGATATCAAATATCCTCATCTCATTTCCAGTCTTAAAATGAAAGATACAAAATATTTCTTCATTAATCATAGGATTTCTCTTAGGGTTTTTTGGGTAATCATAATTAGGTCAATAAACTATCCAATTCCGTGAAGCAGCCATTTGATCTCTGGAATTTTCTTTCTGGCAAAATTTGTTTTGTTTTGCTTTGTTTTGTTTTTAAATTTCCTAATTTATTCTTTTTTCCTACATCTAATTTTATGCATATTATCTACTTTTTCTTGTGGCAATTTTAGTAAACTTAATTTTTTCTAAGATTTTGCCTTTTAATACAAATGTTCAGATTTATCCTAAATACATAATTAATCAAAATTACTTCTAATTCTCTTTGAAATATTAGTTGGATCTCTAGTTATATCTCCCTTCTAATTTATGATATTGGTATTTTGTGCTTGTATCTTTTTTCTTGAGCAATCTTTCCATGGTATATAAATATTACAGCTCTTTAAAAAACTAAATTTTGGCTTTGTTAATACTCTACTATACTTTTACTTTCTATTTTATTAATTCCCCTTAAATTTATTATTTCCTCCATTCTAATTTCCTGGTTTTTAGTTCCTATTTCTATGTTATTTCATGAAATAAATGCTCAGCTCCAAAATTTTCAGTGTTTTCTCTTTTTAAATATATACATTTATAGTTAAAAACATTTCTTAGACCATGGCATTAGTTAAATCCCATAACTTCTGGTAAGTCATATTTTTGTCATTCAATTCAAAATGTTTTCTAACTTCCATTATGACTTCTCATGTAAGCCATAACTTTATAAGTGATTAATTTTCATACTTGGGGATATTCTACTTAATCTTTTTATTATTGATTTCTATTCAGTTCCATGGTGGCTAATAAACCTTTCTGCATGATTTCAGTTTTGTAAAATTTGTTGTGTTTTCTTTTGACATAATATATAATCAATATTGTTAAATATTTTCTGTGTTCTTGATAAAAATCATGTTCTGCAGTTGTTCATTGCAGTAATTTTATATGTCAGTTGTATTTTATTAATTTTACTGTTTAAATCTATATCCTTACTTTTTTTCTCTATATTCTACCAGTTACTTAGAGAGGTATATTATAATATCCTTCTTGATAACAGATTTGTCCATTTCTCCTTTTAGTTCTCTCAATGTTTGTGTTACATATTTTACAGTTATGTTATCACTGCAAAAAACCAAACAGTTGTTTGATCTTCCTAGTGATTGACTTTTTTATCATTATACAATATCCCATTTTTTTCTCCAGTAATATTTTCTTGTCTTAAAGCCTAATTTGTCTGATATTAGTTTAAATTCATCATTTTTCTTTTTGTTAGTATCTTAGTCTACGTAAAAAAAAAAAATGCCTTAGACTGAGTGGTTTGAACACCACAATTTTATTTTCTCACAGTCCTGAAAGTCCAAGATTAAGGTGCCAGCGGGTTAGTGTCTCGTGTCTCTCTTTTTGTTGTACATGGCTGCCTTCTCATTATATTCTGACATAGCAATTCCTCAGTACATTCACACAGAAAGAGAGAGAGATTTGTGACCTTTCACAGCCACCAATACTATCAGATTAGTATCCTTCCTTTACAACCTCATTTAACCTTAATTATCTCTTGAAAGCTCAATACGTAAGTACAGTCACATGGGGTTTAGCTTCAATAATGAATTTTGTGTAGACATAGTTTAGCCCATAGCAGTTACTTTTATGAAATATGTAATTTTAATACTTTAATTTTCAAACTTTCCACATCTTTACTTTTATTGTGTGTCGACTTTAAAAGCATAGAGTTCAGGTTAGTTTTTAAAATCAATATTATTATTCAGTCTGGCAATATTTGACTGAAGTATTTAATTTATTTACATTTAATTTGTTTTTATTTTTTTATTTTTTAATTGTAGTTGACGTTCAATATTATTTTATATTAGTTTCAGGTGTACAACATAGTGATTAAACATTTATATAATTTATGAAGTGGAATTCCCCCTGATAAGACTAGTTCCCACCTAGCACTATACATAGTTATTACAATATTATTGACTATATAGTTCCTACACTGTACTTTACATCCTATGACTATTTTGTAACTGCCAATCTGTACTTCTTAATCATTCACCTTTTCACCCATCATCTCAAGTCCTCTCTTATCTGGTGACCACCAATTTGTTCTTTGAATTTGCTTCTTTTTTGCATGCTCATTTATTTTGTTTTTTAAATTTCACATATAAGTGAAATTGTATGGTATTTGTTTTTCTCTGTCTGGCTTATTTCACTTAGCATAATACCCTCTAGGCTCATCTATGTTGTCACAAATGATAAGATTTCCTTCTTTTTTATGGCTGAGTAATATCCTAATGTATATATGTATCACATCTTCTTTATTCGTTTATTTATGAACACTGAGTTTGCTTTCATATATTGGCTACTATAAATAACGCCACAGTGAACATAGGGGTGCATATATCTTTTCAAATTAGTGTTTTGGATTTCTTCAGATAAATACTCAAAGGGAAAATTGCTGGGCCATGTAATAGTTTTATTTTTAATTTTTTGAGGAACCTCAATATTGTTATAGTAGTTTTATATGGTCAATCTTCATTTACATTTATCTACATATTTTCATTTTTGCTTGCCTTCCCACTAGAACTTATTTAAGTATCTCTTAGTGTGAGAATTCTAGAAAGAAATTCCCTCTTTTTAATTGTTTGAAAATATCTATTTCTTTTGTTTTTGTTGAATGATTTGTGGGATGTAAAATTCTAGTTTGGCAGTTATTTTCTTTCACTATTTTGAATATATTCCATTGTCTTCTGACTGCTATTATTTCTGTTGAGAATTCAACTATATTTCTTACTGTCACTCCTTTGAAGATAATGTATCAGGGTGATATTTTTAAGATCTGTCTCTTTTTCTTTTGTTTTCTGCATTTTTGCTCTGAGAGCCCAAGATATAGTTTTTTCTACATCTTTATCTAGATTGGTGATGGTAGTATTTCTTAATTTGTGGTTTGATGTCTTCCATTTTAGAAAATTGTTAGCATCTTTTCAGATACTGCTCCTGCAATGTTCTTTCTCTTTATTCTTTCTAGATATTCTAATAACCTATACATTATACCTTTCCACAAAATCCCATGTCTTTTATTATTTTTTCATCTTTTAAAAAATCTCTCCATGCTTCAGTCTTAGTATTTTCTACTAACCAATCTTTCAACTTACAAATTCTCTCTTCAGTTTTATTAACTTTATTTAATTCTAGTTATTATATTTTTTGTTTTATGATTTCTATTGGATTTCTTTTAATAGATTTAATTCCTCACCATCTCTTCTAACTTTTTATATTAATAGTGATTTTTAATTCCTATCTGATAGCTCCAGTATCTGAGTCTCTAGGGAATATTTTGTCTTATTTTAAACCATTTGGTTTTCTTTTCTATCGCTTTTTGGATATTTAGTCTTGACTCCTGGTAAGCAAATAATATAATTTTTAAAAATTGTATTGAATGTCAAATATTATATGTGAAATAGTGCAGGGATAATTAAATGGTCTGGTAACATTATAGACTTTCAGTGAGATTTAATTTTTATTCTAGCAGTAGTTGAGCTGGAGACATACCACCTTAATATAGTTTGCAGCTGAGTTCATTTCAACTGGATTTTAGTCTTTGCGAGTGTTAGTCTGTTTCTGCTTAGCCCTTACTTCTTTGGTGTACCCCTTCAGACGTCCCAAGTGAAAACTCAAGAGATTTACCTGGGTTCCTTGTTATTGGTGACCCCTAAATTACAATTTTTGTTCTAAGACTCTTATGATTATCTAATGTTCAGCTCCAGCCTCTCAGCTGCACTTTATGCCCATTATTGGTATCTGGTATCTTTATATCCCCACTGTATCTGCTACTCCCATTATAGGCTTATAGGCTGACAAGTTGAACTGGCAATTGCCAGGAGGCAAAGTCTTGTCCCCACTGTTAACCTCACCTCCATACTTCCTTTTGCAGATCTTGAAACATTAATGCTCACTGCCTTGGTTGCTCTTCAATATCTTTAAGTATATTATTTTTAAAAAAATATTTAATCCAGAATTTCTACTTGTTTTCAGTGGAAAAATTGGTCTTTTCCAAGCTAGTTTACTAAAGATGGAAGAACTGTATACTACATTCTTGTGGAAAATTTTAAACCCATTGATTCATGCGATGTTATCAGATTACCATTTTTAAAAAGGTCATTAAACTGACTAAATTCACAGAAAGTTACATTGCTTTTAAATTCATCAAGTGTTTTTCATTTTAAAAAGTAATTAAAATTCTTCATATAATGAAATTCCTCTTTGTAATTAAGCATCTTATTTTTTATAAACCTTAAGAATATAGATTTTCATTAAGTGAGGCATACCTGTTATTTTTCTGGCTATTCTTAGTACCATTCGAGCTTTTAGAAACCTTTTTAAGTAAGCAGAGAGCCTAGTGTTAACACACACACACACACACACACACACACACACACACACACACAGGCCTGTGAAGATTTTTGAAAACCACATGACTTTTTCTTCTTTTAAACCAAGTGTTCCAGGAAATATCCATTTTTAAAAGATGATTCGCTGATGCTTCAATCTTGAATCCAAGTTGCTGATTCATGAGGTTTGAAGTTCAGAGAATTGCTTAAAGTTATAGCTTCCCAGGAAATAATCATGTTGATGTCAGAGGAAGTTTGTAGAGCTATGAAGAATTGTAATTACATAGTCTGCTGGTATATGCCGCAATCTGATAGGTAAGGGATGGATTTAACAATGGGACTGACAGCTGAGCTGTTATTGATCTTTTTGTTTCTAAAGCTAGCAATGATGTATCTCATGCTATAACTTCAATCCAAACCCACATAAATATGAAATTACTTAGGTGTGAATGGGACATAGGGCCACTGGGTTAGAAAATGTAGCTATCGACTATGTAAAACTATGAAAAAGTGCATCACTGATAAAATGAATAAATTCTCAAGGTAATCTTGTCATGTTAAGTATTTATAGTAAACTTTACCCTGGGATGTAAAGAAAAACACCAAACAACATATGTTTTAGTTATATTATTATGTCATCTATTCATCAATCAAAAATATAATCTTGGGACAATTTCTTAATAGTTTCGTATACCTAATAACCATTTAAAATGCTCTAAAAATGTCAAATTTACCATATTTTATCTGTTCTAAGATGAATTTTTTTCTTTTTGTTGTCCCTTAAGTCCATACTTGGGATGTCTCTCTCTCATAAGTTTTCATAAGTAATGGAGGCAAAAGAAATCCTGCCCCACCCATGGAATAAACCAATTTTTAAGAATAAAAAAGGTTTTAATTTTCTTTTTAAAAAAATCATTTTAATTTTGTTTATGAACCACCAGGTCAATTACCTTGGTAGGACTTTTAAGTTCAAGAAATATTATTTTGTTTTATTATTAAAAATAGTAATTCAAACATACATAAAAGTAAATCAAAGACATGTATAGCCTACCCATAAGCAGCTACATTACATTTTGCCATTTTTAGAGCTATTTTTCTTTAAGAAATAAAACTTTATACTGAAGCTAGTTTATTCTATTCATTCTTTCTTCCTTCTTTCCTAGTTATAGCTTATTTAAGGTTAGTGTCTATCAATTATATAAATTTTATGAATTTTACATATTACATAGAGTATACCTTTATATTTTGACTAAATGCAAGTACCTATGCACAATTAATAGTATTATTTTGCACAATTTAAAATTATATAAATGGAATAATGTCATATGCAACTTGCTTTTTCTTTGAGATTAATTTATGGGATGCATGTAATTCGTATCTTTATCATCACATAAGATTAAACTTATGATAAAAATTTGCTTTTTCTTAAAAATGGACAATTATATTATTTCTATTTTGTTTGCTGTTTCAATTATTGTGTAATGAATATACTTGCACAGGTCTCTGTGCACATTGACAAAAGTTTCTCTAGTCTGTTCATCTAGAAGTAGAATTCAGTTAAAAACTGACAAATCGTTCTCTGAAGTGGTTGTATAAATTTATACTTACATTACTCAGTGACTTCTCATCTTCCTGCCTACTCATCAACATGAGCCATGATCTAAGATTTAAAAAATAAAAACAAACAAAAACTATCCAGACTCTCCCCATCATGACCATCAGACAGAATGATATTTTTAAACATAGAGACTGGAAAAAACAGTCATATACTTTAAATGTTACTTATTAGGAAAAGACTACCCCTTTCCTCACACACTCCGCACCCCACTCCCCCAAGGTTGGAAAAGCAATACCTAATCTTGCATCGTTGGACCAAAAGCTAGCATTGCTGGCCTTCATTCTTCTTGACATTATGTAATCTCTCTTTGTAGCCATGATAAACATTTCATCTGGGAATATATCTAGCCAATGCTTCTCCAACTTGAAGTTCATAAACATAGCCAAACAAATTCTCTTGAAAAACAAATTTCATCTGGGAAATGATATATATTATATTCCTCTTCTGAAATTTGACAAAACTTCAAATGAATTACACAATGAGAAAAGCTGTCTACCTTTACTTAACCCAGCTTTCCAAAAACTTTTTAAAAAATCTAACCCCTACCAATAGGAACACACTGGAGAATATTAATCTAACCCCCCCAAGCTGGTATTGGCACAGAGTTGAATATTAGAAACCTGGGCTCACATCCAGAGTTTTACCATTTGTTTTCTCTGTAATCTTAGGCAAGATATTGGCTGTTCATTAACCTCAATCTCCTCATCCATAAGATGAACATAAAGTCTTCTTTACAAGTTATTAGAACTAGTAAAGTTGTCTACACAAAGCACCTAGCATGGTCTGGCTTAATAGACATATAGTATATACAGGATTATCTTTGTTTTTTCATGTTCTTGAGATAGCATCATACACTTTGTTCTTTATAGTGCAAAGTATCCATTTCATTTTCTTAAACTAACCTCATCATGCATGTATAGGCTATCTGCTGTATGTATGCTAGGATTTAGAAAATCATAATAGTTCATGGTTGCATAGACCTCAGTCATTAAAGCCTTAATCTTTTCAGTCTGTCCCAACAGGACAAACTCCAAGCCTTCTTGATTTCAATTTAGCTTTTGAAGTTTTCCTTTCACTTCCTGATACGTCGCTCAATCTACAGAAATAAGGAATGCATGCAATAGTTTTTCATTCCATCTCTTTTCAAAGCCTCATAGAACCATCAGACTAAAAGACTTCTGCTCTGATCATTTCCATTCTCATAATATTATAGAAGAAACTAAATTTCAAACAAATTAAATTTGAACATTTATATAAGGAAAGAATAATGTAATATAACAGTCCCACCTACCATGTGCATCATTGACACAGACAGTCTTGGGTTCAAATATTTACAAGGAGTGCTCAACAGATACTCATTTCTCTGTGGAGATGTTTCCCCCTGCTCCAGAAGTCTGTTGAGCTATTATTGTTTTCAAATCCTTATTGAGTTCAATATCAATATCTACAATGTTGATTGAAAGAACTGGTCTAGATAGAATTGAGAATGTTGTATTTAAGTGAGAAGTGTGTTATGATAATTATAAAATCTGTCCTCATCTTAATAAGGCTTATTCTCAGAGCAAATGGGAGGAGGATGAATGCATCTTTAGGTGATAAAGCTGATCATCACAATACTGTATTACCATTGTAATGACCTATAATTTATTAAGCAGCTGCTGTGTGCCAGGCAATGTGCTAGGAACTTTATTAGATTATAATTATTACTCCCTATTACTCCCAGTGGTTTTATAAAAATTAAAATAGTAAAGAAAATATCTTATTATCATAAGGCACAGTGATAGTGTAAGGTGGAGAGTTTAGTACTTTCAGCATTACCACAACCTAATATTTATTGAGTGCTTAGTATATGACACATAATGTTATTAACACCATGCAAGTTTTATGATATTTAGCACATATTACAGCCTGGGTATTTACTATTAGTCATATTTTACAGATGAAGAAAGCAAGGGATAGACAGATTAAGCAGCTGTCCAGTGTTATTCTGGTAATAAATGTTGAAGCCAGGATTTGAATCCAGTTCTCTCTGACACCACCGCCCATATCCACCTGTCCCCTAAGTATCCTTGAAAGACGACATCTATTGTCTTGGTGTTTTTTACACAGTCCTACATTACGTACTCAGACTTATAAACTCGGAGAGTGGATTTTGTTTATTCCTGAGGGGACTCCATTTCTCAAAGTATAATCTCAATTTGAACAAGATCACAGAATGATATACAAATAACTCACAAGAAGACACCATTTATTTCCTTGTAAACACCTGCATCACCAAAGTATCTGAAAGATTGTTTCACCTCCTTCCAAAAACAAAGGTTGAGACTTAGTAGGGGGGTGAGGTTCATGATCACAAAGACTATGGTATTGGGCTAAGACCACCTGATGCATACTCTCCTTAAGAAATGTAGACCACTATCAGGTGATCAGGTTGAGGTCTAGTTCTTGGGACATTATAAGGCTCTGTAGCCATCCTTGCTTTCCACTCCACTGTTGACTACCTTCTTTTAATGGGCATTTCCTTTCATCAGCTATAACAGAATCACATCTTAAGTAAGGGTTAGTTTCTTAGGTTTAAAAGGAAGTACTAGTACTATTGTCAGACCACTTGGATAGCCCTTCATTGCTTGTAAAATATATTACACACATTTATACATCTTATTAGAGGTTTACATAGTATCTCTGTTAGTACAACAGTTCATTTTTCTGGTAGTAGTGGGACTGATTGAGTTTGTCCATACAAGTACCAGAGACAGTTATTGGCTCACTTTTGGGCCTGGGTAATATAAAATGAGCAGGAATTAACATTAATTATATAATCAACCGACTTGGGGACACTCTAACTCTCATTCAGTGCCATGCGTTCATTCAATGTATTTGTGGGTGGAGAATCACTGCACATTGACTATTGAAGTACTATTTTTTTAAAAAAAATTACTTGGAAGCTGAGAAAAAATTCAGATTAGTAAAGTATATAAATAATATCACTTTTCATTTATCTACTTTCATTCATTTTGCATTCATTTTTCAGTTTATCACTTAAAAGCAAATCTTATTACATTTCTAAATTCTTGAAAGATATTGAATAATGCTACCCAAGAGCTTCTAATACTCATCTTTGTTGTCTTACATTGTAAAAAGAAGAAACTAAAACTGAGACAGTTCCATGGCTTCTCCCATCACTAGTAGGAAGTGGTCATCCCAAAGTTTGATTCCAAAGCCCATCCTCTTTTCAAATTGATTTTCATGAAATGCCAAAGTATGATGGCTCTGTTGACATGTGTTCAAGGTCTAAAAAATACATCCATATATAGGTAATAGAGAGACAGACAGACAGGCAAGATAAGATAGATGTAGAGATAGCTATTAATTCCTGATTTTAGTTGTTATTATGTTCTTAAAAATAAAAAAAACACATATTCGATGGCTACCTCCTAACTGGGGACCACCAAAATATATCAGAGTTCAATGTCCATGTTTGTGTTATTCTCTAATGGTATTAATGTCAAGACATGTCAATCTAATTTGTTTTGTGGTGAGATAAAATAAAAAAACACAACAGAGCTAAAGTTAATCAGAAAATTATGCTTTTCTTTCCAGTGAAGGACAAATGATATCATATTAATTTATGAAAAGAGATTTCCCATGAGTGTTTAAATGAAGAAAAGTGGTAGGCAAATCAAGTCTCTTGGCTAAGTGTGCTGTAAAGGATACCATACATGCTGGAAGCTGTATCTCAGCAGCAAGTACCACAGTTCACTTTATGGACACAAGTTGTTTTCAGGGAAATAACAGAATAATCTTGCTTTAGTGGTCTTATAGTTTTATTTTAATTTTTATTAATAAATTTGATGTCAAGATTGGATAAGTTCTAGAAACATAAGTTGTTTACATAGTCTTTCTTTGTTCATATTTATGGCATGTTATATAAAATAATTTTCCAACACAGGGATAGGGGAATTCCAAATTTTTTTCTTTTTAAATAAGATATTAACATTAATCAATTTTAGGAAACACTGCATATATTTGTTTGTTTTAGTAAAAACATATATAGCATTTTGCAAATATTACTAAATCTCATCAATTCTAAGATGTTCTCCCCCCCATCATATTTAAACTCTCCAAAATCAATGCACAATTGAATTCCATTTTATTTTCTCCACTGTTATATAAAATAGAAATACCTCCTCCATATTAGATTGAAATATTTGGTAGCTCATTAAATCCTCATATAAACCATTGTAGAAGTATTATTATCCCCACTTTTGACATGTGGAAACTCAGGGATAGAGTTATCAATGACCTTGTCCAAGGTCAAACAGCTAATAAACGATGAGGTCAGTCTTCCCATTCAGGCGGTATAATTAGAGAGTTACTGTTCTAACCAACACAACTACAGTGCCTGCAATAAACACACTGCTAATATTGTACAAATTAAAAATTTCCTATTTTTATTACTAAATTGTTACTGCTTAACAAATTGCATACTAAATTGGCTTGATTTCTGATTAATATCCCTTGACATTCTTACCAAATAGAATGCCACTATGTCATTTTAAGACTGGAAGATTGACAAGTGCATGAAGCACATTGAATCTCAGAAGTTACAACTGGGAATTGAGTTTCTCTGAATTCATAATGTGAAATAAAATGTTCTGTCTTCACTGGTCATTAATTGATAATAACTGGGTCCATTGTCATTTTCTCATTTAGATTGTTCAGTTTGGGAAAGCAATGGAGTGTGTATTAGTTATAAAAAAGACTTGGAATAGCCTTTTGAAGGGTTGGAACACAAGTCTTGAAGACCCACCAGAGAATTTCTAAGGGTGATAGATGTCTAAACTCAGCATCTTTTAGTGAGGACAAAGGGAAAGGTTATAGTTTATTGTAAGGTCTTTGATGCTTCTTTTTTTGTTAAGAACTTCCGGGCAGAGTGAAAATATGGCAGAATTGAATGTCTTCATGTCATGTAGAAACAGCCACGTGTATGAACCCTCTTGTATATAAGCATGACTTATACAGATAATTCTTTGGTCCATAGTAATTTTTGTGGTATTTAAGGAAAAAGAAATTCTCCCACTTGGTTTATGTGGCCTATTGTTTCCACTTTTTTTAGATATTTTCAAACACCAGTCATATACTGTTAGAAGAAATAGAGTTTGTGATGTTTGTTTTTCAATTGTTGTTCTACTTTGTATTTTATTTTATACTTATTAATACTGATATAGATATAGTACATCAATTGACTTTTACTGCATAACATTCCCCACTCCCTTAAAACCTAATGGCTTTAAAACATCTGTTTATTTACCCCATGGCTCTGCAAATTGATAATTTGGGCTACTTTTAATTGAATAGTTTTTCTGGTCTTAGTTGATCTCATTTATGTGCCTGTGGTCAACTGTTGGATTGAACATGGGCTAGCTTATCTCACATGGTCTCAATGATAGTTCATCATTGTCCTCTCTCACACTCTAGCAGCTTATCCTGTAGTTTTCAAATGGCAACTAGGCAGATTTCTAAGAGACCGAGTGCAAGTCTGCAAGCTTCTTTAGGCTTAGCCTCAGAACTGGCACAGGGTCATTTCTGCCTCATTGTTTGGGCTAAAACCAGTGACAATACTAGCCTATATTCAATAGGAAGGTAAATAGACTCCATCTTTTGATTGGAATTGCTGCAAATATGCATTGCAGAAAACAAGAGGAAAGAAGAGATGGAGATCAACGGCCAGTTTTTCAATCTACCACACTTAGGTATCTTGTGAGCTGATATATTATATTTATTCTTTCTTGGTAAAATTCATAGATTTATTCTACCAGAGCATCTACCATCAGGTTTTATGTTTTTTATTTTTTATTTTTTTGTGAGAAGAGGTTAAAGAACACAAAGACTATAGTTTCCCAAATAAGTAACCCTGTCCAGAATGTCTTGCTACCTAATGTTATCTATGATTACTTGATATTTATAAGTAATTCTACCATGATTTGAAACTCTTCCTCCAACTCACCAGACTGGCTAACAGTATGTAAAAGGATTGATTCAAATGTAGTGGGAACTCTATAGAAGGTGATAGAAGGTGAGTTCTTGACATGACAAAGAGATAGGAATCTACATGATATGAAGGACAGTGGAAAGAATCTAGGATCTGCTGGTCCAGGAAAGAGGTGTCTCAGAGAAAACACAGTTGTCCCTAGACATAAATTAAACAAGGAGTAAATTAATTTTATTTGACCACAAGATGCTGAGCTAGTACCAAGAGGTGGCAATTATAAGAATCAGGTTATGGCTTATTATATGAAAAAAAAATATTTTAAACCATTAGGGCTTTTCAGAACTGAAAAAGGTAGTATCAGATAGTGCTTAACAGCGTGGTAAATCTAGAGTCAGATTGATGTGAGATCAAGTCCTATTTTTCATGCTTCCTCTCTGTGATATTAGGCAAGTTAATTAACTTCATATAAAATGGGACTAATAAAGGTTTGTACTTTCTAGTATGATTATGGGGATTCAATGATAATATCTATGGAAGTTCTCATTGCAGTGGCTGGCCAGATATGTACTCAAAATGGTTAATAGGGAATAATAAAAATATCTATATTCCTAAAACTGACTAAAGGCCTTTGTAAACAGTATAGTTGGTGAAATACCAGGCAGTAAAGAATGCTAGCACTTACATGGTGCCTAGGTAAATGATACTCATCCATGCTATTGGAAATTTTCTCCCACCCTGTTATAATTGTCCCTGACAATTAAGTCAAACAAAAAAAATCTGCTTTTTCTTTTTTCTATAAAAATACCTTATTACTATTTTGGTCCAGGCCTAATTACCTTGGACTATAACCTTATTTTCTGTTGCTGGAATAATCAATAATTTCCAGTGTGCAAAGACATCTACTTCCAACTATGACTTTATCTGAAAAAAATCATTATTTTAATGATCATAACAGCTTGGTTTATTCCTTTTTGCCGATATCATTCTTTACCAGACCATTGCTTTAGGTGATTTAGAAAAATCAATTCAAGGAAAAAAATACGTGTCCATAGGAGGTCAAATAATGGCGGATGGTGCCCAAAGCAATGGCTTCTGATTACCAATCTACTAGAGTGGATTTTGGGATTGGAAACAAATCATTCAGCCAATGGCTGCCTTATCAGTTTGTTTGTATATCAGGGCTATTTGAGTTATGGGCATTTCAGAACTTTAGCAGTGCTCGTAAGGTGCTTTGGAGACTTAGATGAAAGATGCTAATAGCATTACTAGGAAGGTAGGTCATTTGAGTGATCACCTGCTGACTTTGGTTAATATAGGTTAGCAATCAGGAGAATTCAGTTGGAGGAAAAAATCCATTTCCTGTGTCCAGCTACCCTGCTTAGAAGAAACACCTATAAAAATTCCACTTTGTACCAGTAAGAAACTACCATAACAGTCTTTTGAAAAACAGCTGCTATTCTGAAAAGATATATTCACAGTCTATATGTATCATTATATATCATTTATCACATTTATATAATTCATGTATATATATATATATATATAATTATATATATATGAATAAATAAGGTAGAACCTAATTCATGAAGGATACTAGAAAAATAGCATAATTATTACATAGTACTAAAGGTTGCTTGTAAGAAGTAAAACACTAAAATTGAACCTCTTCAAAAACACTAGCCAAAGGCTTACTTTTGTAAGTATAATATCTTAGTTCTATGACTACTCACTAGCTAGAGAAACACACAAATAGAGCCACACTGACCAATGTGGTACCCACTAGCCATAGATGACTACTGAGCATCTGAAATGTGGCTACTTCAAACTGAGATATACTATAAGTATAAAATGCACACTGGATTTTTTAGACTTCGTACAAAGACAAGATTGAAAATAATCTCATTAAATTTTTTCTTGATTTTGAAATTATATTTTGAATAAATTAGGTTAAATAACATATTTATATTTCAAAATATTTTTTTTTTTACTTTTCTTCAATGTGGCTACCAGAAAATTTTAAATTACAAGTTTGACTTGCATTTGTGATTCACATTTTTTTTTTCCTTAACCCTTTATTACTAGTCACGCTCTTGAAGAAGTGTTTGTGGACTTAGGTGAAATCACATTTTCTTTCTGCTGTGCTGTGCTGTGCTGGGCTAGAGTTTCATTACTCAAAATGAGGTCCTCAGACCAGTGGCATCAGCAACCCCTGAGAGCTTATTAGAAATGCAGAATGTCAGGCCTTGTCCCAGACCTAGTGAATTAGAATCTTCATTTTAATAAGAGTCCCAGTTAATTCATATGCATATTAAAGGTTGAGAGTCATTGAGTCAGAGTGCAGTGTAACTAGACTGGTTTGATTAAGAGGATAGGGCATCTTGAAAAACTTTAGTACCCCTATTTCATCTGTAATGTCATTCTCAATTCAAGTTTTTTTGGTGTGCCTGGACTATCATTGTCCACATAGATCTACCATGACACCCTATCTATGGTTTTATAATGGAAATAAATTGGGGAAAAATGTAATTCAGGTAGCAGAAAATTCACCTAATGGTCAACTTTTAATAGTAGCTTTTTGGAAAGCTGAATTTTTTGTAGCTGATTATGACTTACTTTTTGTGAACAGTTCTACTTGATGATAATCAAAGAGGGACAAGGCTGGATCTCCTTCATCATTTCCCCCCTTTCATCTTTGAGTCTCAAGTCTGACGTGAGAAAGGCCTTCCTTGACCATGCGCTCCCTTTTCCAATCAGTCTCTTCACATGGCATTAACCTGCCTACGCTTCCTCGGATTTTCATCTCGCTCCAATTCTTATTACTTCCTAATATACTTATTGTCTATCTTTTTTTGTCCACAAGAATACAAGTTACAGGAGGGCAAGGACTTTTTCTTATTTATCTCTCCAAAGATTCCTGACAGTAACTATTCCAAGTGAGGCCACACTTCACAGGTTAAGGGCTCAGTCCCCTCAAAACTGCCACTGCTTCAAATATCAGCTACATGTTTGAGGATTTCCAGGCCACTCTTATTTCTGACCAGCTGGCTGCAAATCTGAGGATTCTCACTATCCTCTCAAACTTGATAATTCTCTAAATGATTCACAGAACTCAAGAAAGTGCTAAACTTACTATGAAGTGAAAGGATACAAATTGGAACCAGTCAAAAGGGCGAGATCTGAGAGGGTTAGTAATGTGAAGTTTCCATGTCCTTAGGGAGATATCATCCTCTGACACATCCATATATGACAATATTCCAGATATAGTGCCAACCGGGGAAGCTCTCCTGAGCTTCGGTATTGAGAATTTTTATTGGAGCATGATAGATTGAATCACTGGCCATGAGGTTGAATTTAATCTCTGTCTCCACTCTTCTCCTCAGAGGTTGGCTGATATCACATAGCTCAAAACCCCAATCCTCTAAGCACCCCCATTCTGAGTCACTTGTTATCTAAGGGCACACCACAAGTCACTTCATTAATACAAAGTCAAATGTGGTCTAAGGGGCCCACTATCCTTATCATTTGGAAAATTCCAGTGGATTAGAGGCTCCCTCCCAGGAACTGGAAGTCCTTTATGACACAGGAACCTCTCTATCCCTAGTGCCTGTAAAAATAGCTGTCAGGTAGTGGGTACTCTAAATATTTGGATAAATGAGTTCATAGTATCTAGCATAGAACCTGTCACTAAGTTAAGTCTTAATAAAAAATTTGTCGGTGGAATGATTATGCTTTTTACACTTCAGTTAGACATATTCTCTCAGAGTTTGATCAGTGATTTAACTGTCTTAGCAAGTGGCTTTCTAATGCCTCAGAGAGGTATAACGTTGTTAAATAGAAATAATTACAATAATGGAGGTGAAGTACATAAATCTTTTACTACTTCTTCTAATGCCAGTGCCATTTTAATGGAGGGAAATCAGCTCTATAAAATGACTGCAAAATGGTATTTGGGACTTTTTCTTTTATAATTAATTATTAACAGTTTAGACTCATTTCATACTTCCAGAGAGAAAAAAATGAGCTATTAATAGTTTTTAAAAATTCCCATAGATTAATTTTTTTTTTTTGATAATGATTCAATGTCCTGAAAAAGGACATTGCTCTTTCAAGAAATGGTCATTACATACTTTTTTGATTCCCAAATTAGTGATTGGAATAGCAAAAATGCTAACCTCTTTCTCTCAGCAGAAGCAGTGAAGGGAAAAACAAAACAAAGACAAAAACAGGAGTTTCTAGTTTAAATAAAATTAAACTAGGCATTAGATTGAATAGGTGGCCTAATGTAGGTTCAGAACTCTCAGTGATTTCTGTGAAAGTGAAGGAAGTTGGCAGAAAAAGAGAGGGGTTTGGAATTGAGGGTAGTGTCAACTGCACAGAAATTTGAAAGTGAGTGGTTTGGTGAACAACCTCTCACTATTTGTGAGTCTAGGTCAAACCTATTATGAAGTTCAGGAGAAAAAAATGAGCTGGTGCTTTCATGTTCACAGATCTATAACCCTGTTCTAGTACCTGTTAGCTAAATGATTTGGGGTGAGCTACCTAACCTCCTAATATTACTTTCCTCATCTGTAAAATGGTAGAATAATTCTCATTCGAAAATGGCATCAAATATACAAGGGTTAAGCAGAACTATGCATGTAATGCTTATAAAGTGAGTGGCAGTGAGCTGAAGCTCCATAAGTGTCAGTTCTCTCATTTTTCAGTTTGCAAGTTTTCTCATGTCACATTCTTAACACTTGAGGAATATGAATGGGCAAACAGTTTTCTAGTAAATTCATGGCTTAGGATTTTCTTGGAAGATCCTGCTTTTTTCCGGTTGTCTTTAGATAAGTCAGACAATCCCAAATGCCCACCCACTTTGCTTCTGTTGCTGTGGTATTTCTGATAAACATTTGTTTCTGCTCATCAGTGTTCACATATGAGAGATTCTTTACTTTTCTTTGTATACATGGTCAGTAGTTAAAAATGAAATGAAGGGCAGGCACAGGAACTATGATCCCATGTGAATTATTTGATATGAAATGGTGTGGCCTTTACTTGTCCTCTTATTTTCATAAATGACCCTTCTTTTTTTTTTTTTTTCTCATTTCCATACTTACCACAGTAAATTTCAAGGACTTTGGAGTCAGGCAAAACTTGATTTACTGGTGGCTACAGACATTAGGCAAGTTTCTTAGCTTCTCTGAGTCTGAATTTTCTGTATGATGGGGATGATAGTTCATGTGGGAATCAAAATGAGAATCCTATGCAGAGTGTCCAGCCTGGCCTTCAGCTGGCTCAGAGAAGGCCTCTTCCATCGCAGCTCTCCTGTCAAAGGAATTCAAGACATGGTGATTTTCCATGTCTTGGCTCTTGACTTTCACATCTAGACAATGTCAGGTGAATTGATTATAAAAGAAGCCACATATCTCATGAGGCTTCTTAAGGGATCCATGATTGCCTGTGAAATACTTCAGAGACACCCTAGTATCCACTGTGTGTAAGTTAGTGTAAGTAACATATTAGGTTTAGTTAGAATTTTGATTAGGGGTTTACACTTGCTTTTCTAGCATTGTTACTAGAAAAGGTCAACTCTAAAGGTATCTACTGCAAGGGCTTCAACTATCTTTATTTCTGAGTAACCCGAACATTTTGCCAATTAGCTTAATAAATAAGTTTACTGGTGAAACTAATTGCTGTTAATCAGAACAATGGTTAATAGAAATTAGCCCTTATTTGTGAAATTAACAGAATTCAGATTATGTGGCTTGGCTGAAAATAAATGATGTATATGACATTTTTGATATACGATATGATACATATATCATTTGCTATTTTCACCAAACCACATTATACAGATAGATAGATATAAATGATGATATAGATGATATAGATATAGATGCAGATAGTTCACCCTTGCCAAGATGGTATAACAATATGAGTGGAGCTAGTTTGGAGCTAGTCCTCACTCAAACAAATAAACTGTAAATTAAAAGAAATTGGCAATTTATTAATAGTTGTTGGCAATGGGTATATAGAGATTGATTAAACTATTTTCTCTACATTTATATTTATTTTTAAGTTTCCATTAAAAATAATCTAGTGAGGCCTTCAATCTGAATCTTTAGGGAAGGTGTGAAATGGTCCTGGGTCCAGTCTCACAAGATTTCTGTATATTAATGCTGACTTTAGCATGACTCACAATATTTTTGGGATATCTACTTGTAGTAAACCTCTGGCAACCTAGTGGTCTGATCCTTTAAAAGAACAGTGAGCTGTGGCTGCAGTAGTTTATAGAATGGCTCTGTGAACTGATCTGTCCTATTTGCTAATAAATTTTTGTTTAAAGATGTGTGGATATGGCAAGAGTCGACCTGAGACTCATTTTTGTTGCAATCTGGTAATGAAATTATAGGCAAGTAGCTAACACTCACCTACCTCAAACCTTCCGATGGTAGCAACAATCAGCAAAAAAGGACCTCAAAATTGTGTACAAATAAATTGGCTTTTGTCAGTTCTCAGTAGCATTGCTGAGACTGAAAGGTCTGACGGGGAGAGAACTGACCCTGAGGATTCAGGCTCCTATGGCAGAGGCAGAATGGTTAAGAGAGAGGGAAAGAAGTGGTAGGTGGTCCCACATAGGATTTAATAGAGAATTCCACATCATGGTGGATATGGCTGGCGGGTCGCCATGTAGCTGGCTGAGGGAAGTCTAGTATGGTGTGCAAAGTGGAGCTCTACAAACAGGGAACAAGTTGGGGTCAGTGAGGACCAGTGGGAGGTGGATAGTTCAGGTTCACTGGGAGCATAATACCAAGTAAGGCTGTGATGGGACCCAGAAACTCATCAGAAAAATGTACTTTATTGGGAGAGAAATCCTACTAGCAAGAAGAGAGCAAGAATTCCCCCTGCCACATCTCCCACCCCCCTATCCCCCGCTCGCTGCTGCTGCCCACTACACAAAAAATAACATTTGATTATTGAAGGAATTTGTAGGGTATGAGGTGAGAAACAGAGCTGGGACTCATTACTAGAACTAAGGTTCAAGGTGAGACTTTTCTTTGTGAAAATGGCAGAAGCTCAGTTCCTCTTGGGTTGTCAGGTCATAATGAATATAAGATGCTGAGCCATTGAATGAAGTCTCCTTAAATCCCTCTCTGGCTCATGATCATGTCAATCAAAGGGACTAAGGGGGTTGAGGGGTAAAGATATTAGGTGGATTCTAGGAAGAACCTGCTCCCAGTGTAGCTAGATATTTATTGGAGTATTTGTTTATGTTTTCTTTCCCTGAAGATACAATTCTTTGCACACCTTTTGTTCAGTTCTTTTTGTGTCAAGAGAAGTTATGTCACTGAAACGATAATATACATCACATTCCATTTTTTCCCCCTTTGGGCTTTTCTTTTTTTCTCTAAGGACTAGTCCTTAAAAAGATTATGCATAACTAAGGGAGATGCTGCCAAGCTAAAAGGAGAACTACCCCCAAATACAAGAAAATAGGGGTCTGAAGGACCTGTGAACAGTGGAGACCCATGGCTTACTCCCTAATGTTTTTCTTGGGAGATAAATCTCCACAAGAAAGGAAATTTGAAACAAGCCAAAAAAAAAAAAAAATGCTAGATTATTCCAATGGAAAACTATGCATATAACTTTCCAGGATAAATAATTCTATACTTTTAGTGCCTTTGAGCTAATTTGCAACCCAGTAAGTTGTAACTAACAGTAATGCAAAATCATTCTTATCTATACACATGCAAATAAATCCTGCCCAGTGGGAGATCAATTGACTTCTCTCCCACCCCTTGCATCTATTTATAAATTCACTTCAATATTCCTTTACTCCATATAAATGTATGCTTCTTTGACTTCTCCTTCAAACTTGTATATTACCAATCGCCTCATTAATAATGGATTAAATAGCATTTTTAACAAGTCTTTTGTATCTATTTAAAAGGTAGAGTCATGATTCTACCTCTTATGAAATTTTTTATTTAACAGAATGGAGACATGACACATCTAGTGGGTCTGGGCAGTAGCCCACAGGCATCCTGTAGAAGCTTACCTAAGCCACTTGAGCCACTTGATTGTCATTTTATATGGTAAATAGCTAATTGTCCCCAATAATTAAATTCAGGGGATAGCTAGCCTCCTCTCCCACAACCTGGCTGCCAGGCAGCATGGTTTAGTGACAGCCAGTACCAGAGAGAGTATGTCACTTGTAGAATATTGGCAAACACACAAGAAGGAATAGCCAGTTCCTGAATGCTCAGCGAATTACCTACTTGTTCAAGCACTTGGGAACAGATGCACCTGGCTAGATCAGCTGGCCTTCTGGTTGTATTAGGTGACAAGAGTACTATGTGAAAGAAGAGGAATCAGGACCAAAATGAACATTTTAACCTAGAAAAATACTCCAAAGTGTAAATCTGCTGGTTGTCGAGTCCTTAAATGTTGCTCATCAAGGGCAGAAGTCCTGGTTTAATACTTCTGGCCACCCACTACTGATTTCTCTAAGAAAAGTTCATGATGTCATCCCTTATGCTCCTTAGCTACTTAGAAAACCCTCTGTTGCCAATTTAGGTAAAGATATTTAAAACACTTTCCATGGAGACTCTTGGAGTGTGACTTTCTAGTTAGGTCCTTCAGATGTTGAGGTATGGCTATAAAATGTAAAACAGAGCTAACTGACACACACATGCATATCATGCATAATCCGACCCAGCAATGCTGAGTTGGTGTTGATAATCTGCAATTCTAACAAACTTTCAAGTGATGCTGACATCAGCTTTGATCCCTGGATCATACTTTGTGTAGCAAGAGTTTAAAACAGGCATCTGTAAATTTTTCTGTAAAGACCAAGATAGTAAATATTTTCAATTTCGTAGATCATATGGTCCCTGTTGTTACTTGACTCTGATGTTATAGCATAGAAGCAATCATCTACAACATGAAAATGAATGGATGTGGCTGTGTTCCAATAAAACTTTATTTAAAAATGTACCAGACAAACATTTGGATCAGGCCCAAGGACCATCACTTGCCAATTCCTGGTTTAGTAATATCTTTCTGGCAGTAGTGTGTAGATGGATTGAAAACATGGAGAGGAGATTGGAGATAGATAGCCCAGTTAAATAGAAGAAATTTCAATGAAAACTAATAGATGCATAGACTAGAGCAGAGGGATAGGGAACCAAAACCGAAAGTAGAATTGATAGGACTTGACAGAGATAGACAAAATATGCAGGCTTTTGGGTCCTCCATTCATAGAATAAAGCTTGACTTTTCATAGGCATATTTGGGGAGGATTATTTTTTGATCTGTTGTATCCAGCATATGACAGCTTTTGTTATTAACATCCTTCAGGATATATGAAAGCTCAGACAGCTTTGTGTTCCCATTAATGATGCAAAATGGGAAAAATATTTGCATGAGATCTCAGGTTTCTAGGGTAAAAAAATTTCATGTCAATTAAGCCCTCTTCCTATTGAATGAAATATTAAAAGATTTGTTTTCTACATTAATTACAAGTTTTTAAGTTAAAAATTATATGTCAGTTATTAAGTAATTGTTTCTTTTGCTCAGGAGCATCTGGTAGGTAATAAGGTATATTCAAGAATAATTAACAAGTATTATGTATCTGTGGTACATATTTATGGTTATAAAGTGACCTTGACAGACGTATTTCAAACTTGAGAATTTAGTATTTTTGGAGAAAGTATAAAGCAAGTAATATAAGGGTTAAATTATATTGTGATGTGGTGTTGCACCATTTGAATCCTTCGAAACAGTTAAAAATTAGTGTGACA
Organism: Eidolon dupreanum; assembly: GCA_028627145.1. NCBI lineage: Eukaryota > Metazoa > Chordata > Mammalia > Chiroptera > Pteropodidae > Eidolon > Eidolon dupreanum. Next base: position 45,427,436 of record CM053507.1, read on the forward strand.
ATTATAAATTTAAGAAAAACTAGTTATCTATTTCAGCATTCAGAATAAGGACATATGTCTCCATGACCCAATACCATTATCAAACCTATGAAAATGAAAATCTCGTAATAATACTTAGTTTCCAATTTACCTTCAAATTTCCCCAGTGGTCCTTATAAAATCTTTTTGTGTATGTTTATTTTAAAATCAGGATTTGATCAAACTGCATACACTGTATTTGGTTGTCACCTCTTTTAGGCCAGTGTTCTCAAAATCTAGTCCCTTGGACCATCAGCATGAACATAATCTGGGAATTTATTTCAAATGCAAATTCTCAGATCCCACCATAGATCTACTGAATCAGAAACTCTGGGGACATGTCCTAGCATCTGTAGCAGTGATTGTGATGCATGTTAAATTCGGAAAACTGCTGCTTTAGTGCAGTCATGACTTTGTCTTGGCTGTAGAAAAGAATCATCTAGGAATCTTTTAAGAAGATCCGACATCAAATGTACCCTAGGGCAGTTAAATTAGAATTTCCGGATGTGAAACTTAAGCATGAGGATTTCTGAAGCTCCTCAGGTGTTTCCACTGTGCAGCCAAGACTGAAGACCCCTGCCCTGCTTCCGTTTCTGTTCACCTCGAACTGTCCTACCCTTTATTTAAAGACAGACTGTCCTATTGTAGTTAGTTGTCTTGTAGAAGGGCCCACAGTGTGTATATGTTTTTGCACCTTTATTGCCCCGCCCCCATGTCTAAGAAATAAAAGTGATAAATCTTGTGTTTTTTTTAAAGACTTTCCTAAAATAGTTTTGGGCTTTAATATTCCTTGTCAGTAAAATAGATCCTATTGCAACCATCTACTTATGTTGCATTTTTTGGTTGTTTTTTTCAGCCAAGTGCATCTCCTCTCTGCCACCTATTTGTTCTGTCGCACTAGGCCAGATTATTACCACTTTGGCTTTCAATTCTGTTTTTCATTTCCAAGTTGATTTTGTGTGGAACATGAATTTGCCCTTCTCTCTCCAGGTTTTATCGGCTATCTGCTGATAGCACAGATTCATCCATTTCACTTACCTAATTCTTCTGTTTCAAGCTGTGTTTTATTAGAGGATTTGTTTTCAATATCTCATCTGGCCATCTTGTGTGTAGAGTGGAGTCTTTGTTCTCTTAAATTTTTTTTCCTCCAGCCAGTCAGATTTGCTTAGATGCAAGCTATGAAATCTATCTCTGTGACATTACTGTCCTGACAAGTACACTGACTTTCTTTGTTTTGATTTGTAGGACAAAGCCTGTTTACAGTTAACATGTTTCTGCATTCTCACAGAAATCTCCAAGTTTTGGCAAATTGACTCACTTTTTTTTTAATCCAAGATGCAGCAACTCTGTGATATTATACAATGTATGTCACCTGCATATGCAAGTAAATTGAGGCCTGCTATCTACCAATTTTCATCCATCAAAATAAAGGTAATTGATCATAATGCAGAGGAAAGTGAGGGTCCTCATGAGCCACTGATGACTTATACGCATATAGAATTAGTAAGCCAAAAAAAAAGAGAGAGAGAGAAAATTTATATTCTTTCATAGTTATAAGTAATGTTAAAGGATAATTTTATACACCAAAAAGTAAAATTGTGACTCATACAGATATAAAATGAGCATGTGTTAAAGATTTTACTTAACTCATTATTAAAGAGTGAACCAGACATTTGTTTAACAGGGTTGCAGAAGTCTAAGAAGTACAAATTTATATGGAGTAAAGGAAGGTTGAAATGAGTGTGCTAATGGATACCAAACTGTTATTTCCTCATGGAAAAGGAGTGACTTCAGCTGAACTTCTACCAAAGAATTTATTTTACGTCTAAAGATATGCTTTGTTTTGCAACATTATCCGTTATTTATAACTTACAGGCCCATAGTGTAGCTCAACGGCAATGGAAAGCCAGAGGCAGGTATCTCAAAAGCATTTGCTCACAGCATTGCAGTTTTCCATTGGAGACTCTAGTAATTCTTTTTGATATTTCCAGCTACCTTTACAGAAATAACATTTGTTAGAAACTTGATGGCTCACAAAATACTTTAAAATATATGCTTCTGAGTATCACCTGAAACTCGTTAGACAGGTTGGTGGTGTCTTCTCCTAGTTTACCTCAGGAAGATGAACTGTGAAAACGAAAATACCTAGCATGGAGCCTGGAACAGGGTAGGTGCTCAGATAATTTGTAGTTTGTTAAGGAAGCAGCATTAGTTGTGGTTAAGAGTGAGGATTCTGAAATCATGTACATAATCCTTCACTTTCCTCCTCTATACAATGGGACAAAAGAATAGCAGTCTCATAGAGTTACTGTCAGGAATAAAAAAGCTAATTTGTATACAGTGCTGAGAACAAGAACTGGATCGATAAATGCTATCTGTTGTCACCATGCATGGTGATCAGTTGTTACAGACCAGATCCAAAAATGACACCCAGGACTTCTGCCTCCAAAAACCATATGTATCCTCTGCAAAAGATGGCGCTTCATGAAAGGTGGCAAATAATTTTAAATTTTCAGATTCGATGGTTCTTTGTTCTATTTTAGGAATGAAGATGGTTTGTGGAATGCAGGTTTCATATTTGGGAGTGATACTTGAGTGAGTATTTTGTTCTTACTCTTTCATCTGTCAAGTCGAATAGGACAAAGCCTGTTTACAGTTAACATGTTTCTGCATTCTCACAGAAATCTCCAAGTTTTGGCAAATTGACCAACTTTTTTTTAATTCCAAGATACAGCAACTCTGTGATATTATATAATGTATGTCACCTGCATATGCAAGTAAATTGAGGCATGCTGTCTACCAATTTTCATCCACTAAAATAAAGGTAGTTGATCATAATGCAAAGTGAGGGTCCTCATGAGCCACTGATGACTTATATGTCATCAATAAGTCACTTTGTTACTTAGCCAATCCTGAGCTATGCTAATGCCCTATCCTCGGCGCTTAATGTCTACTTAGATGGAATTCGAAAATAAACACTTCTGATCTTTCAGACTAATGGTTCACTGGCATTGGGAAGACTGGCAAGAGCACAACAGAATGCTAGTGTCAGATTTTGGTCATCAGCCGTATTAAGTGCTTATTTACTCTCTCACAACAGTTCTATGAAGTGAGTGTTAGGTTCACTTACAGATGAGAACAAATATCACCCAATAAAGCTAATTGAGCAGAGCTTGGGTTTGGATGCTGGTCTGTCTGACTTCAACATGTGACTCTAAGCTCTACTGTCTTCTGCTTATAGGGATAAATTCCAGTAGATTCTAGATAAATTATCAATGTGGCAAATAAGGACGAAAGAGGAAGATAGGGGTCTAGTAATTTAACCTACTTCATAGAGTAAGTAACAGGCTTATCTGGTGGTGATGAGATCATAACTTTGGTGAAAGAGCAGGCTTCAGTGCTAAGTCTTTTAAATGTTGAGCTGGAGCTTTTTAAATCCCTCTGAATCAGAAACCACCAAGGCCTGGTGGGGTGCTGAGGCTGTGAAAGGAGCCTATACAGGCTCAACAGAGCTGGCTGGAGGTCTAGGGAAGCCTGAGAGTCAGTCCCAGGTTGCAGAGACGGGGGTGGGGAGTCTGCCTGAGTCCCCACCATGCCCGGCACCAAGGATGGAGTTCAGCAGAGCCCATTGTTATCTTGGCTCTTAGAGATCTATTGCTTGTTTAGCTGGAGTTTTGAGGCAGAGAAACCAATGTAAGATTTTTTTTTTGTTAGAAAGTGTGTTGTCATTCATAGACAACAGCACAAGACGTCATGTTGTGTGTTATCACAGCTGGAGCTCAAACAAACCTGGTATGTTTGATTCCAAACCTATGTGTATCTCTCTATGACATTCTGGCCACCTGTATTAGTTTCTCAGGGTTACAATAACGAAGTATCGCAAACAGGTGGCCTACAAACAAAACAAAACAAAACAAAACACAACAAAACAAAACAGAAAGTGGGGTATAGAAGTCTGAAATCAAACTGTTAGCAGGACCATGTTTCCTCTGAAGGCTCTAGGAGCATATCGAACTTCTGGTAGCCCCAGATGTTACTTGGCTTGTGGCGGCAATACTCTAATCTCTACCTCTGTCTTTGCATTGTTGTCTTCCTTCTGTTCATCATGTGATGTTTTCCTCTCTGTGTGTGTCTGTGTCCAGATTTCTCTCTATTTATAAGGACAACAGTCATATTGGGTCAGGGCCCATTCTAATGACTATCTTAAATTGATCCTCTGCAAAGACCCTATTTCTAAACAAAGTAACATTTACAGGTCCCAGGGGGTGGGAGTCAGGCCTTCAACATACTATTTTGGAGAACACAATTCAACCCAAAACACCACCCATTCTTTTCTCAGACTCCCTTTAATTTCCTGGGTTAAAAGTTTTCAAATTATTTGATCTTCAATTTGTGCATACATCCTTCCAATTGGAACAACAACAACAACAACAAACCTTTAAGTTATAGCCTACTGTATGTAAAGCATTGAGCCTGTAATGGTACATGCAGGCAGACAGAGACCCAAGTCCTTTGAACATTCTAGTTGAAGGAGAGAGACAAAAACGAGTTAACAGATAAATGAAATAATCTCAAACTGTGCTTAGCATTACAAAGGAGAGAGATAGGAGTTGAAACAGGGCAAGAGGGCCCCTGTAGCCAGGAAAGGTTTCTCTGAGATTATAGCTGAAATGAGATTTAAAGGATGAGAAGTGATGTCTATGGAGAGCTAGAAAATAGTGACCCAGACCAAAGGAATAGCAGGCACTAAGGCCCTGAAGCAGGGACCAGCATGGTACTCAAGGAACAGAAAGCTGACTCCATGGCCTGGGAGCTGGGATAAGGCAAGAGACAGGGCTGAAGATTTATGCAGAGACCAGATCTTGCAGGGCTATGGAGAGTTATTTAAATTTTCAGTTATGTTAACAGCTGAGCAACATGCTATCATAAGACCAACAACACACTAACTGTAATAATTAGAACTTTTAAAGCATCTGCTCTGTGCTAGGCATGCAACCAGGCACTGCACATATGTCATGTCATTTCAACCTCACCACAGCCCTGAAAAGGAAATATTATAAGAATTTTTAGAGCATTTTTTTTACTCCTGTATTTATGGAGCATATAACCTACTCCAGGCAAAACATTAGACTCTAGGGATGTGTTCATGATCCCTGCCCTCAAATTGCATACAGTCTAGTAAAAACAACTGTTAACAGATGATCACACTAGTAGCTCAATGATAGGGCTTCAACCTTCCAACCACTCTGGGCTTGAACTTATTCCATGTGTCAAGTGGGGAAGTCATAGTTTCTTCCTTGCAGAGTGATGGTGAAGATTAGGAGTCCACAGGTGAGAAGTACCCAGGACACGTAGATGCTCAATCTTTGGAAGTTAATATTTAAGCCTTGATAGTGCTGTGAGTGACAGCTGCCCATAGCACACACAGCTGGTGAGAAAGTAATATCCCCCCACCCCCGCCTCTGGAAAGGGGAGGTGAGAAAGGCTGTGAAGAGGAGGATGAGCTGAACCTTGAAAGAACAGTGGGTGTTCCTCAGGCACACAAGGAGGAGAATGACAAAGTTTGGATTTTAATTAAGCCTAATGCATTATAATCCTTATTATTAAAATTAAGTGTGAGGAACCAGAGTCTGTGGTTTTGATTAAAAATGGCTATGCACTGTAATTTGACATCTAAACTTTGTATGATGCTTGGTAAGAGATGCATTAGGATACCACTTACCAGTCACCATTCTGCATATGATTTTAGTAAAAGTGAGACTTGTACAGTAAATATAGGCTCCTTGGAGGGCTTCTTGCTTCCAAGAATGTAGTATTGTCTTTTCTTTTTAAGAAAGACACATGTTGACATGCCCTCTAGTGACAATATTTTGTATTTCACTCAGGTTCATAAAATAAGCTGTATGGTAGCTCTTTCGACAATGCAGTTTTCTTCTTACAAGACAGAATCTTGCTGTGAGTATATCTACTAAAGGAGTAGAACGCAGTGACCTCTGTAAAGCATCTTTATTGTGGGCTCCTGTGATCTCTTGAAGATGATAAGAGGAGTCGTCTTGGGGAGATAATAGCCCAGACTTTAGGTAAGTTACTTACACTCAGCATGTGGGCTACTCACCTCTAAAATGAGTTTACCAGGAAGCAGTGTGTTTACTTCTCTATTACCCCCACTAGAATGTAAGTTCCATGAGGGCAGAGAATTTGTGTGCTTCCCCACTGGTCCCCAGTGTGCAGAACAGTATGTGGCTTATAGTCAGCCCTTAGTCCATGTGGTGGAGGAATGAATGAACAATAATAAGTGGGAGGACTAAAAGCCATCAGTCATGAAAATATCTATGGTGTGTGTGGTCAGCAGGGTGCTTGACTGCATGAGTATGTCCTCCCTTTCTGGCTATTACCTCTTGCCTTTTATTTGTCTTAGGCTTATTTCTCTGGGTTTTCTTGTGATGCTTTCTTTGGTCATTTTGAAAAAAGTTTGGAAGAGGCATAGTGAAGAGAGATGCAAGGATTCTACTGTTTTAGGTTTGAAAGACAAAGAGGCAATTAGTAGATCCTTCCTCCTCACTGATGACATTTCATGTTTAATCCTTTTCAATAAACCATCCATTTATTTCTTTCTGTAATGTACTAACTTGGCAACATTCTGAGCTTTCAGGATGGATAAGTGACTTTTTTTTTCAGTTACCCTATTCATAATTGTTTTGTTCCTTTGACTACAGGGTTTACTGCTCACTTCTGCTTTGAAAGGCTGAGCCTGGGGCCACTGAGATAAAAGTAATGGGACTGAGCTTTTTCCCTGCTGATGGCTGAACATGCTAGCTACTTACAGTTGAAAAAGCATTATCATCTTCAAGTGCCTTTTAGGAGAGTTCATGCTATGGAATAAGGGTGATCCAGGAGAGGAAGGGGGCAGTTTTTAATGTTTTTTTTGAGTCTTAAGAGTCTAAATCCTTCCTTAAACAGTAACCCTGTTGGAGAGAGGAGAATATATTTTTAAAGTTCCTGCCTGACGTCTAAACTCCTTAGAGTTCTATCAAGTCTAAGATGATGGTGAAAAGATACCCTTCGAGAGGTAGGAGCAAAGAATGGATATTGATTTATCCTTTTAATCCATGTCGTTCTTCAGCTCAGAAACAGTAATGCTTCCCCGTGGGCCGAGCATGAAGTCTAAACTTTTTAACCTTGCATTTAAAGGCTTCTGGAGCCAAGCACCAATTTATCTTTTTGACCCCATCTTCTAGTATCTTCTCCATAGTGTTTCAGTCAAATTGTCTTCCCTCCTGGCCTCCTGCTATGCTTTGTGTTCTGAAAATTTAATTACCTGTTTTGATTAGGGAAGGATAGATTTTTGAATGGATAAATAAGAAATCTGAAAAGTACAAAATAGAAGATGGCAGTCATAGTTCCAGTTGAAATTAACTTTATTGGTAATTGTCATGGTACTTTAAATTTTTTTAAAATACGTAAGTCAGTATATAATTACCATGTTTTATATATGTATATCAATTATAAAAGCAATATATGAAGAATATTATTATAGAAGAATATTATTATTATTATATTATTATTCTTAATATATTATATTAAGAATAATATAGAAAGGATATTATTACTAAATATAAAGTTTTGTTTAATTATTCTTGCCAATCCTGATTCCCTCTCACTTTCACCAGAAGTAACCTCCATTTTAGTTTTGTTGCATATTATTAACTTATATGGCATTATTCTATGTTTATGTTAGTTCACATAAATAGCATCATATGGTATATATTATTCCATAGTTTGCTTTATTCACTCAACCATACTTGTTGATATCTAGCAATATTGTTCTAAGTAGTTCAAATTCATTGTCCTTAACTACTACTGTTTATCCATTCACCTGCTAATGGGTATTTGGAATGTTTTCACATTTTTGCAAAGCTCCGGAGAAAATTAATTTGATTTTTTTTATGCACATGTGCAAATATTTCTCTAGTGTGCCCTGAAGTGGTATGTCAGGGTCATTTTGTCAGCATACTTTGTGTTCATGGCAGCTGTTAATTTCCTGACCTTTTTACTAGTTTACATGACCAAATAGAGGAGGGAGGGAGATATATTTCTCAAATATTCTTTCTCTGTTTCTCAAATTTTACAAGCTTAGGATTCTCCTCTTGTGCAAATCTGTTTATCAAGATTCAATTGAAATAACATGTACTGGATAGTCCTCTCATTTGACATTTACTCTAGATTTTGACTACTTTTGTTTTACTTGTTCATGTCTCAGCTCAAGTGAGTAAATAAGCTTAGAAGGCACTCAGCCCCGCCAAGTACCTCTGCAGTTTCAAGTGCCAAGCCTGGTCTCTGGCCCACAGTGAGTGCCAAGTATAAAAAAGTCTAGTCTTGCACAAAGTTTAGGTTCTAAAATCAGTTGAAAGGTGAACCTCCAGGATAGTCAAATTCACCCTTGTTTTTTTTTAAATTGTCCATAATATGCTATCTTTAAATAAGTAATTCTTAGATAATTTTTTCCTGCAGCATTATACCTAATCAATGCTTCTTTGCTTGATCAATAGATAAAGGTGATGGACTCTGTGTATGATAAATATATTCTGTAATTTTAAACATATTTCACTTAGCATGTGAGATGCATGTATTCCTATTGCGAGAGACATGCAGGAAATGTAACTGATGGTAGGTATAGCAGATACACACTCTCATCTCATCTTCATATTGAGAAATACATACTCATTGACAGTGTCAGAAGGAATCACCTGCATTGTTTAAAGTGCCTCCCTTTTATCTCTGCCAAACCCCAACATGCACACCTGTACTTGGTGAGCTTTATGATAGGACGTCACCAAATGTGCTAAATAATACTTGAATGAAGCAGGTGATCAGTGCAGTGACAAGAACAAATAAGCTCCTGCCCCACTTTCTTTGCCCAACTGAGGGAAAAGGATAAGATCGAATCTAGCAAACATGGCAGTAGGGTAGCTTTTATGTAATCAATCTCTTAATACTCTCTGGGGTTTGACAGAAATAATTTGGTCCCAAACCCTGTTCTAAAAGTCATTTTCGCTCTGCTGTCATGGGGATCATTTTATTTAAAAGCTTTAGGATGCAGCCTTGGTGAAGAGTTAGTAATGGAGAGGGAAAATTGCCCTGAATATGTACAGGCATATTCCTCTGTGCCTCGGGCACTCATAGACCTAATTTGTTCTCACACTGTGGGAGAGATTGCTCATTGATTGTTTTAAAATATAGGTTTTATTTTTATTTAGGTATGGCAAGGTCCATAGATCAAAAGATGACTGCCATTGAAAAAATAGTTTATTACAGTTCCCAAGAAGAAGGGGCATACCACACAACGGAGGAGGTGGGGGAGGCACACTGAGAACTACTAGGAACATAGGTCAGGAGGCTGAGGGAATAGGGAAAATACATGCAGGAGCCTTTATTTTGTGTGTGTGTGTGTGTGTGTGTGTGTGTGTGTGTGTGTGTGTGTTTTATGGGAAGGAAGGAATAAGGCAGGGTAAACAGTATTAGGATTAGTTAGTCTGAATAATTTCAATGGACTCTGGAGTGTAGGGGCTTTTCCTAGTAGTTTGGTATCTGGCTTTCAAGTATTTAAGGTGGGTGGATGGATAGTGGCCTGGAATGTGAGAGCCAGACTAAGGAAGTGGTGGGGTGGGGACTCTGGGTTGATTAGTTTGCATATGAAAAGACAATTTGCAGGCAGTTGTATGCTATCTTTGGGAACTGTCTAACCCTGGGAAGAGCAGTTTCTCCAGGGTCATCAAGACCCAGATGTCAAATCATCGGAATACAGAAAATGAAAAACACAGTCAATATAATGATGTATCGTGAGATCTCCCTAAATGTGAATCTGTCTCAGTTGTCCACATACTGTGTTACCCTTCTATGAAAGGATGAAATACTGTGAAATGCCACAAATTGAGTGTCAGCAATGGAGATGGAGGAAAGGTTCCTGGGGGCCAGCAAATACCCTGATACCTACAGATGTCTTGCAGATCTCCCTTCCTTCAAAGATTTCCTCTACACTAACCTGCTATAATATTTAGCATCACTTTGCACCTTGAAAGAAAACTAGTAGTTTAATCTGCATATTTGTGTTAATTTGTTACCTTTCTAAGAAAAGATATATGCCTGTTGAATGCAAAACCAACTGACTTTGGCCTCAAATTGACTTCCTCTGTTAAGATCCAAAGATTTGTGAAATGACATCACCATCTACCCTGAGAGCCAATTCAGTAATCTGGGAAACAGCTTTGACCTTCCCTGCTGCTACCACCCCACCACCCTCAACACCTTCTGTGATTCCTCACCAAGTGCTGACTATTTTTGCCGTAAAGTCTTTCTCACATCCATATGTTTGTCTCCATTTCCTCTCCACTGGCTGACTTCAGCATCACTTTTTTTCTTATCTGGGTTGTTATAACTTCTATACAGTTCCTTCTCTTCTCAGGAAAAAGGAGAAAAAACACAAATCACCAAAATTAGGAATGAAATCAGGACATTATTTTCAACCCTATAGAAATTAATAGACTGATAAGGAAATGTTATGAAAATTTGATGCTAACAAATTAGACAATTTAGAAAATATAGACACATTCTTAGAAAAAATACAAATTACCAAAAGTGTCTCAAGAAAAAATAGAAAATCTGAATTGACCCATGTCAAATAACAACATTGCATTAAAAATTTTTTAACAATAACTTTTCACAAATAATATGCTAGGTCCAGTTGGCTTTCCTATTGAACTCTATCAAATATTTGTTTTTTCTGTCTTAATAAAGAATCCTAATCTCGTAAAAACCTTTTCAGAAAAAATAAAAGGAGGGAACACTTCTCTAATCATTGAGTGATGCCAATATTACCAAGATACCAAAGCCAAAGACATTATAAAAAAACTACAGACCAATATCCCTCAGGAACATAGACACAAAAATTCTTAACAAAATAAGCAAATCAAATCCAGCACCATATAAAAAGAATTGTGTATCATGAAATCAGATAAATTCCTTTACCTCAGAAATTCAAGCTTATTTTAAGATTTGAAAGTAATAAAGGACAAAAAACACATGATCATCTCAATACATACAAAAAAAGTGCTTGAAAAAATCCAACACCCATTTATAATAAGAGAAAATAAATTCTCAACAAATTTAAAAGGGAAATTCTTTAAATTGATAAAGGGTAGCTATGAAAAGACCACAGCTAACATAATTTTTAATGATGAAAAATTGAAGCCTTCCCTTATGATCAGAAACAAACAAGGCTGTCCATCTCACCACTTCTACTAAACAATGTATTGTTTAATATAGTTAGTACAGAAAAGGCAAAAAAAAAAGTTATACATAATGGAAAGAAATAGAATATCATTATTTGCAGATGATATAATCTTGTATATGTAAAAAATTCTAAGGAATCTTCCAGGTGATTATGATTAACAAGTAAATTAGTATTCAAGATGTCTGGACAAAAATCTATCGTATTTCTATATGCTAGCAAAAAAAAAAAAATTGAGAATGAAATTAACAAGTCAATTCACAATAATATCAAAAGGAACAAGATAAATAGAAATAAGTTTAACAAAATAAGTGTAATAATTTTACACTGAAAACTATTGCAGAAAGAAATTAAAGATATAAATAAACAGATACCACATGATTGGATTGAAATACCCAATATCGTTAATATGTCAATTCTCAAATTTATCTATAAATTCAATGCAATTACAATTAAAATCTCATCAGGTATTTCTGACTAAGAAATGTCTTGGAGTCAATTATTCTTTGTTAAATTTAACAGCTATCTTTAGGCCCTTTTAATATGTAGATCCAAATCTTCTTATATTTCTGGAAAGTTTCTTATGTTATTGTTTTAAACATTCATTCTGTTCCATTGTTTTCTTGGTTTTTCTTCTTCAGACTCAGTTTCACTATTCAAGTTATTATATCTTTCCCAGTACGAACATCATTCAAATTTCTCCCCAAATATTCCTCCTAAAAGGAGCTAGCTAGAATGTATATAGACCAACCTCTGATGTCTCCTTAGCTCATTAGCCTGTCCTTTCTTACTTGTGAATACTATCCTAAAGAAGGTTATATATGGTAACTAGGGATGGTATTTACAGCCTTTCTTGAGTATATTAGTCGGCTAGGGTTGCCATAACAAAATACCACAGGTTGGATGGCTTAAATGAGAAAAATTTATTTTTTTATAATTCTGGAGGTTGGAAGTACAAAATCAAGGTGTTAACATGGTTGATTTCTCCTGAGGCTTCTCTCCTTGACTTGCAGATGGTCACCATCTTGCTACGTCCTCATATGAACCTTTTCTCTCTGCACTGATGTTCCTGGTGTTCCTTCCTTTTCCTATAAGGACACCAGTTCTGTTGGATTAGGATCCCATTTTTATGACTTCACTTAACCTTTCAAGGCCTTATCTCCAAATATAGTCACATTGGTGGCTGAGTTTTGACATATAAATTTGGGGAAGAGGACACAATTCAATCCACAACACTGGAGATGCAAGCTTTCTGGTAAAATTCCTATTGTGTTCTTGACTTCCCCCACTTCTGTGTTCAAAAAAACTCTTCACTGCTTCTTATTGCTTTGTTATTCCTCATAAGGACTTATCAGCTTTCCCCCAAATAGCTAATATTTACCCTGCTTTTATTATGTGACAGGCACTATTTTGAGCATTATAAATGTTCCAATATATTAAATCATTTTTGTTAATGTGGTTTTGATTTCTAGCATTTACTTTAGATTATTTCTTCATCTTTTTTATTATTCAAATAACATTTTTATTTATTTTTATTTTTAAATTTATTTATTTATTTAATTGAAGAAATGATTTAAATTTTTTCCCCCTTCTACCTCTCTCCTCCCACCTTCCCCCTACACTCTGGTAACCACTAGTCCATTGTTTATGTCCCTGAGTCTCTGTCCTGTTCATTTGTTCCTTTTAGGTTTATATCCCACATATAAGTGATATCATGTGATTTTCTACTTTTTCAGTCTGGCTTATTTTGCTTAGCATGATTTTCTCAAGGTCCATCCATGTTGTCGCAAATGGCAGTATTTCATCTCTTCTTATGGCTGAGTAATATTTTATTGTATATATGTGCCACAGCTTCTTTAGCCAATTATCTATCGTAGGACACTTCAGTTGCTTCTGTGTCCTAGTTACTGTGAATAACACTGCTATGAACATCGGTGTGCAAATATCTTTTCAGATATGGGTTTTCAAGTCTTTGGGGTAAATACTCAGTAGAGAGATTGCTGGATTATATGGTAGATCAATTCTTAGTTTTTTGAGGAATCTCCATACTGTTTTTCATAGTGGCTCTACCAATTTGCAGTCCCACCAGCAGTATATGAGGGTTTCTATTTCTCCATATCCTCTCCAACATTTGTTTTAATTGTTCTGTTCATTATGGCTATTTTAACAAGTGTGAAATGGAATCTAATTGTGGTTTTGATTTGCATTTCCTTAATAACTAGCGGTGTTGAGCATCTTTTCATATATTTGTTGGCCATTTGTATGTCTTCTAGGGAGAAGTGTCTGTTCAAGTCCTCTGTCCATTTATTTTTGATCGGATCATTTGTTTTATTATTGTTGTTATTGAGTCTTATGAGTTCTTTATATATTTTGGATATTGGGCCCTTATCAGAGGTGTTACTTGCAAATATATTTTCCCATTTTGATGGTTGTCTCTTTACCTTGTTGATGATTTCTTTTGCTGAGCAGAAGCTTTTTAGTTTGGTGTGGTCCCATTTGTTTAATTTTGCTTTTACTTCCCTTGACTTTGAGGTCAAATTCACAAAATCCTCTTTAAGTCCTAGGTCCTTGAGTTTAGTTCCTATATTTTCTTCTATGCATTTTATTGTTTCAAGTCTTACATTCAGGTTTTTAATCCATTTTGATTTCATTTGGGTTTGTGGTAATAGACAACAGTCTAGTTTCATTCTTTTGCAGGTGGTCTCCCAGTTTTGCTAATACCATTTATTACAGAGGCTTTTCTTTCTCCACTGTATGTTTTTGTTTTTTTTTTTTTTGTCAAAAATTATTTGCCCATATAAATATGGGTTTAGTTCTGGATTCTTGATTCTGTTCCACTGGTCCGTGTGTCTGTTTTTCTGCCAATACCATGTCATTTTGATTACTGTCGCTTTGTAGTATAATTTTTTGTCAGACAGAGAGATGCCTCCAGTCTTGTTCTTTCTTCTCAGGATGGCTTTGGCAATTTGGGGTCTTTTGTGCTTCCATACAAATCTGATAATTTTTTTGTTCTATTTCTTTAAAAATGCTGATGGGATTTTGATGGGAATTGCATTAAATCTGTATAATGCTTTAGGTAACAAGGTCTTTTAACTATGATGATTCTTCCAATACAAGAACATGGAATATCTTTCCATTTCTTTGTATCTTCTTTGATTTCTTTTAACAGGATCTTATAGTTTTCATTATATAAGTCCTTCACATGTTTTGTTAGATTTATTCCTAGGTATTTTATTCTTTTTGTTGCAATTGCAAAAGAAATTATTTTTTTTACTTCTTTTTCTAACACTTTGTTATTAGAGTATAGGAATGCTATTGATTTTTGAACATTGATTTTATATCCAAAAACTCGACTGTTTTTGCTTCTTGTTTCTGGTAGTGTTCTTGCAGAATCTGTTTTCTATACAGAGAATCATTTCATCCACAAATAGTGACAGTTTGACTTCTTCATTTCCTATTTGGATGTCTTTTTGCCGGAACAGTCCTGAGTGGGGAAGCGAGGGTTAGGAAAAAAGACAGAGAAGAGAAAAAGATCTCGGGAGGGCATACAGTCAAAGCTGCAGCACCAAGTTTATTTAGCACCATCCTGATATACCCTAGCAAGCATGGGAAACAGCTCAAAAAATGTTAGTTATGAACAATAACCTTGTTAACGTTACACAGGGAGCTTAACGCTATCTCGGCATTCCGCATCCCTTTCTTCAAGGCTAAGGAACAATCACCTTCTCTGTTCCTGTCTCCAAGTATTTTTTTGTATCAGCAGACTTCTTAGCTTTACTGTGCGAATATCCTGCTTGGCTCTCAAGCCTGAAAACGGCTCCCAACATCTTTTATATCTTTCTCCTGCCTGAATGCACTTGCTAGGACCTCCAATGTAATATGGAATAACAATGGTGATAGTGGACAGCCTTGCCTTTGTACCTGATCTTAGAGGGAAGGTTTTTAGTTTTTCACCATTAAGTATAATGTTGGCTGAGAGTTTGTCATATATGGCCTTTATTATGTTAATGTATTTTTTTTCTATACCGATTTTGTTAAGTATTTTGATCATAAATAGATGCCATATCTTGTCAAAGGCTTTTTCTGTATCTATTGCTTTGATTATATGAACCGTCTGGTCCTGGACTTTTATTTTTTGGTAGGTTTTTGAGGATTGTTTCAATTTCCATACTGCTGATCGGTCTATTTAGATTTTCCAGTTCTTCCTGATTCAGTCTAGGAAGGTTGTATTTTTCCAAGTACTGGTCCATTTCTTCTAGGTTATTAAGTTTGGTGTTATATACTTTTTCATAGTATTTTTATATGATCTTCTGTATTTCTGCAGTGTCTGTCATAATTTCCACTCTTTCATCATTGATTTTGTTTATTTGTGTCCTTTCTCTTTTTTCTTTAGTGACTCTAGCCATGGGTTTGTCAATTTTACTAACCTTCTCAAAGAACCAGCTCTTTGTCGTATTTATTTTTTCTATCATTTTTTTTGTTTTCAATTTCATTTATTTCTGCTCTAATTTTGATTATTTCTTTCCTTCTGCTGACTTTAGGCTTCATTTGTTCTTCTTTTTCTAGTTTTTTAATATGAAGCATTAGGTTGTTTATTTGGACTTGTTCTTGTTTTTAGAGAGAGGCCTGTCATGATAAGACCTTTCCTCTTATGACCGTTTTCACTGTGTCCTAAAAGTTTTGATATGTTGTACTATCATTATCATTCGTTTCTATGTATCTCTTGTTTTCTCTTTTTATTTCTTCCCTGACCCTGTTATTTTTCAGTAGCATGTTGTTTAATCTCCATGTATTTGTGATTCTTCCTGCTTTCTTTTTGCAGTTGATCTCTAGTTTCAAAGCATTATGATCAGAGAATATGGTTGGTATAGTTTCAACCCTCTTATACTTGTTGAGGCTATCTCTGTGTCCCAGCATGTGGTCAGTCCTTGCAAATGTTCCGTGTACAGTAGAGAAGAATGTATAAGCAGTTGTTTTGGGGTGGAAAGCTCTGTAAATGTCAATTATGTCCAGTTGGTCTAATGTGTCATTTAAGGATGTTATTTCCTTATTAATTTTCTGTTTGGATGATCTGTCCATATCAGAGAGTGGGGTTTTTAGGTCCCCTATTACGATAGTGGTTTGGTCTGTTTCTCCCTTTAGTTCTGTTAGTAATTGCTTTACGTGTTTTGGGGCTCCCTGATTGGGAGCATAGATATTAATAAATGTTATGTCTTCTTAGTGCATAATTCCCATTATCATTATGAAGTGTCCCTCAGTATCTCTCTTTACCTTTTTTTATTTTGAAATCTATTTCATTTGATATTAGTACCGTTACTCCCACTTTTCTCTGAATGCCATTTTCTCAAAATATCATTTTCCACGCTTTCACTTTGAGTCTATGTTTGTCTTTGGAGCCGAGATATGTCTCCTAGAGGTAGCATATAGTTGGGTTTTGTTTTTTGATCCATTCTGCAACTCTGTGCCTTTTTATTAGTGAGTTCAGTCCACTTATATTTAGGGTGATTATTGCAATATGAGGTCTTCTTACAGCCATTTTATCTTTTGCTTTCTAGTTGTTCGTTGTTTCCATTGCTTCCTTGTCCTTGTGTTTCTGTTTTCTTTATTTTAGTTGGCTTTTGTGGATTTTCCCTCTGGTTCTGGTTCTTCTTGTTTTATGTTATATACTTTGGTTCTGATTCTTTGGAGTGTGGTTACCATTATGAATATGTAAAGGATAGTTTTATTTATATATATATATATATATATACACACACACGCGCGCGCGCGCACACACACACACACACACACACACACACACATTTGTCCCTTTTCTTCTACACGTGTCTTATCTCTATTCCCCTTTGTGGATTTGGATCTTTGAATTCTCTCCTTTTCAGTCATTATTGTCTCAGTTTGTTGCTATGTATGCTGAATGTTCATTACCATCTTGCTATAGCAAATCTCTTCTTATTTTTAAGCTAATAATGCCCTGTTTCTAGTAAGGGTTATACTCCTCTGCTTCTATCAGCCTACTAGTCACCTTATTCCTAACTATGTATTTTTTTTTCATTTTGTTTTAAGTGAGCTGATGACCCCTTTTAGTATTTCCTTTATTACAGGCCTTGTACTGGAGAATTCCCTCAATTTCTGTATGTCTAGAAAAGTCTTTATTTCTTCTTCATATCTAAAGGATTGCTTAGCTGGATACATTATTCTAGGCTGGTAATTCCTTTCATTTAATAGTTTGAATATTTGAATCCACTTTTTCTGGCTTGTAAGGTTAGTGCTGAGAAGTCTGATGATATTCTAATGGATTTTCCTTTATAGGTTATCTTCTTTTCCCTGGCTGCCCTAAATATTCTGCCTTTGTCATTGATTTTTTGATAATTTTAATAAAATATGTCTTGATGAATGCCTTTTTGGGTTGAGATAATTGGATGTTCTATTGACTTCTTGAATTCCAAGCTCCAGCTCTTCCTTAGATTTGGAAAATTCTCGTCAACTATTTGTCTGAAAATGCTTTCGAATCCCTGCTCCTTTTCTTCCCCTTTGAGAATGCCTATTCTTATGTTTCCCTCTCTGATGGTATCAGCTAGTTCTTGTATTTCTCTTTTATTCTTTTTTATTCTTCAGTTTCTTTCTTCTTCCTTCTGATTTATTTCTATATTTCTGTCTTTGAAATTACTGATCCTTTTCTCCATTTGGTCAACTCTATTTCCCAAGCTTGGTATTTCATTTTTCAACTCTTGCAGTGTGTTCTTTATCTCCAGAAGGACAATTTGGTTCTTTTTGAGGGTGTCAATCTCTTTGCTAAAGAACTCATTCTGCTCATTTAGTTATTTTTTCAATTCTTGAAATTGTTGATATGATTTTTCAGATCTCATTGAGTTTTTTCACAAGTGCCATCCTGAATTCTCTCACTTAAGTCACATGTTTCTGTGTTTGTAAGCTTATTTTCTGGAGAGTTTTCTCTTTCTGAGATGCCTTATTGCCTTGGTTGTTCGTGGTGTTTAATGGACTATTTCCTCACCTAGGCATTAATGAAAACATATTCTGCTTTTTTTTTTTTCCAGAAAGAAGATTTATATAAATCTTTGCTGTAGGTGGCATCTAAGCCTCTTGGATCTCACTTCGTATAAAATCTTAATATGTCTTTTTTTTTCCCTTATAGATGTTTAATCACACTTGCTACCCTCAGTCTCAGTTCTTGTCAATGTTAGTGACAGTTTCAGTAACATTTGCTCAGATTCTCCTTGGGCTCCACAGTGTTCCGTCTTGGAGGGTATGGAGGGAGGGGCTCTCTGGGTTGGGAGATGGGGCCTGTGGCTCAGCCTAGGTTTTACAGCCGCAGCTGGTAAAAATCAACTGTTGTTTCTCTGATGTCCCTGCTTTTCTGCCGTCCCTGTTTCTCTGCCTTCTTCCCTGATGACTGGGCATTGCCACTGGCTGCAGGGAGCTCATAGCTCTTCCAGGCAGGGCTGTTCAGGGAACTTGCTGCACCTTTTCCCCTCCCTTTCCTACTACAGGGAGCTCCTGCTATGAGAAGTAGCTTCTTTGTTTCTCCCAGTTCACTGCCCAACACCTGGGTAGATCTTATGCACAGATCCTGCACTCAGAAGGTGGTGTGCAGTTTGGGTGTTTTTTTGTTGAGTTTTAGATGTTCGGCTTGTTATTATTTCAAGAGGAGAGATCTGGGGATGTCTCTCACTCCACCATGTTTCTGATGTCACTTCCTTCTTAATGTTTTTATCTCCCTATTTTCATTCCCTGTCTGTTCTTGCATGTTGTCTACTGTTTCTATTAAAGTTCTTATAATATTAATCACAGTTATTTTAAATTCTCTAATAATTCCACCACCTGTCTATGATTCTGACGTTTGCTTTGTCTCTTAAGACTGTTTTTTTTTTTTCATTTCTTTTGAGATGCCTTTTAATTTTTTATTGAAAGTCAGACATATCATATAGAGAACTAGAAATAGGGATAAATAGGTGTGTTTAGTGTGATATTTTATGGTAATCTGACTAGGAGCTGGGCTGTGTTTAATACTTTTTGCAGCCATAGGTACCAGAGGATTGAAGTTCCTCCAGTATCCTTATTTTGTCTTCTTTTTGACTCTAAGCTTCCCTAAATTCACCTCCTTAGAGAGACTTTGAATCTTGCCACTCTTCCAGCTATAATATCCTATTGTTGAATTGGAACCCTATTAGTGTGGTGATAAAGTGTAAGGGAAAGAAGTATTCTGTAGTCTTCTGATTAAGTGTCTGTCTTTTAATGGGCCTATATCCCTAGGCTGTGACTTTCACAAATGTTTATTTAGTGGTATAACTGTTTCATCCCTCTCTCCCTACTCCCTTCCCTGGTTGCAGAATTCTAAATCAATTTCCTTGAATCCCTGACCCATGTGGACTAAGTTTTTTAGCCCTTTAGGTAAGTTTTTTCACCCTTTGAGTAGAGGGTAATTGAGTGGGAGAAATGCCCTTCTCCAAGTTGATATAAGGCCCTTAAAATATTTTCCCCTAAAGAGTACACCTTTATTATTATAGACTTACAATAATTAGTCTTCCTCTTCCTCTCTCATAGCCAGGAAAGAAGCTTTCTTGGACCTTTACCTTGAGAACCTTATAGGGTTCCAGGAAATAAACCCCAGAAAGTGTGTTCTCCCCTAATGAAAAAAAAAGCCACATACGTTCTCACAATAAATGTCTAGGCATAGATGACTTCACTGGTGAATTCTACTAAGGATTTAAATAAGAAATAAATAAGAATCCTATACAAATGCTTTTAGAAAAATAATAGGAGAAGGAGGAATGCTTCCCAGTTCTTTTTATGATGCCAGTATTATTGTGATGTGCTCAGCCTCCAGCAAGTCATCGTCATTGTCATTACCTGTTTCAGTATTTCCAAAGAGTTTATAGCCCCATTGGCTTCTGTTTCAGGTAGCAGGTCATATCATTGACCCTCTGTATGCACCTGATTCTCTAGATTTTAGGAGGGTGTTTGGCCTTGCAACCTCAGTTCTCTGATGAGTCCAAGGAAAAAACCATTGATTTTTGATTTATCTAGCTTTCTCCTATTATAAGGGTGGGAATGATGACTTCCAAGTTTTTTTCATGTCAGAGCTCAAACCAGGAGCCCACATACAGTAAATGAAATTTTGTAATCCTCTAACTCAAGTAGGCAGATGATATTATCTTCATTTTTCAACTGAGGAAACTGAAATCACATGTAAACAGATAGTTTCTTTTCCCATGATGACATAGTAAGTCAGTCATAAAACCAGGTTTTAAATAAATTCAACTTATATTTCTTTCCTAAATAATTCTAATGCATTCCCTTCCTTCTATGTACTACAGTTACTCTCTAAATTCCTCCTTTGATCACTGATGCCTATTCAATGCCCACTATTTTTCAGGAAAGCTTTAAGTATAATGTTTATAAATCACTTCATACAGTGTCTGAAACAGAGTAATTGCTCAATAAATAATGGAAGTGGTGTCTGTAGCTCTTACTATATAATTTATTTCTCACAATGATTCTGGGTGATGGAGTTCTCCACCTGCCATTTTACACAAGAGGTAGGTGCCACTCCAGGCATTCTGATATAATTGGGCTGGGATGCAGCCTGGGCATTGTAATTGTTAAAAGCTTCTCATGTTATTAAAATATGAAGCCAAGTTGTAGAAGCCCAGCTCAAATGGCATGTTGGTCAGCCCCATCCCGTTGGTGCCATGAAGAAAGAAGGACCTGTTATTGCCAGATTTTTTTTTCTTTTTTTCTAAAGAAGCTGGAAGTTTGAGTTATAATGTTATACTTCTTAATTCATGTTATCTCAATCCCTTTTAAAACAATACATCGACTCCTGGGAGCTCAATCTCAGACTGATACTTAGCAGCCAATGTGTTTGGAATCAAGTTGGAGAGATTACTGTTGCTTGATTGGCTTCTGATTAGATTAGACCAATGGTTCTCAGAGTGTGGTAGGATGGACCTGCAGCAGCAGCATCACCAGGGAACTTGTTAGCAATGCAAATTCTCAGGCCCAGGACCAATATACAGAATCAGACATTCTGGGAGTGGGGCCCAGTATCTATGTTTCAACTAGCCGTCCAGGTAATACAAATGTACATTCAAGTTTGTGAAACTCTGTATTAGATTATCATTACCCCCTTTCTCCTATTCCATGAATAGTTCGCAGTAGCAGAGAGGACCTATGAAAGTGAACAAATAAAACAGTAATCTGAATATCAAGATTCAACTCAGCTATAAGTCTGCAGAAATAGGAGCTGCACAAGAAAGACCCTTCCTTTAAATCTGATTTGAATTGAAATCAGGATAGCTGTGCTGATGTGGTGGACCTTTAATTTGTTCAGGTCCCACCTCTGCTACTGGCATCTTGAATGGACCATTAAATAAGCCTAGTGGATGATCTACATGAAGCCCCTTATCTTTTCAGCTATTTGAACTACAAAGGGAGAAGAAGAAAGAGTGTGACTATGGTTAGCATAGGGAAGATTATGTATGCTATGAGGAATGTAGGCATGAAAAGATGTTTTTACAACTTGAGTAATAAAATATTAAAAGGGATAGTTACATGGAAATGTGTACTCCATATTCTATAGTTTTAGTATAGTCATTTCCTAGATTAATCACGTGCATGTATGCGCACACACACTCATATAAATACATATATGTGGGAAAGTGTGTACGTGGGAAAAGCATGTGGAGTATAAGAATTATGCGTAATTGATGTAAACTTCAAGCCAGAAAATGTTTTAGGGTATGGAATGAAGACTGCTCACAAAATTGAAAAGATAGATTAGAATATTAATTGAGAGCTGACTTAAGGAATATTGCCATTGTCTGCTCACGGCCTGGGGGTGTGATATTGCATAGTAGTTGACTACACAAGCTTTAGATTCAGACAGCCTGGGGTTTGCATTAGCATTTCCATGAAAAGTATTTGGGGCTGTGCAGGTTAAACACTAAGACTAATGCTTGTAGATAGCTTATTTAGGAAAGGCGGAAGCTAGACAAAAATTATAAGTATACAAAGTATTTTTAAAAGGTGAGATTGCTATAGGATTGTATGACAGGGGAATGAATCAGAGTTTGGAAGTAACATGAACTTGAGTAAACTGAGTATTGAAGTATGACAGAATTAACTAAGTCAGTGGCTCTCCATCTTTAGTAAGCATCACAATAGATACTTACCAAAGCATCTTGTTAGAAATGCACAGCTCTGACTACCTCCTGCTTCCCCATCACCAATCTCTAGCCTCTGTCAACCACTAATCCTAAATGGCAACAGATGTTACTTTGAGGCCTTATAGCCAGATCAGCATCCAGTATAATTGTGATGGTGGGTACCTAAACCTATACATGAGGTAAAATAGTATAGAATGGAATACACACACACACACACACACACACACACACATACACACACACCATACACACATATCACACACCATACACACATATCACACACCATACACACACACACCACACTATACACACACATACACACACACAAACATGAGGACAAGCAAAACTAAGGATATCTGAATAAAGTAGATACCGATATCGTGGTGGTGATATTATACAATAGATTGTAAGTGTTACCATTGGGGGAATTTGAGCTAAGTGTGCAAAAGATCTCTATTATTTTTTACAGCTGCATGTGATCTGCAATTATCTGTGTACTTTGCTGGCTTTTCAGGTGATTCTAATAGTCATTCAAGTAGGAGAGCCACTAAGCTAGGTGATTATCGGTGGGGTGGAGTGGAAGAAAGTATCCCAGGCAGGAAGAACAGTACCCGTGTAGGCCAGAGGACAGGGAAATAGCAGATTTAAGATGTAGAAAGCAGACTTTATTACAGAAGAGTAAGCTGGAGAAATGGGTTGCAGCCAATCTGAGAGCCTGATACCTGGAATAAATCCCTCTAGGTCATGGTTCATAATTCTTTTTATATTTTTTGGATTAAATTTGCTAATATTTTGTTGAGAATTTTTGTGTCTATATTAATGAGAGACATTGTTCTATAGTTCTCTTGTAATGTCTTTATCTGGTTTTGGAATTAGGGTAATATTAGCCTCATAGAATGAGTTAGGAAGTCCATCTTCTATTCTCTGAAAAAGATTACAAATGATTGGTATAATTTCTTAAATATTTTGTAGAATTTAGGAGTTAATCCATCTGGGTCTGGTGCTTTCTGTTTTAAATGGTTATTAATTATTGACTCAATTTCTTTAATAGTTATCAAACTATTCAGATTGCCTGTTTCTTGTTATGTGAGTTTTGGCATATTGTGTCTTTTAAGAAATTGGTCTATTTCATCTAGGTTAAAAAATTTGTGGGCTAGAGTTGTTTATATTGCTTCATTGTCCTTTTAATTTCCATAAGATAGGTAGTGATAACCTCTCTTTCATATCTGATATTGGTAATTTGTGTCTTCTTTTTTCTTAATTAGCCTAGCTAGAAGATTATCAATTTTATTAACTTTTTTAAAAAGCTGCTTTTGTATTTGTTGATTTTTCTGTATTGATTTCTTGCTTTTAATTTCATTAATTTCTGCTCTAATTCTTATTATTTCTTTTCTTCTACTTATTTTGGATTTAATTTGTTCCTCCTTTTTTAGTTTTTAAGGTAGATACTTAGAATATTGATTTTAGATCTTTATTCTTCTCTAATATATGCATTCAATGCTATGAATTTCCCTCTAGATATTGTTTTGCTGCATCTCACAAATTTTGATAAGTTGTGTTTTCATTTTCATTTAGTTCACAGTATTATTTAATTTCTCTAGAGATTTTTTTGACCCATGTGTTAATTAAAAGTGTGTTGTTTAATTTCTCTATGTGTATGGATTTTGGTTACTGATTTCTAGCTTAATTTCATTGTTGTCTGAGAACAAATACTGTATAATTTTCATTTTTTAAAATTTGTTCTGCTGGGTTTAATGGCCCAGAATGTGGTCTACCTTAGTGAATATTCCATGTGAGCTTGAGAAAAATGTGTATTCTGCTGCTATTTGATGAAGTAATTTTATTTTAGACTTTAAATAAATCTGGCTTTTCTGTGGATGTGTTAATTAGAGGTTAATCCTTTTAGATGATGAGCACAAGATTATAAAGTATCTCTCTGAGGGAACTTGTGCTGTGATGGATGTTGAGAAATAAGTAAAATATATTCTATTCTCATAGTTGTTAAACCTTGCTCAATCAATTCACCTGCTGTTTGCTAGAAAAGACCAGCTAATCACTGGACTTTTGAAAGATAGTTACACTTTGGTTCATTTAAGATGAGTGTTTCTTCTATGTCACAGCCATAATTGTTATCTTAGACTTTTAAATAATCATTAAAAAATGTGTATTCTGCTGGTTTGGGATGAAATGGTCTATAGATGTCAGTTATATCCAGTTGACATATAACCAATGTTGTTGAGTTCAACTATATTTGTACAGATTTTCTGCCTGCTGGATCTGTCCATTTCTAAGAGAGGGATGTTGACGTCTTCAACTATGATAGTGGATTCATCTATTCCTATTTCTATTCACAGTTCTATTAGTTTTTGCCTCATAGTTTGACACTCAATTGTTTGGGACATACATGTTAAGAATTATTATGTCTTTCTGGCTATTTATTGGAAGAAGTCCAAAACATTAACTTGTAAAGATAAATGCATCCCTGTGTTCATAGCAGCATTATTTACAATAGCCAAGATATGAAAGCAACCTGTATCCATCAATAGACAACTGAATAAAGATATGATACATATGAATACAACTGAATACTACTTAGCCATAAGAAAAAATGAAATCTTATCACTTGTGACAACATGGATGGACCTAGAGGGTATTATGCTAAATGAAGTAAGTCAGACAGAAAGACAAATACCATATTAACTCACTTATATGTGGAATCTAAAAAACAAAATAAACAGAACAGAAACGGACTCATAGATACAAAGGACTAATATTTACCAGATGACAGGGATGTTGGGGGACTCAGTGAAAAAGGTGAAGGGATTAAGAAGTACAAATTGGCAATTACAAAAAAGTCACAGGGATATAAAGTATAGCATAGACAATATAGTGTATGATATTGCAACAACTATTTATAGAGTCAGGTGGGAACTAGACTTATGAGGGGATCACTTTGCAAACCATATAAATGTTTAACCACTATGCTATATACCTGAAACCGATATAATATTGAATGTTAACCATAATTGCAAAAAAATAAAATAAAGAATTGTTATGTCTTCTTGGAGAACTGACACCTTTATCTGTATGTAATGCCCTTCTTTATCCTTGATAACTTTTTTTACTATGAAGTCTGCTCTGTCTGAAATTAAGATAACTACTCTTTGCTTTCTTTTGATTATTCTTTGCATAGTGTCTTTCTCCATCCATTTACTTTTAATCTATGTCTCTTTATATTTAAAGAGGGTTTCCATAATGAGGCATCACCTCACACCTATTAAAATGACCATCATCAAAAAGACAAGAGATAACACACACTGATGAGGTAGAGGAAAGGAAACCCTTGTACTATTGGGGCTGTAACTGATGATATAGGCACTATGGAAAATAGTACAGTAGATCATCATGAAATTGAAAATAGAACTACTATATAATACAGCAATTCTAGTTCTGGAAATATATCCAAAAGTCATGAAAAACCTAACTCTAAATGATATCTGCACCTCCACGTTTTTGAGCAGCATATGTACAATAGCCAAGACATAGAAACAATCTAAGCATCCATTGAAGAGAAATGGATAAAGTTGTGGGGTATATATTTACACACACACACGTGCACACATGCACACAATGGAATATTATTCAGTAATAAAAAAAAAAACAAAGAAATCTGTCATTTGCAACAACATGAATAAAACTTGAGGGTATTATGCTAAGTGAAATAAGTCAGAGAAAGACAAATACTATATGATCTCACTCATGTAAAATCTAAAAAAAGAAAAAAAAAGGAAAAAGAGACCAGATTTGTAGTTATCAGTGGTGGAGAGTGGGGAGAGAAGGAATTGGAGGAATGTGGTCTGGTCAAAAGTTATTAACTTCTAGTTATAAAATAAATAATGTAATGTATACCATAATGACTACAGTTGACATTGCTGAATCACACATAAGAAAGTTGTTAAGAGAGTAAACACTAAGCATTCTCATGACAAGAAAAACTTTTTTTTTTTGCTTTTTCTTTTTATTGTATCTATATAAGATGAAAGATGCTAACTAATTATGGTAATCATTTCACAATATATGTAAGTCAAACCATTAAACTATATACCTTAAATTTATACAGTGATGTATATCAATTATATCTCAATAAAATTGGAGAACAAAAAAAGTGGATTTCTTATAAATGACATACAATTAGGTTGTGCTTTTTGATCCACTCTGACAATCTCTGTTTTTTAATTAATGCAGACAATTGATGTTCAAAGTGATTATCGATACAGTTGGATTAATACCTACTATACATTACTGCTTTCTTCTTGTTGGTCTTCTTTGTTTCCATTTTTATCTTCCACTCTTTTTCTGCTTCTTATGGTTTTAATTTAGTATATTATATGATTCCATTTTCTCTTCTTTCTTAGCATATTGGTTATCCTTCATTTTTAAAACCTGTTTTTAGTCATTGACCTAGTTTGCAGAGTACATTTACAACTAATTCAAGTTCACTTTCAAATAACACTATACTACACAGTTAGTGTATCTTCTAATAACAAAAATAATGCTAATATCTCCTTGTTTCTTGCATTATTGCTGCCTTTTATTTCACTTATATATATATAAGGATATGTAGAATATATATACCTATATAAGAACACATAAACATACATAATCGAATACACTGTTGGTACTATTATCTATTGGATCAATTATTAAGAAAAATAAGATTTATTTTATCTTCACTTGTTTGTTCTTAGATGCTCTTCCTTTTTTCATGTAGATCTGAATTTCTGACCATTTTCTTTCTCTCTAAAGAATTTTTTATAACATTTCTTGCAAGACAGATCTACTGGCAACAAATTCCCTCAATTTTTGTTTGTCTGAGAGTATTTTTCCTTCATTTTTAAAGATTAACTTCACAAGGCACAGATTTCTACGTTAGTGTTTTTTGCTTCCCACACTTCAAATATTTCACTTTACTCTCTTCTCACTTGCATGATTTGGAGGAGAATTTGAATGTAATTTTATTCTTTGTTCTTCTATAGATAAAGTCCCCCACCACATCCCTCATCTCGGGCTTCTTTCAGAATTTTTTCTTTATCTTCGATTTCTGTAGTTTTAAGATGGCATATGTCTATACGCATGTGTTTTATTTTTTTGTTTTTTGGCATTTATCCTGTTTACTTTTTTTCTGAGTTTCCTGGACCTGTAGTTGGCATTGGATTTTTTTTTTTTGAGGAAATTTTCAGTCATTATTTCAAATACTTCTTCTGTTCTTTTCTCTCTTTTTCTGATATTCTCATTATGCATATGTTCTACATTTTATAATCGTCCCACAGTCCTTGGATATACTGTTCTGTTTTTTTTATTCCAGTCTTTGTTCTCTTTACTTTTCAGTTTTCAAGTATTCTATTGATATATCCCCTAGCTCAGATATTCTTTCCTCAGCCATGTCCAGTCTATTAATGAGCCTGTCAAAGGCATTTTTCGTGTATATTACAGTGCTTTTTATCTCTAGCATTTCTTTTTGGTTCTTTTAGGATTTTCATCTTTCTGCCTACATTGTCCTCTGTTTTTACATGCTCTCTACTTTGTCTGTTAGAGCCCTTAGCATATTCATCATAGTTGTTTTATATTCCTGGTCTAATCATTCTAACATCTCTGCCATGTCTGTTTCTGACTGTGTTTGGCCTTTTGTTATGACTTGTGCTTTTTTTTTTTTTTTTTTTACTTGACAGCTGGACATGATATACCGGGTAAAAGGAACTGATTTAAATAAGCCATTAGCGATGTGGTGGTGAGGTGTATGTGTGGGGAGGCGGGGGTGGGGAACGACATTCCATTGTCCTATGATTACATCTTAGTATTTTAGTGAGCCTATGACTCTGAACTGTGAAATTCACAAGGATTTTTCATTTTTTTCTCCCTCTTGGGTGGGACAAACGGCTATAGTGGGCTGGAGTTAGATATTTCCCTCCTCTAGATCAGTTAGGCTCTGATAATACTTTAGCAGGTTAGGCTCTGATTAATTATTTTCCCCTGAGGGTAGACCTATTTAAGAAAGCCAAGTGCTCTGGCTTAGTATTTCAAAATGGCTGCTTTTCCTCACCGCCTGCCACAAGCCCCAGAGGATTTCTCTCCACGTATTTACTGTGGGAACCTGGTCAAGCTCCAAAGGTAAATCTCACAATAATATCTGGGTTCATATGATCAGGTCTCCCTAGGGTTTTCACTCTCAGAGATGTCTGTACTGAGCTCCGGAAACTTGTCAATTATAGTTAAGATTTTCTTATTCTAGCGTCACATACTTTTTAAAAAAAAAAAAACCTTAAATCATTCTAATATCAATCTAGAGTTGAGAACCAACGTAGAAGGGCAATAGAAAGCTACTAAAAGTTTTTAAGCACAGACATGGCGATCAGATTCTTGTTTTGCAATCACTTTATATTTAGTGAGAAAATAGATTGGATGAGGACAGAGAACAAAGAAGGAAATAGGAGACTAATGCAGTTATGGGAGTGAATAGTCTTAGTGGTGTCTTACAAAAGGAAAATGACAGAGGGGATGACTATGTAAATTTTAAAGTTTTATAACTGGTAAGACTTAATAGTTGGTTGGAATGAGACTGCAGGAGAGTTTTTGAGACCCAGGAACCAAGGAGTATGGAGAAGTCTGATGGCCAAAATTATTCTAAAGTTGACAGTGGCGCTTGACTCATCAATAAAGAAAATAGTGAGAAAGATTCACTTGTGACCAGCAAAGTCCAGAATCAGATTAAAGAGACCAGGATGCCACCACTGAGGCCTCCGACTCTACACCCAGAAGCCAACACAGTGTTTTAAGGGATTTGGACTGTGCCCAGGGGAGTCTTGATTCTATTGCTTTCCCTAAATTGACAGTATGGTGAAAGTGTTCTGTTAGCGAGGCTTGTTAAGAGGTAGGGTACCCAGTGGAATGGAGGGAGGATAATTAGAAAAGGGAAAACTGAAAAAGAAGAGAACTGTGAGGGAGCTAGTTATAATGATGAAGGTGTGGAGTAATTATAGGCCAGAGTGATAGCAGTGGGAATGGAAGGAAGTGGACAATTATAAGTGAAGTTATAAGGGAAAAATCAGCAGAACCAGATGGCTTATTGAAAGTAGAAAGTCATCTAGAAGGAGGAGGTCAAGAAGGCAAAGAATAATGGTAGGATTGGGGCTGAAAACAGGATGCTAGGATGGGGAGCAGGTTTGGGCAGAAAGATGAAGAGTCTGTTTTGGGGTGTGTTTAGTTGGAGGTGGTAGTGAGAACAATTTAAATGTTGCTTTAGATAGCAGATAGAGAAGAGGCATGGGATGGTGGCTGAAGGATATACTGAGGGCAACTGCCAAGGCCAGAATGTACCCAGGTAGGATTCCTGGGTTTGGTGTTGCTTATGTTCAGTATTGGTCTAGTGCACCATGAACTAGAGTAGGGCTCCCCAAGAAAAAAATGAACCTTTATTATAAGACTTCTGAACAGTTGCAGGATGGAAGATGTGGCAAATAAAAAGAGGCTGCCATTTATAATGTAGGTTTTCAATGAAGAAATATTAAAGTAAATGCCAAAGAACTCTAGATGCTAACTAAATGTTGATGTGGGGGCTGGTTCATGGTGCTTCTCATCTGCTATTTTTTCTCATTGTAGCAAAACACAAGATTTGGTCTTTCAGTTCATGTATTAGCAAAGTACAGCCAGTAGGCCAAATCCAACCCATTCTTGTTTTGGTGGATTAAGTATTAGGGCAACACAGCCCTGCCCATTCATTTACATGTTATTTCTGGCTTCTTTTGTGCTATAACAGTAGAGTTGATTAGATACAACAGAGATGACTTGGGCCACAAAACCTATAATATTTGCTTTTTGTACTTAGCAAAAAATACTTGCTGACACATCCTCTAGTTTATTATTGTCTATACTAATATGTGGCTTGCAAAGTCTTTAATAACCCTACCAGTTACCTCCATTGCCAACACCCTTATATCCATCTTTTCAGTCTCACCCAACACGCTCTTTGCTATAAACAATCTTTTTTAAAGTACCCTGCATGTAAACCCCTCAACCTGTCTGCAAAGAGCATGTAGCTGTCCTCTAGAATTCACTCACTCTTTTTCTTTTTAAGTGGAGTTGACCCCAGTCCTTTGCCATTGTTACTAATTTAGAATCAACTTTTGACCTATTGGGGAAGTCTGTGTTCGAAACAGACATTTTTTCTTCTCTTGCATATGAGTGTAGAAGACTTTAGCCCAGGAGCTGCTGAGAGATCCCAAACTAAGAAAGGAGGAAGAATGTTGAAAAAATTTTAGGGAGATTGAGCCATGGTTTCTAAACTATCAGAAACTTCAGCTGTACCTAAATCCTGCCCAACCTCAGGGTTCTATGATTATGTGAACAAATAATATTCTTCATCATTTAAGTCAGTTTGGACTGGGAACATAATGAGTCCTAAGTTACTAGTCCTAGAATAATTATCAGTTTCGTCAAGTGATGAGACTGGGGGAGCTGCATATCCTAAGCAGTGATTACTAGAAGAGCATGTGACAACTTCACTTGAAGGCAGCCTTGCAGGGCTTTTCCTGAGCTCAGCTCTCATTCTATCTTTTTTGGCCTCCATCCTTTTATACTGACCAGATTTGTAGCTGGCCTCTATCCCCCAATGTCCTAGATGCTGGGGTTTGTTCTGGTTAGTGTTTGGATGTTCCTTCTCCTGAAGGTTGGTCAATTTAGCAACAATCTTCATTGTTCAGGTCCTTGGTCCTCTTATGCAATTAAAATGTCTTTGTTAATCTGTGATTGTAAGGAGCTGCAACTAACCCTGGCAGTTTACTGTAGAAGGGTTACAGTATAGCTCATATGATGAAGGGAAATGTATAATCAGAACTTGGAATGGACAGAATCCTGGCAACTCTCAGAGGTTGGTAAGCAGGAATGAGTGGACATTCGCTTTGGGGTCCAGCTGCTGAGATGAAGCCACTCTAATTCATTCAAAATCCAAGTTTTCAGGAGAGAAGAGACTGGCCCAGTGTGGGTTACATGTTTTCCCATCGGCTACAAGAAAATAAGGGACGTTTATGGACAGACTACTTAGGACTATATGCAGTGGGGAATGGGTTATCCAAATGAAAATCATGGTATCACTACCCAGAGAAAGAAGGAAGGGTGACTCACAGGAGAACAACTTGTTGCCTGTTATCAAACTGCATGGATGCATAGAGGCCGTGTTCAGTGACCCTTGTCACTTGAGTCAGTGATTTTCAAACTTTAGCGTGCAACGAGCTTATTTGGAGGGCTATTATAACACAGATTGCTGGGCTCTTCTCCTGGGGCTCTTCACCTAGTTTTTGTTGCAGTAGCTGTGGGGTAAGGACCTGAGATTCTGCATTTCTAGTAAATTGTTAAGGCGATGCTGATGCTATTTGTCTGGGACCAAGACTTCGAGTCTCACGATCTTATACAAATAGTACTTTTTTGTAGACTGTAAATTTTTATTTCTAGCAGTAATGCATCAATATTTTGCTCTGAAAAACTTGAATTCGTTACATTTCTTGTTATAACTTATAGCTGTTAACTGTCTTTAACTTGTGAATGATAGCAGATGTGACAAGGGCTATCTTTTAAATTGTCTTTGAATACACCTTACCTAATCTCCTTGAGGGAGTGCTGATGTCTTTACCCGATTATGTTCATGATAAAACCTAGAATTAAAATCAAATCTTATAGTGTATTAGAGTCTATTTTTTTTTTTGACAACTGCAGTCAAATTCTAAATAACTACAGAAGATAGGTCATTCTGAAAGTGCTTTGGCATCTTACATCTGATGAGTTTCCCTTCAACCAGCCAGAGTCTTTGCTTTTGCTTGTAGGAAGAGAGAAACAAGTGGTGAAGTTGAAAGTGCTACAGATGTTAGTAGTAAATTTTTAATTGATTTTTCAATTTATAGAAAATATTCATAGTCCAGGAAGAATGCTGGACTTACTCTGATGATGTCATCTGTTGAAGATAATGCCCAGAGAGGGTAAATAGCTTGACCCCAAATCATAGAACATTAGTGTCAGAAGTAGAACAGGATTCCACGTCTCTTGATTCTCAGCT
>CM053507.1:45460528-45558761 GCA_028627145.1 Eidolon dupreanum
ACATCATTACATCACCAGTTTGTGTATAGTCTTCTATTTCCTTGTCATCATCTGAAATTATCTTGTTTGTTTTGGCCTTTCTTCATAGAAATGTATTAGGATTAGATTCTCATTCTGTCTTGTTTGCTGATGAATCTCCAATGCCTAGAGCAGTGCCAGGTTGATAGCAGACACTCAGTAAATATTTTGCATCAATGAATATATTTCACACAGGCATTCCTCACATATTTAGTTTTCTAATCGTATTATACTGAGGCTTATGTTAAAATTTACTCTCAGAGGGTCTATAATGGTAGTGGGATTAAAACTTACTCTCAGGGTGTCTATAATGGGAGCTAGTAGGATGTGGTTTACCTAGCATGTGTGATAGATTGCTGGGAAATGCCATCTTGGGGGATTAAATCAGCTTCCCCGGGCGCACAAAGCCTGTCATGATAACTGCAGTGTGCACACATACCTAATATCCCAAGTGGGTCATGTCACATTTTGTTTTAGTCTAAAGTCCCTTCTGCTGCACTCTCTGCTGTTAAATCTTGGGAGGCTGGGGAAATATTTTAAAGATATTAACTCTTTGAGACAGGGCTTTGGATTTTCCATGGAACTCATTGTCTGTGACACTCTATCCCCAGGTAATGTTGTTTGTTTCTTGTGTGTTGAGAAAAAAATCCCATGGTATGACTTGTCCTAGGCAAGAACATTAAATGCTGGGGACTGAGTCTGCTTTTTCTACCAGCTGAATGTTCCTGACAATATGTTTCTTCTTTGGAGTACCCAACTGTCACCTTCTCTTTCCAATCTTCTTCCAGAAGAGATGTAGTATGGTAGTTGAGAATCTTCACTTTGGAAGCTGACTTCCAGAGTTGGCATACAAGCTCCATGGCTAATCATCTATGTAAATTCAGGCAAATCACTTAGCATTTATGTGCTTCAGTGATAGCACCTACCTTGCAAGGTAATGTAAGAATAAATGATCTAATATAATCTCTGGGACCAGAGCCTACGCATATAGTAAGCACTACATATATATTAACCGATAATATTATTAGCATCCATTTGGGGACAAAATTGGAAAAATCAATTTTAGATCTAAAGTTGATTATCAGATTCTCATAGTAAGGTCATTAATAATTATTAATTTCAATAATGATAATACTTATGGTTGACAATTGCTTACCTTATAGTAGACTGCATGCTAAAGCACTTTATTCCTACCAACTGAATCCTTTTCACAACCCCTATGAAATAGACAGATCATTGTCCTTTTACAGAGACAATCGAGGCTCAGATAGGTTAAGAAACTTGCCCAAGTTTGCACAGATTGTAAGCTGGGATTCAAACCTATGCAAGCTAAGCCAATTCCCCACCTAATTCTACCTCTGACTACCCATAAAAAACCCACAAAATATCATAAGGTAAAAGTCACATAAGATGAGAGACCACTCTTACTGGTGATGTCATTTCTGTAGAATGCTGGTTAACTTACCTTTGTGTAGGATTTAGAGGAGCTTGTGAAACATTTCCACATATACATTCTCATCCACTGCAGCATTTTGGTCTAATCCAGTGGCCCCGAGGCCAAGTCCTATACTATCTGACAATGCAGTGCTGACATACTTGCAATGGCTTATTGATTTGAATTACTCTAATTACTCTTTCAATCTCTGAGATTTTGAGAATGCTGAAATAGAATTTTATAATTTAAAACAACATTGTTAAAATGTTTATAAACTTAAAATATGACTATAAAGGGGAAGTTTAAGCTACTTAGAAGGACAAAACATTTTTGGGTGCTTTAGAGAATTCATTACCTATATCCAGTTAATATTTTATAGAAATCATTTTAAAAACTATTAATTAAGCAGAATCTTTAACTAGATCCTAAGTCTACTTCTTGGCCTTGGCCACAGTCTAATATCATATGCTATAGAGCCATGTTTTGTAAAAGGCTGCTTAACAGAGATTTCAGGTAGAAAAATTAATATAACTTTGTAAAATGTAACATTAAACAGATTTCCTTACTTAGATCTTTTCAGAGCCTCTGTTGTGTTAACATGTACTATGATACTCTGAAAAGAAATAAAGCATACAACCTCATAAGTTTATTTGACCACAGAACCCTCAGAAGGAAACTTGGCAAACTATAGGCCCAAGGCCAAAATCAGCCTGTGGCCTATTTTTGTGTAGCCTGGAGCTACTAATGTTTTTTACATTTTGAATGGGTTGTCAAAAGGAAAGAATATGTAACAGGCTGTATAAGGATTATCAGGCTTAAAGTATTTACTATCTGGCTTTTCATTGAAAACTTTATTGAACTGAATTCTGTCTTCAGACAACAGCGTCATTGCTACCATTACGGTAGCTTGTCTTTAAAATAGCTGCAACGAATTCCTCCTCTCTAATACATGTAGGCGAATCTCTCATCAAATGGCAATGTCTGTTCTCCCACTTACATCTGGGCTGGCTTTGGAGTTCTTTGAACAATAGACTGTGGTGCCAGTGACATTATGGCAGTTTTGGACCTAATCATTGAAAAACTGCAGTGTTCATTTTAGTCTCTTGATATCCTGAGGCACCATGTAAAAAACTGAACTACGCTGCTTCAGAGATTACGTTGATATACTGTAAGGCTACTTGGAGAGAGTGACCTAGTTGATACCAGCTTTCTAGCCATCTGCATCGAGGTACCAGGTGTGTTAGTGAACCTACACAAACCCAACAGACCAGTCAAGATGCCAGTGGAATTGTAACCCTAGCTGATACCACATGGAGCAAAATAATTGGCCAGATGAGCCTCGTATGAATAGACCCACATGACCTTGAGATATAATAAAATAGTTGATATTTTAAGCTACCGAGCTTGGGGGTAATGTGTTGCATAGCAATAAGTGATTGAAACAATCCTCATGTTCATCCTCATCATTGCCATCATCATTCTGCAATCTCACAGTTGCATCCCCCATGACACTCACTTTGAGAAAATCTGATTTTGAAAATATAACACTGTCCTCACAATTTAGTATTTTTATTCATTTATGTACACCCACAAATGACATAAATTAGTGAGATATATCCTAGTAATATAATTATTTTACCAGCACCATCATACAAAGAGGACCAAGATGTAATATACCTACAAAGACAAGATAGTTCAAACCTCTGAGCCCATTAGCCTCATATCCTCAACCACATCTTGCAGTCTACACTACTGCCTAGGAATGTAGATTTCAAAGGTAGCTAAACCTCTGCTATCTAGTCATAGCAGAATCTCTTCAGAAAGTTATAAGATTACAGCATCAGGAGGAAAACAAAAATCTCTACTTATATACCAAAGCCAAGCACATACCAGACGCTCAGTGATGGTACCTCGTGGATGTTAATTTCAAACTCAGAGAGGTATCATTCCCTTATTCCTAGATGTTTTATATTTTCTCCTATTTTTCATGATTCTGCTACATAAATCCTATATAAGCAAGAAGGTACCCCGATAGTTCGCTTTCACTTATCGTACTCTTGATTACAGGTCTTTAACATCCCCACTGTCTATATAACATCTCATTTGTTTATCTGTGCATGTCTGCTCTTCCACAATTTAACTGAAACTTATTTCTCTATCTGTTGCCTGAAATATGTCATGGAATTTTCCATTTCTGGAACACTCCACATCCTCTCAAGACTAGTGGCTTTGCACATGCTGTTCCTGCTTCCCTGAATGCATGTATCTGCTTTTCCACCTAATACACATCTTCTCACTGTGGTACCTCTAACTCCTGATTCATCTCCTCCACAGAGGGCATTGGTCTGCCTGTCCAGATGTGTGTACCTCTGGACATGTATACAGTACTTACTACATTTGGTCAAAATGCTTCTTATAGAAATAAGTTTTGCTTCTCTAAGCCCCAGGTTTTTCTGTTTCATTTTTCTTTTTTAAGCTAGGAAATGAGAATACTATTGCCTACCTGTAGGTTTGTTGTAAGGATTGAACAAAATGTAGTATATATATAGGCACCTGGCACCTGTAAATCCTTGCTGTCCCCACTTTCTGCTTGTTTATGGATAGCTGTTATGCCCTTCTACAGCTCCTCCATCACACTCTTTGCTGCTTACAGGCAGACAGTGTGCCTTTCTTACTGTCCTATACAGTGCCTGACAAAGACCAGATGCTCCGTAGCTAAGTGTTGAATGTATTCTTTCTAATCTTCTTACTTATCCTAGCTAGTTACAGTTTTTTGGTTAGGACATCTACCCATAGAGGGAAATATTTAAGTGTAAAGAAAACAGAGCTTCAAAAGGCCTCTTTTAGTTTTTAGGACATAATAATATGCAGAAAAAAACATTCTACATGTGGTCATTTGCTTGTCTCTATTACTGGTGACTGTGCCTAAGGCCATTTCTGCTGTGAGTTATGCTTTGTTGGAGGAGAGCCAAGGACAGATCTGTGCCCAGTCCTAGTTTTTCCCCAAAATGACTTAGTGCCTTCCTTGCAGTGAAGGGACAGTGGAAACATAATGAACTCACATTGCTTGCAAGTGCCAAATTTAAGAATCTTCATTTTGACTTATCCTCGTTTACTGTGTGTCTCCCACCTACATGGTATATATTAAAAAACATTGAAATACAACTCCATTTAGATGCTCTTGCCTTACTTGTTAATTGATTTGAGAGTGCTATGTCCTTTTTAAATGTAATTTATTGTGAACTTAGCTGAAGTTTTATTTATAACAGTTGGTTTTCATCATCATGTGAAATGACTTAGAGTGGACAGCAGTGAGAGACAGTTGGTGATACAAGCTGGATTTGTGTGCAGAAGGCTCGTAGTTTACATAGGCTTTCTAGTCCCTTAACATCTTTCAAGGAGGCGTGGTTGGACCCTATAGCATCTGGATGTGCCTTATGTGGCTGTGTAGAAGCAGAAGGATCCTACTCTCTGTCATACCCTCTTTAATGAACCAGGAATGAGAGGGGTCTTATAGAGCCAGAGATAGCCAAATTGAACTCTAGGCAGCAGAAGCTTAAGTGCCAGATATGTAGGCAAGTTTTAGGAAATACCAGTTTCTCAGACCTAGGCCAAAATATCGTGTAGCAGGGAGGCCCATTAAAGTAAGATGTCTGCTTGACAAACCACAGTTCTGGGGAAGTGAGTTTGGCTGTGGCCCTTCTAGGTGAGATGGGAGAGCCATCATCCCAGAATGCTTATTGCCAAGCAACCCAGAGAAAGAATCCGGGTCATTCATTGGACAGTCCTGCTTGTCTCCACATGCATTTTTGTGGTTATAACACTCCGTCATTTGTATTTGTAAATCTAAAGTAAGTCAGTCAGTGAAACATCTCTGATCCTGTAAAAGTACATCAGAAAACTCAGTTCAAATGGCCTGTATACAGATGAATAAAATAAGAATTTTAATATTTTATACCTGAAAAGATACCATGAAAGGGTAAGTAATAGGGATGGATTTGGAGAAGAAATCTCAATCTTTAAAGCCCTTTTTCTCATTTTCTTTATTTTTATGGTCCACAGCTATTGTAGTGCCTTCAATTTCTATGATGTTGGCACAATAGTTTATAGATATGGATTGTTTTGGATGTCTTATAAAGCAGGAAGTTATTTCTAGTAGTAGAATATATATCGTTGCATCACTACTCGCCTCTGTAAATCAGCTAAGATGATAGCGGGAAGGGATGTCAGCTCTAAATGTGGTGCCCTGTAGTACACAGTGTCGGTACTTTACTCGTATTCTCTGGGCCCTGCCATGTAGCATGCCCTGACTTCAGCTGCCAGCGTCTACTTCTCTGTGTGAGGAATTTTTCTAGTGGCCAAAGCCACTATGCTCCTGGGCATGGCAGACAGTAGTACCAGAAAATAAATGCCTCCTGAGACCAGCCCTCAACCAATTAATGATGGACTCCCCTTGCCTCTGCTGGGATAATTGTAAGGTACAACTCTATATTGGTCCTCCTAGTTTCCTAGTGAGATGATGTCTAATTATTCCCAGAGGTAACTTTCTTTTGTCTGCCCGTTCATGTCTGTTTTTCTCCTTCATTCATTACTGGATTTTCTCCCAAGTAGACTATTTCTCTTATTATTTTCTCAATATTGCTACTGGAGGAAAACAAACCAAGACATGCTCAGTGAAAAATTATATCTGAGGGCCCATATGTTTTGGAAAAGAGCACAGAATCTAAAGAAATTAAGTGGAAAAGTCTCATGAAAAATGGTGTGAGTAGGATACCGATCTTGAGAGGAAATCCAGGAACTTTCACTAGGGGCCCCAGTATACCCAAAATATATCTAGCTGTGAAAGTAGAAACTTTGTGTTGCCTGATGTTGCTTTAAGGACATCTTCCTTCTCAGGATCTGGCTCTCAGCTTGTAAAATCGCCTGGACCTTTCTTGAGGGGCAGGGTACTACCTTTCTAACATTAAAGAGGGTCAGAGCTAGGCTACAGTTTGCACTTCCTTTCCTGTCCCTCTTCATCTCTCCTTCTGTTTCCAAGGTCCACATGGTGGTGGAATGGAGGTATAATAAACATCTTTTAAAGAGGCCACATGCCTGCTATTGGAAAAGTTAAAGAACTTTAACTTGCGTTTTGATATTTGAACCTACTGAGAGGGGTGTAGAATTATAGAAATTCAGTTTTAAGAGCAACCTTGAGGATCTTGGAGTCCAAAGACCCATCTCATACCATCATATCTCTCTGATGTGCAGTTGTTTAGGAGACAATCAGTAAATATTTTCTGTTCGAATTAAGTGTCCTTCTGACAACCTTGAACACAGCTAATAATTGAGAGATGATGCCTTTTCAGGGCAATCTCCTTCATCCTCACACATCCTCACATATGCTAATCAATCTTTCCTTCTGCTCTTTTATGGCTTCAGTTCATCCATTCCACTTCTTAAAGCCCTAAAAAAGAGAATCAATGCAGATCTACCCTTCAGCTCATTCCCTTTACTCTTCTGTTTTTCAAGAAATGCATCCATTATTCTTTCAGGGAGTCTTTCACATGATTGGCTCGTGAATCTTGTTTGGTTACTGCTTGTGAATAATTTTCATTGTATCTCTCTAAGCAGAACTCTTTATATTTAATTTGTCTTCAAGTGTGGCTCCAAGTACAGAGTGTAATATACTAACCAATCCAGTGGTCTATAAAATGATATTGAGGTGTAGAAGTCTGCTGAAATATGGACAGCGCTGCACCTCTGTGACTGTTAGGGCACAAATTATACACTGCCTTTTCCAACAAGCCACTAATTATGCCTGAACATTTGGCAATATGAGTCTTGTGGGAGTGGATCAGTTTTTAGAAGCAACTAGATAATGTGCAGAGGTAGGTGTAATTAGTAAGGTGAATAGTAGCACTTTTCGCTACTAAAGATAAGGCTTTACTCAAATAATTGATTTGTTTTTATTTGGTGACTTTAAAAGAGGTTTCTAGTCAGAAGCATAGGCCTTCTCTAAATTCTGTCTGCCTTCTTAGAGATGACTAGGGGCTAAAAATGGCTATCTCAACCACATGCTACTTAACTGTTTATTATTTTTAATTATATGCATAAATTAAAATAAAATAAAGCTTTTGGTGTTCATGACTCTTACTGATCACCCCCCACACCTGACCTCTTGCCATCCCTACAAAGTCCTCTGAGTTCTGACAGCTGAAATGCATTGAAAGTAGTGAACTTGGGGGTTGATGATTGAGGTGACAAACGCATCTTATATCCATGCTCCCCCCTCCCTACTGGCTTCTTTTTGTCAGTTTTTCTAATATGTACAGTAGTAGATGACTGTTATTAAAATGGCTCATGACTTCTTATTGATCAGTCTTTCTGTCATGCAATGCTTATTCTTTTCTTGCTAACATGCAAAGAAGTTTTGAAGTTAAACTTAGTTCTTGATGGGACTTTAGGCAGAAGAGAAAGCCTGGGTTTGATGTGAGGGATGAGGAATAGGAAGATATCAAGAACGATGATGAAATCCTAGCTTGTGCATGGTGGAACCATTCACAGAAAGAGAACACTGAAGAAAGATCATGTCAGGCATGACACTGATGAATTAAGTCTTGGGCATGTTGGCTCTGATGGACCAAGAACTATGACGTATGTATTTGGATATATTCTAAACATTAGAGGAAAGATCTCAATTGGAAAAAGAAATTTGTAAATCATCTCTAAATAGGCGATAATGTATATGATCATTTAGGGATATAGCAGAAGAGTGGGGAGAACAGAGGCCCTTAAACCAGTCCTTGATGTATTTTCATATTTATTGGCTGAGTAGAGAAAAATTAATTCATAGAAAAAATCAGAGAAAGATAAACAAGGGTAGGAGGAAATCCAGGAATGAGAAGCCAAGTTAGAACCTTAAATAAAACACCCTTTGTATTTAGACTGAGGCCTTTGATAAACTGAGTGATGTCATCCTAGTTGGGCAATGAAAAACCCCAGGCTTTTGTTTAAGTACTGCAGTTCCAAAATCAGCTCTAAAATCTAATGTTAAAGAGAAATTTCCTGGCTATATAGACTATGGCAACCTCATTTGAATTAAAATGAAAGTTACTGTTTATGATTATGTTGAACTAAGATGACCTTTGTTATTTATGAATTCTGTGAATTTAGGA
Organism: Eidolon dupreanum; assembly: GCA_028627145.1. Classification (NCBI taxonomy): domain Eukaryota; kingdom Metazoa; phylum Chordata; class Mammalia; order Chiroptera; family Pteropodidae; genus Eidolon; species Eidolon dupreanum. Next base: position 45,469,139 of record CM053507.1, read on the forward strand.
ATTTATTAACTTTCTGCCTACCCTTCTCAAATTATACTGGCCATTCCTCTGCTCAAAAGCCTCTCAAGGCCCCCTTTTGCTTGTAGTATGGCTCTATTTTATACAGCCTTTGATAAGCTGCTGCTCCTGTTTCTTGCCTTCCTCTCAGTAGTTCTCCTAAATAACTGCTATGTATGGGCAATACCCTTACTCCATCAATTTGTTCTTCTATTCCTTTTGCTAGGCATACATTTGTTTTTATATTGATGCTGTGAACAAATTACCAGAAATGTAGTGGCTTAGAACTACACAAATTTGTAATTTCATAGTTCTGTAGGCCAGAAGCCACAACCAGGTCATCTGCTTGGGGTCTCATAGGCTGAAATCAAGGTGTTGGAAAGGTTGTACTCCTTTCTGAAGGCTCTGGAAGTGAATCACTTCCAAGTTCATTCAGGTTGTCGGCCAAATTTAGTTCTTTGTAGTTGTAAGAGTGCAGTCTCCATTTGCTCCCTGTCAGCAGGTAACCAGTCTTTGTTCCTAGAGGCTTCCCACATTTCTTCCCAGGCTTCTGTGTGCCAACCTCTCCCCAATAGACACACTCTCACCGCCCCCCTTCCCAGCTGCAAGCAATGGCAGCTGAGTCCCTCTCAAGCTCTGAATCTGTCCAGCTTCCTCTTCTTTCCCATGTCTTGGAGTCTAGCAAGAAAATTGCTACTTTTAAGGACTTGTAATGAGATTGGGCCCACCACCATAAACCAAAATAATCTCTCCATTTTAAGATCTGTAGCTTTAATTAAATTTGTAAAGTCACCTTTTCCAGTAAAATCACATTATTTGCAAGTCTGAGGATTAGTGCATGGACATCTGGGGAGGGGGTATTCTTCTGTCTACACAGTATGCTTTTCTTTCTCTTTTCCTATTGGTCTAGTTTTGCTTAACTTTCAAATTCCAGCTGAAATGTCACTTTCTCTCTGCATATTACACTAATGTTCCCACCTCCAGGAAGAATTGGTTACGTTTATTCCATGTTTCCTCAAGCCTTTGGTCATACTTATAGTTTACCCCATTGTATTATTACTACTGGTACATTGGCCTCCACCACAAGGCAATAGATGTCTTGAGGACAGAATTGTTGATTTATTTGTCTGTCTCCCCTGTTGCTAAAGTCAAGCCTGGCACATGCAGAGAGTATTCCATATATTCGACTTAACATATAGTTGCCACCCATATTCTGGAATATCTGATTTCAATTACCTCTTAGCTCTTTATTTTTCTATCTTTTTAAAAAATTTTTCCTCCTTCCCCATATTCTAACACCCCTTCTATCCACACTGAGTTGAATTTTTGTCGTAGATTTTATTCAGCCTAGTGTTTTATATCGTCCAAATGCAAGTGATAATCAGGTTCTGCATACCTCTGTTGAGTAAGCTATGCCTGTCTTCTCATTGGAAATATTCAATCTTTCTAACAACCTAGTGATAGGTACAACCTTTCCTCCATTTTAGATAAGGAAACTGAATCATGGAGAGATAAGGAGCTTGCCTGAGTTCCTAAGAAACCTAGTATGTGGGTAAATGGATGCTCTGAATGCAAGCCCCAAGTTTCAGGGTCCATGCCTTGCTCTTCTATCCATATTTCCTTAATTCACACTATTTTTACATTATTCTGTTTCCATAGAGGCTCCCTTGAGGTGCCTCCTGTCATCTTTGTCAGTGTATCAGGCAAGTATGAAGTTCAAAGACAGTTTCTTATTTTCCTTCTACTGTGCCTCATGACTCCTGAATTCAGTGACCCAGGTTTCACCACCTCCATCCCACCAGGGACTTTCAGAAATGTCTGCAACTTCGAGGTCTCTGCACCTCAGTGTGAGGGATCAGGTTCTGTGAGATACATAAGAAATTGCAGATATTAAGGCAGACTTTGGCAGAAGTGAGAGACATGCATACAATCCAAGCAGAGGCCTACTAGGTCTCCTTAGAGAAGGCCTGGATATGACCCAGAGTATTTTGTACACAGAAAAGAAGTGTCCAAGAGATAGAAAAGAAAAGAACAAAAGCAGACAAGGGAAAATTTTTTGCCTTAAGATATTAAGCAGCAAGCTCCTATTGGAGTCTGGAGAGAGACTATGCCTTGGGTCTGTTATCAAAGATTTATTTACATTTAAGTTCTAAACCTCTAGAATAAGCAACTTTGAGAAGTTTTTTTTTTTTCTTTTTCTGTTTTTAACATAGGTAAGATGTCAGGTTTCTAAAGCTATTTTTTCTTTTAATTTAGGTCAACTGTCTTTGAACTTATGTGCAAATTTAGCTACACAGCTTGTTATATTTTCATGGAATTGTCTGATCTGTAGGGCACCTATTTTAATCCATTTGAGGATGTGCTAGTCCCATATTGGTTATTCCCTCTTCCTTCTCTCTCCCTCACAGCCTTTTGGTACCTCCCGCCTCAAAGGATATGGGATCTGACATTTAAAATTTGCCCTCGAAATACATTAACTGATGTTTATGGCATAAAAAGAAGAGATTGAATCATTTAACGTTTAAAAAACCTGTTTGCATAGCTTTGCAAACAGTGCAACTAAAGGGGTCCCCTGTTTATGAAAGGAAAGCCTTTTCTCATGTGATCACAAAATCCCATTGCCTGTACTGGGATTAAAGAAAGAACAGAGACCAAGACTCTATAAATTTAATGCTTACCGATGCATTTCTAAATTCATCCTTTTTTTAATTGCATGTGTTCATTTTTACGTGCAATCCTCTATTATGCAAGAATGGGATACACTGAGGAAGGAGACAGAAAACTGAGTCTTAGATATGGTTTGTCATTAGCTAGTTGTTTGTGGCCTGGATTTAGGGATATACAACTTAGTGCAGAGCCAGAATTAGGTTCTGTCTGAGCCTCACTTTTCTCCTATAGGAGAGGCATATGGTGTGGGGGTTGGACCAGACAAGGGTCTTGAATATTTATTGCAGCAAACTTTTATTTCCCTGGCTTTTGCCTCTTCTTTTAATTCATTCTTGCTCCAAAATAAATACAGTTCATCCAGAATCTATGCAGTGATATTTGTGAAGCTCAGTTATCTAGAATTTTCATAGGTTTTAAAATCAAATCCAACTTTATCATTGCCTCAGTATTACTGGTGCTTCTGACTCCAAGACCAAGACTGCTTTTTCACATGAAGCGAAGGTGACCATGAGCTAGGACAGTTTGGGTAAATTCACAGATTCTAGCTGGCCCTGAGAGTCTTTGTCATACTGCCTAGGGTGCTGGCATAGGCAGCAACTACAGGCCCATGGATGCAATGAAGCCAGCTTGCTGGACTTCCAAGGGAAAGAGGCTTTGTGGGGTTGGATACCTCCACAGAACTCAGTCACACTTAAAGAAATGGCAGTGTTAACATGAACTGGGGGGTGGTGGAGGGGGACAGCACAGGGGACAGCACCGGCTAGAGCTGGAAGAACAGAGCTGTGATCTTAGCGTTCCTGATTACCCGAACTGCCTCCCGCCTAGATGTCACCCTGCGTACTGTATTATAAATCCATTTCTCCTCCTCCTTCATATTCAGGAATTTGCCTCTCACCATCCAGTTCCTTAGACCACCTCCATATTCCTGAGTGAACATAATCTCTAATGGCTGTATTGGAATCTGATGTGCTCCTTGGAGGCAAGCAGACCTCATTTTGAACTCCATCTCTGCCCCCGGGCATGAGTTTTTACTCATTTCTTAATTTCCTCATTTCACAGGGAGGAAGAAATGCTTATCGTGAAGACAATCCCAGCAGCACATGCCACTTAAATTCTTACCTTGGGGTAGGTAAAACATTGATATTTCAGCTTAATACATTTTAAAAAAATTCATGTAGTGATAGATGCCATTATCTGCAGCTTACAGATGAGGAAATTTGAGGTTCACCAAAGATGAAGTAGTTTATACAAGGTCACACAAATAGTGGCAAAGCTAGACTCAAACCCCACTTCTATTGGGTTTCGGAACCTGAGTTCTTGGTTACTGTATTAGTTCTCTAGTGTTGCCATAACAAAGAACCATAAACTATGTGGCTTAAAACAACAGAAATTTATCCTCTCTGAGGGCCCAGAAGTCTGGAATCAAAATGTCAGCAGGGCTGTGATACCTCTGAAACCTGTAGGGGGAATCCTGGCCACTTCTAGCTTCTGGTGTTTGCTGGCAGTCCTTGGTGTTCCTTGGTGTGTAGATGCATCACTCCAGTCTCTGATGTCCCCAGCATGTGTCTATCCTCTCATTATTTTTGTATCCAAATCTCATTTTTATAAGGACACTAGTCATATTGCAGTAAGGACTCACCCTACTTTAGTATGACCTCATCTTAACCAATTACTTCAGCAACCACCCTATTTCCAAAAAAGTTCCCATTGTGAGGTACTGGGGTTAACACTGCAACATAACTTTTGAGAAATGAAATTCAATTTGTATCTGTTCTCATAGTGTTCAAATAAATACCCACATGGTTGTCATGAGGGAGAAATAAAGTAATACATATAAAATATCTGGCATGTGGATACCAACAAGATTATTTTAGGAGATAGTGCCTTAGTCCAACATATATATTCAAAAGGTAGGAAATGGAGGCGGGGTAGCTGGCCATTGAGGAAACATTTTGGGGCATTGATCCTTTTGGGTCACTTTATAATACAATTACACTGGGAAGACAGTGGCCAACTTGGTCTTCTTTCATTTAAATTAATTTGAGGCACTATTGAACTTCAAGCCCATTTTTCCTTTTTTTCTTCAGCAATTTTCTTGGCAAAATTAAAAAGAGGAACACTTTTTCCATATAATGAAATGAAAATATAGTCATTCCAAAAGGGAGGATGTACAAAAGCTAGAGATTCATGTGATCCACTTTAAGAGTACTGCCATGGTCAAGAAAACATGGTCCAAGAACCAAAAGATAATTCCAAAATAATATAAAAATTTTCACCTGAGTTTATAGATTATCATGAAGGAGGAAAGCCATTCATTGCATTAGTTCTTAGAATTTTCTTTCATTTTCCATTGATTTCCCTTATGCCCCAAGTGTCTCTGCTCTTTTCAAAATGCCATAATTTTCTTCAGGGGCTGGCCTGATGCCTCCTGTCCTGTCCCCCCTGCCTTTCCAGGTTTGTCACTTTCTTTTGATTCTTCAGTTTCTGCATCACAAACTCTCAGATTCAATCTGACAGTGGTAGAACCCTGAGTAAGGCTCTGGATTGCAAGAAACAGACTGGACAAAATCCACAAGCCTTTTGAATAAACAGAGGAAAGGACATGTTAGGAATAATCATGCTTATTTCTCCTCACATATGATAGTGAATTATCTTGGGGTGGAGATAATGTTAAGCTTGATTCATGCATCAGTCCTAATTTTCCAGGAAGCTGGAAATAGTGGCATCTAAAGAGCATCAGTTTGGTGGCCGTTGGAGTATTTTCTGCATTCAAGGCACTGTGCTAATCACTGGGGAAGTTCAGATACTTTATTCACTGGCATAACTGCTGTCAAGTCCAAGGCTTAAAACCACAGTGGGTTTCTAGAGCCTCCTGGGTATGCCAGACATTAGAGCCAACTCAGAGCCACAGAACATAGGAGACAAATATTGAAATCACATGCATCATTCTATCCAAGATTCACTGTTTAACTTGAAGGAAAATTCTTTAGGTTTGTGTCACAATGTCTTAGGTAAAGTTAGAGATTTCATGAATCACAAATTTATGGATGATACAAGTTTTGAAGAAATTGTAAAAATATTATGTACTAGAATCAGGATCTAAACTAATTTCAAGTGACTGGAATAATAACTGATCTCCTGAGATTCAATATAAGAGGGATGAGGGTAATTTACTGAGTACAGAAGAAAACTCTAATGCTAAGTCCAGCCTGGGGGGAAGGGCATCATTTAGAAGCAGCCACTGAACAATGACATGGAGTTTTAACTCACTGTTGACCCACTAAAGGTTTGTTCATTGATGTCAAGGTAGCACAAATGTGTAAGTATTATCTGAGGCATCCCTGGTACTCACAGAACTGATCGGCTACTTCTGGAATGTTTTGTTTAGTTCTCTTTATTATGCTTTAAGAGAAAAATGAAAAAAATGGAGCTCATTTACTAGAGAGCACGCCGAATAGCAGAGACAAAACTGAGTCTCTTCTGAGAGAGGATAGTTTGGCCTGGAGAAGAGAAGATCATCTGTTGGGAGAGCCACAGGTCAGCGACCACAGTCTGGCCTGGTGTGGGTCCAGAACCAGGATCAATGGTAGATGATATAATAAGGTAGACTTTAGTTTAGAAGGTACCTTTTAAATGTGACCCATATATCAACTAAAGTTTTCTGCTAATTCAGGTTGTTGGAAACCCTTCCCTCCATCTGTGAAAATGTAATGTTCTCCCCAAATGTATATGCTCCCTCTTGTGTGGCCCCAGAAAATTCACTTACAAGGCTTTTGTGTTCATAAGGAACTTTACTGAAGATTTTGGATTATGAAGAGGTTTAAGCCACAGCATTTGAAAGAATCCTTAAAGTTCAATGTTAATATATTTCTATTTTTAACTATTCCTCAGTCCCTTCCACAGCTCAGAGTCCGGCACCTCACCCGGTTGCTCAGCATTCTTTTCTACTGCGCACCCCTCCATAGTGCTATGTCTGCACCTTGTCTGTCTTGGCTCCCACCTGCTCCTCTCTGCAGGATCTCTTTCCTCAGACAACGGCTTATCAAATGTCTTAGTCCATTTGTGCTGCTATTACAAGAATGTCATAGACTGGGTGGCTTATAAACAATAAACATTTATTTCTCAGTTCTAGAGCCTGGGTAGTCCAAGATCAAAGTGCCGGCAGATTCAGTGTCTGGTGACAAGCAGCTTCATGGTTCATAGCCATTTCTCACTGTGTGCTGACATGGTAAAAGGGGTGAGGGAACTCTCTGTGGTCTCTTTTATTAGGACATTAATCTCATTCACGAGGGATTTACTCTCCTGACCTAAACCGCTGGGTGGTTTCCAAAATGACCATTATTTCTGACAGACTATTATTCTGTAATTAACACTAAGTTGTGAATGGCTAGTAATTGCTTGGTGTGGACCATAAACCCACTTGGCAGAGCCCACTGTTATTTTGATTTCAATTACTCATCCAACAAGTATGTGTTGAGCCATCTTATGTGACTTTTCTGATGCTAGAAGTGCCGTATAGGGTAAAGTAAGATGACACACTGTCCTCATGGAATAAGAATGTCATTGCTATAAACTGAATGTCTGTGTCTTTCCCACATTCATATAAGTCCTAATGGTATTTAGAGGTGTGGCCTTTGGAGGTGATGAGGGTGTGAGGGTGGAGCCCTCATGAATGGGGTTAGTGCCTTTATAAAAGAGATCCTAGAGAGCTCCCTTGTCTTTTCCTCCATGTGAGGACACAGCAAGCAGATGGTCATTGTGAACCAGGAAGTGGGCTCTTTCCAAACACCAAAGCTACCCACCTTGATACTGAATTTCCCAACCTTCAGAACTGTGAGAAATATATTTCTTCTGTTTATAAGCTACCCAACCTGTAGTATTTTGGTTATAGTGGCCTGAACTGAGACAGACACCATATTGCAAAGAGGACTTAATGTGTGTCTTTCAGAAGTAGGGCCTGTGGTGAACATCTGGTGGAAAATAAAAATAGTAGATACCTTGACTTACTTATTGAAGGGTCCAGGTTTACATAACTCTAGATGTTGTAAAAACAAGTATGTCTGAGCTCCTCTCTTCTTCCCTGGTGCAGCATGGCATGAAGATCACTCTGGCTAACGTGTATCAGTGTCTGGTGTTCTGCTTGTACTCTGTTCTGTGACTATTTAGTAATTATGCATCAAAGTTTTATTATCAATGACATTCGCATTCACAGAGTCTGTAGGCTGATACACTTGACAATATCACCTCTGGGAATTCCCGTGTGCAGGAACTGTGAACATATTAATAGAGTAGAAAATGGCAGGATTCCTTGGAGAGAAACCCCCTGTATCTTTGTTAGAAGCATGGTATAGGCAGCTTCTTGATAACATAATTCCCAGAGAAAGGTGTCTGAAGAACTTTGAATTAAAGGTGTATGGTGAGGTGAAATGACAAATGGAAAGTAGCCCCTTTGCCTCAAGTAAACAAAGCACAGCCAAACAGTTCATCCTAGAATGTGAAATGCAGCAATGTTCTTTGATTGGCAGAAAGAGGGAGAGGAAGTGACTTTTTAAGATGTATCAAACAGGCTTCTCTGTAGAAATCTCTAGGTGTTTTAGCGGAGAAAGGTTTAATCCAGGGATTTATGTGCTCACAAACTCATTGGCCAGGCTGGAGTTGAGGTTCTAAACTGTGTCCCAGGAATGGCTCTCTCTCTGTCAGCTAAGGGACTGTAGATGATGGGCCCCTGGACCTCTTCTTAGTCTCTAGGAGGAGCCCTAGCAATTTTATCTTGAGAATGTATATTCCTTTTCTTAAAGTGCCCTCTACATAATAAAAGTACGTGCCAGCCCAGAAAAGTGTGGATTATTGCCTGTCCCAGGGCAATGAGAACCAACAATCTTGCTCCTACCTCTGGTTTTATAAGCTGAAGATCTCTTCCCCTGTAATCACTGGGATGGAGGAATTTTGTTGCCAAAATGTTGCTATGTCCTCTGCCACTATAAAGGCTGGCTCTTGGCACTCAGGAAGAAGAATGGACACTGAGAAGCTGCCTAAAGTAGAGTTCATGATTTCATGATCTTGCTTCTCAGGAGAAAATGCAAATGGAGCAGAAAGCCACATTTTCTTCTCTTGTAATCACTATGAAATGCTCTCCTCTAAGGCAAGAAGCAATACTAGAGAGTCTACTATAGTTACACCAGTTTTATTCTGGTTGGTTTTGTAAAACTGGTCATTTTTCATTTGTATTTATTTCCTAGACCAGCTGTAACAATTTGCCACAAATTTGGCTTAAAACAGCAAAGCTTATTGTCTCACAGTTCTTGAGCACAAAAGTCTGAAATCATGGGGCTGAAATCAGGGTGTTGGTAGGGCCGTGCTCCCTTCAGTGGTTCTAGGGGAGAATCCCTTCCTTGCTTCTTCCAGCTCCTGTTGATTGCTGGCGTTCCTTAGCTTGTTGCTATGTCACTCCAATGTCTGCCTCCCTGATCACATGGTCGTCTTATTCGTGTATATTAAATTTCCCTCAGCCTCCCTCTTGTAAGGATACCTATGATGGCATTTAGGGCCCACCCAGGTAATTCAAGATACTCTCCCCATCTCAGGATTCTTAATTTACTCACATCTGTGAAGACCCTTTTTTCCAAATAAAGTAACATTGATATATTTCAGAGATTACAGCCCAATATCTTTATGGCCACCATTCAGCCTGCTACACTATTCTTTTACTGGCAACCTTTCCGTGCTTCATATTTAAGGTACCTCTTCTAACCAATTTAAAGTTTTTTCTTTAAAAATAAAAAAATTGTTAGTCTTTTTTAAACAGCATACTTGATTAACTCCTTATATTTTTAACACAATTGCAGATTTATTTAGGTTTGTCCCAACCATCCTAATAGTTGTTTTTTATTTGTCCTATTTTATTTTATTTTTTTCCTTGCTTTCTTTTGGATAAATAAAATACTTTTAAATTAACCAGTGCACTTTTTTTTTTGTCTAAATCTCGTGTGTACTTTTAAATAGTGAAAGCTAATTTGTATGCAGAATCTTGGCTGCAAAGGCATCTTATAAATGTATCTTTCAGCTTTTCCACCTCTCTATTTAGAAGAAGTATGGAAAGTAGTTGAGAGAAAAATTCCAGTGTCTAATACACACAGTGAGTTAATACTGACGTGACATTTTTTCCCATTTTCTCCCATCGTCATTACACAGCAGGACTCACTCTGTGTTCAGACTTTCCAGAACAGAACATGAAGCTTGGAGAAGATGAGTGTATGGATATAAGCCATGGAATTGAATTTGGCATTAGATAAACATGGGCATCATAACACCTTTATGTTTTTATAACATTTCAGTAATTTACTGAGTGGGCTGAACTGGGAAACTGATTACAGTGCTGTTTTGATTTTGAAGGGCTGTTAGAAAGTCTAGTAAGGTAATTAATAAATTGAACTAGAGAACATAAATCATTAAAAGAAATTTAAAAATATTTTCAATCATAAATTATATGGGCAAAGACCAATGAAAGGTATAGGCATCTGATTTGATGGGAATGGAAATACTTTTTTAATTGTATATTTGATTAGTTTTACCTCCCTTTTGGATGGAAACATATCTGCACAATTTAGAATTTCACTTAATTTTAATTTTGGTATAAGGCAGATGAGATGGAGTAAAGCAGGGGGTGCAGAATTAGATCCGTGCTCAGTTCTGTTCCAAGACAGTTTGGCACAGAAATTGCAGCCTGAAATGGAATGTCTCATTGTGATTCCTCATGTGCTAGCAACAGAGGCTGAATAGATAATTTGCTTTAAAATACGATTCAGGATGAGAGTAAATTTGGAGACAGTTGCTACCCAGAGAGCAAGGAGGCTTCTGAAACAGTGTAATGATCTACACGAAATGGATCAGAGTGGCCCTTAGCAGCCCTGATAGTTTCCTGTGGTGAGTTTTAGTTAAGCGACCCTCAGGATGGTACCCATTTAGGTAGGCTTCCAAAGATAGCTTCGTGGAATACAGCCTGCCCAGACCCTCTGCTTTGTGGAGTGCTCATTGAGGAGATGTGCCCCAGAATCAGCCATGAGTCTCTCTTTACCTCAGTTTGAACATCTGGGACAAGTTTTCCAGAATTTGATGTTATTCGGAGATCTCCTAGATTTGTCTTATTGGTAGTAGTGATTTTGTGTTCTAAATAGTTGTCGTTACTTAGAAAAAAGTTGTTAGAAGTAGGAAGAGGTTATATAATATCTTCTGGAACTTTCCCTTGAGAGATACTGTTTTCTCTGCCAAAATGCATTCTCAGTAACCTACTCCTATACTCTGTATGTTAGAGGCCACTTTTCAGAGGAGGCTAAGTGACACGTTTGTGGCCAAAAAACTGCAAGATCTCTTGGGGAAGGGGTTTACTTCATGAGTAAAAAAGCAAAACCTCAGGAAGAGGTCTGTAGCTTTTTTTTGGTTTGTTTACTGTATAGAGTATGGGTGTAATGCCCGGAGGTGCAATAACCATTTTGTGAATGTGAGGGTAAAAATCACATGTGGTAGAGGTGGGGAAGTAGAAGAAGAAACAAACTCAGATTCCCGACACCATCCTGGACCAGCTGCAATAGACTTTGACTGTCTGCCTACAGGCTTTGTTTCTTAAGAAAAATAAGTCCCAATGTGTTAAGTTCTGTTGCTTGCAGCCAAATGCAATCCTATTTGATATAGTTTGTTGAATATTTTAAACTTTTTCCGTATACTTCCTCTCTCAAGTAGATACTCCCTAATGACACAGCTCCTCATCTACTTCTCCACACATCCTACTTCTGTAATGATGTGAACACGAACCCACTGACACCAAACCCCCCCACCCCTAACACCCTTTTAAAAGTTTTAAAAACACTTTTGTGTGTCAGGCATATAATTTAATTTATGTAATCCCTTAAAAATGCTGGGGAAAATTATAATGCATTTAAAATTAAGGAATTTTGTGTAATCCCAAATATGATTGAAAAACAAAGTGGATTTAAAAAAATTTTTAGTATGAAATTTTGAAGCATGCACAATAGAAAAAGTATACGTAAACTCTCGTACATTACTTAATTCAACAATGTAAAGTATTCTGTACTTGCTTTTTCACCTAACTGTGACTATTATTGCTTGGGAGCTGGGATTTTCCTCTACGTGCCACTTCCACTATGTGAGTAGAATCTTGTTTTATAAGTATTATGAAATCTTTGAGAAAGATTTATGAGCAACTCTGCCAGTTTCTCTCCAGAGTTACAGACTTGGACTTGTCTAGATATGAAACCACTGAGCTTGAGGAAAGACACTGCTTTTCTATGTTTCTATCCCACTTTTTGTCCAGGGGCCTTCTAGAACACTGTTCTCAAAGTGTCGTACTTCTGAGTAGGATCAGCAATGGGAAATGGCTGGAAATGCAGATTCTCAGGTTTCATTCCAGTGCTTTTAAGTTAGATACTGGGAGTAGACCCACCAACCTAACTTTTAAAAAGTCTTTCATGGGTGTTCTAATGCTCACTGAAGCTTGAAAACCAGTATTCTTGAGGAACCAACTGTATGATGTCAGGTTGTGGGCTTCCATTACACTTTTCTTTTTATAATGTATCTTCTTTGAGATATAGCATATGTAATTTTTCTTTCCCTGAAAAAGCTATCACAAGGGACAGTTCATGACCGCAATATAGAAAGAAAGAGGTACAATTCTGTTGAGGCCAGTGGATCTGTTGTAGACTGAGCTTAGCTCTACTGTCAGGTCTTTCTGGATGTTGATTACCTTCATTAGTGTAACTGATTTGGTCGCCTACATAAAATGCAAAACTACAGACTCAACAAATTAATATTTAAATTGCTCCTACATTGCTGATGAGCTGGGGACAGATGTGGCATTCCTCTCTTGACATGACGATTTAGGAGAATTCTTGTTTACATATTATCTGCCTTTCTCACTTTTGAGTATCTAAAAAAGAATGAGGAAATGAACAGTGTGAAATTCTAAGATTCAGTAATAATTAAATTCCAATTATTCAAATGTTGGAAATGGTGTGGAAGATTTTGTTCAAAATAAGTATATGTCTATCCCAGTGAGTCATACAAGTCATTCTTATTGTGAAATGAGAGTCTTTAAATGGAAAAAATATAGACGCGAGTACAAACATGAAAAGTATTAAGGAATCTCTGAGAAAGATTTTATGCACAGTTCTGCCATGTTTCTGCTAGGGAGAGACATGGACTTATCTAGATATGAAATCCCTGAGCTTTATTTTGACCTATATACTAGATTACTTACATTAAAGAAAAAGGAGCAGGGGACCAATAATACCAGAATGAGATGACTGAGCAGGTCAGGATTGGTGGGACCAACCATCTTAATTTGCCTGGGACTGGGAAAGAGAGGTGTTTCCCAGGAGGTTAGACTTCCACTGTTAAAACCAGGAAAGTCCTTAGGCAAAACTGGGAGAGTTGGACCCTTGTCATTAGTAATTGAAAAGCTTGCTCTGCATAAAAATGGGTAGTTCTTAGATTTTTTTTATTGCTTTATGATAGTTTTTTTTTTTCCTATAACTATGAAGTGCCCCCAGCAGGATTTCTGATCTTAATTTTTTAGGCATCACTAGATAGTTTCACAGAATTTGTTTTTAAGTGGGACCTAGCAGACCATTAGGCTAATGAAACCAAAATTTGAGTCTTGGAAAGGACAATATTTTCCTCTTCCATGGAGAAAAAAGCTTTCACTGTTCGTGGATTCTAGATCATGAGTAGAAATAACACTAGAGGCAAAAGGGATCCAGGTGGTCTACATATCATTGAACTTGTGGCTCTATTTCTCTTTCATAAGCACATACAGACTCTTTCCAGCCCCTTCTATAGGACTTCTGGGATGCCTTAGAAAGAGAACTTTATTTTGACCTGCAAGGTCTAGATTCAAGCTTTGACTCTACCACTTGCTAGCGAAAAGACTAGCTCAGTTGACTTAATTGTCTCCGTCCTTCCTGGATTTCTGTTCTGTTAAATGGGAATAGAATCACCCACCTAACAGATTTGCAGACAACAGATATGATGGAGCTTTGCTAATTCTGAAGTTACATATATGAGTGTGGCTCATCAAATAATCTAAGAAGCATAATCATATTTCTAGCCGTATAGTGGGAAGACTGGGAACTTAGTTGAGATTGAGGTGTACAGTATTTTGTGTGTAGCCACAAAAGCACTTGAGGTATTTGTCATCCTTGATACACGAAATGTCATCATTATTGGTTCATGTCCACCCTTCTTTATGTTTTAATAATATAGTAAGGAGCACTTGCTAACCTATACCCAGCTGAAGAACTCAGTACAGTAATTTACTTCTGCTTATGTACTTCCTTATCTCATGTGCCTGGTGGTCTCTAGAGATAATCATGATCCTGAATTTTATAAATAGTCTTCTAAGACTTGCTTTTTCACCAGAGATTATGTTGATTTATCTAAATGATTTCATTGATCTCACTGCTGCATGATATGCCGTTGTATGACTGCACTGTGGTTTATTTCTTCATTTTTCCGTCAATAGACATTAGGGTATTTTCAGGTTTTCGTAATTGTGAACAGAGCTATTATACACGTCCTTTATAGGTCTCCTGGGTCACCTGTGAAAAAATGCTTTCTGAGTCAATGCCAAACAGTAGAGCTGCTTGCTCATAATGAACACGTATGTTCAACTTTATGAAATCAAAATTATTTTCCCAAGTGGCAGTACCAATTAATACTCAAATCAGCAACTTAGGGGGTTCATTTTACTCATTTTTCAACATTGTCATTTGAATGGGTGGGGTGTAAAATGTTCTCTTATTGTAGTCTTAATTTTTTTCCCCTGATTACTAATAAAATTCAATATTTCTTCATATGTTTATTACTTGTATAATCTCTTCTGTCAAAAGCCTATTCTTTTTAGAATTGTTTATCTCACTGACATATGTGTGTGTATATATAACCCATTTATATATGTATATATAACCTATTTATAGAATATGGATAACATTTTATTTACATATGTGCATTCCACATATATATTCCATGTGCATATGTGTATTATTATTTTTAAATATTACCCCTTTGTTGGTGTGTGTATTGCAAATATTATCTTACAGATTGTAATTTTACTTACACTTTAAAGTATCTTTTGATGAACAGTAATGTTAATTTTAATGGAATCAAAATTATAAATTCTCCCTTTTATGATTAGCCCTTTCTGTCTTTTTAAAGAACTCATTCCTTACAAAGTCAGAAAGATATTCCTTTGTATTTCCTTTTAAAGGCCTTTTTTTTCTTTTGACATTTATATCCTTAATTCATCTGCAATTGATTGTTTTGTGTATAACATGAGCAAGTGTTCCAAATGTTTTTAACATGAACAGTGCTGTTTTTCATCTCTATCTATGACAAAGATCCAAATGCATAACTCCATTTTTCGGCTGTCATTCTGGCCCATTGCGAGTATTTGCTTGTCTGGTGGTGTGGTAGGGAGACAGGTAGGTGGTGAGTGCTCTCATGCATGGGAGTGGTTCATCATTTTTAATTCCTCTCTAGTCCCCATGCAAGTCCTGATACCTAGTGTTAATGTTTCCCTCCAAACCTCTCTGTGGCAAGATTTTAAAATACATCAATGCCCATGTCTACCTCTAAAATTTTTGTTTTAATTAGTCTAGGTGGAGTCTTACATCTATATTTTTAAAATCCCTTCAGGACATTCTGATGTAACTGCAGGATCTAGAGAGCTGTTATTAAATTTTGTCCAGAGATGATTTTGAATAGGAAACCAGCATCATGCTATGCTAGTTTGCCATCTTAGCAGAAATCTACAGGATTATTTTAAAATTAACTTTTCCCTCTGATTATAAATATAGTGAATGCTTATTGCAAAGAAAACAAAAAGTACTGAAAAAAGAAAAATTATAATGCATAATTGCATAAATAAATTTGTATATTATTTCAAGCTTACCCTGGCATGATGTGTATTTATGTAGTTTGAGTCATCTTGAAAATAACTATATGGACATTTATAACATTCATTTTTCTGAATTACTTAATTCTCTTTGTCTATCTTATTATTATTATGTATTGTCCATATATATATTTTTCTTAATCTTATTCTGGTTAGGGGTTTGTTAGTTTATTGTGATTATAATTGCTATATTTGGGCAAACAAGAAATCATGATCTGGGCATTATAATTTAGTGTTTCACAGTATTGAGTCTAGAGTCAGTGAGATCTGGGTTCAAAGGCTCAGTTTTGCTACTTATCAATTGCATATTAAGGAAATTATATTGCTACTCTGTCCTTTTTTTAAAAAAAATGATAACACTAGTTCCTTCCATTTAGAGCCACTTTCAAGATTAAATGAGATAAATAGAAATTGCTTGACACAATGCTAAGAACATACCAAGTGTCCGATGGCTATATCTCTATGTTAGCTCTGCTCACACAATTTCTGGGGTGTAGCAAGGTGGCCCCGCCCCCTTGCTCAGGGACCACTGTGACTTGTCTGACCCAGTTTCTCTGGTAGTAAATGTTCATTGGGAGGACAACAATCACCAAGATGGATTCTGTCATTGTCCAGCTCAGTAGCCAGGTGCAGAACTTGCTGGAGAGTTCTCTTTGTTCAAAGGAGAAGGTAAAAAGAATATGCCAATTTCTTTAACAAGGGATGCGGCCAGTTGGCTGGCTGACTCAAAGTTAGAAAATTGCTCCCTAGGATTTCCCTTTCTTGTAGTTTGTAGGTCCCTACAATTGAGAGTCAAACGCAGTTTCTCAACTATGGAACCAGATGTGTACTCAGTGGGAGATCTGCCTGCTTGGATCTCCATGTCCTCTTTGAGCTCACAGTAAATCACAAAGTAATAGTAAGCAAAATAAAAAGTCAGCATGTCCAGATTTCCTAAGGAGAAGTGAAAGCCAGTGGAGGAAGAGGAGAAATGCAGTAGAAAAGCAGAGCTCTGGGTTGGAGTGTGTGCAGTGAGTTTGGTTGTTCATCCTGAAGAGGTCACCTCTGGAGGAATGTGCAGAATCTGAGGAACACTAGATACTTGCTCTATAGTGCAAGCTTCTTGAGGGCACAGGATTGGACTTAGTACCGAACTGGAGTGCCCCCAAAATTTAGATGAGTGCCTACTGTATAATAGGTGCTCCAATCATTTTTGACTGAATGCTTTCACTGAATATTATAACACCTAAGGGGCAGTGAAGAAAAAAGAATTGCTTCTGAACCTAATTAAGACCAGCTATAAGGACCTGGTAGAGAGCAAGCTTAGAGGAAAGCCCAAATGTCATCTGCATTTGCCTCCCTTTAGCTTGTGCATAAATTGTTTGAAACTTAACTCACTGGAAGGTTTGCCATTTGCCCATAGTTGTCTCTTTAAATCATTTTTCCTTTTTTTCCTGGAGTCATAACAAGAGATTCAGAATTCTCCTTCTAAGTATCTACACTTGCACTTGGGTCTGCCATCATCCCATTTCTGGTCTTGGATTCATTAATAAAATTCTTGCCTAAAAAGAATTTTATTCCAAATTTATATTTTAGGGCAGTTTTAAGTTTGCAGGTCACTGCAAAAATGGTGATGGAGACAAGAGTCATATTTAAAGCTTCAAGTCCAGAATGAGTGGAAGTTTGCAAAATGTGCTAGAACCAATAAAAGTATTTTGGCCTGCTTGTTTTAACCTTTTGCCATGTGGGAAGATTTTAGTTGCTTGGATTTAACCAGAGGTTCACAAAGACTGATCCTGGAAAGGCAGCATAGTGATCACCTGGGAAGTTGTTAGAAATGCAAATTATCAGCCTCCACCCTGGACCTACTGAATTAAACTCTGGGGGTGGGACTCAACACTATGTGTTTTGATAAGCTCTGTGGGAAATTCTGAGGCTCACTAAAGTTTGAGACCCTCCAGTTTAGAACATTAATCTTCCATCATACTTGTAAATATCACCTGAGAAGCTTGTGGAGAAAAAAAACCCAGATGTTACTCCAAACCAATTGCAATGGACTCTCCAGAGTCTGGCCAAGGATATATTTTGAAGCCCCTTAGTAAATCGATTGTCTAGAACCCAATTCCAGTTCAAGTACCAGCAGTGTGATCACCTTCAAGGAGTTTATCAGAAATATAAAATTCTTGGCCTTACCTTCTATATTGGAATCTGCATTTTTAACAAGATCCCTAGGTGATTTACAGGCACATTAAGATTTGAGAAGCATTTGCGTAAGTTAAAGAAAAGAAATTAGAATTTGCTTCTTGTCTCCACTTTCTCTTTATTGATTGATTTACTAACTTCTAGTAAAGTTATTAAAAGTATAGGACAAAAAGGCAGGACAAACCTGTTGGCATGTAAGACGTGAAGCATAGTGAAGGTTCGAGGTCAAAGAAAGGCAGATGCCAGGTAGACCACATGAATGAGAGAAATAGGTGTTCTTAAGCCTTACGTCCTTATGCTTGAGTGTCCCATACTTCTTTGGGCAATATTCATGTTATTGCCCATTGGCCAAACAAAATAGGCCACCAGGTCAAAATAGAGTCAGCAACCAATGTGTGATTCAGGCCTTGATGTTGAATGTGGTGTGTGAAGATACCAGGGCTGTCCTGCAGGTTTTGAGATCTGCCCTGTACTCCCTACCCTTTCCGTGAGAGATCTAGGGAATTAGTGCTCATCGTCTGGAGGCAGTGCAACATGGCCGGAACCTCAAAAGCGAAAAAACTTGGAGATCCCTTATAAACCCAATTTGATTCCTTGGCAGGATTCCAATGCAGGTCATCAGGGAAATGACTTATACACACTTGTAAATAAATAAAAAGCCAGCCCCAGAGGCCACTCAGGTTTCGTGAATGATAGGATCGTTGGTCTGACTTCTGTGATGGAGAGTCAGAGAGATACCATAGTTATAAGTATGTTGATTTCACAAGGCTTTGGTTCATTTCTCATGTTTTATTGGGCAAGAGAAAACACAGGATGATTTTTTTTCTCCAGTTTTTTTTGGGGGGAGTATTCTAACTAGGGAAGTGACCACACATATATTCACCTACTGCTGATTAATGCAACAAAGTTAACTAAGTCAGGGGTCTCTGGCAGAAGCCTCCAGGGCCCTACTCTAGATTCTGTCATCTTTCAGAATGTTCTCACTCTCTTGGCTGAGAACTTGTAAAGCAGACTTAACACCACCATGGTGGTTGGAATGGTAAAGAATGGATGTATATCAGGATCTAAGCATAAAGTCAAGAGAGGGCATGATAAAGCAAATTTTACAGAAGGATAATTTGTAGAGGAAAATGTCATGTAAGAAATAACATAGCAATGGGAACTGATGGAGGGATTGAGGGATTTTTAGTCTGTTGGAGCCTAATTACATTTGTTTGTGTGAAGTGATGGCCAGAATTGCTGCTGGGTGTCTTAGGCTGAGTTAATCACATTGACAGCAAAGATGTGATGCTTCTTCCCACTTGGACCCCAGCTATTGCCTCCAGTACTGCTTGAGGTTACTGTGTTCAGACTTGGTTAACACACTAATTGTTAAGTTAACATTCTGGAGCAAGTTCATATAGAGTACCCTGCTTAATTAAAAGATTTGACTCCATGTTCTATTCCCAAGACATGAGAATCTCAGAGGTCTGTGGATGGCCTGAAATTGCACAGCTGATAAGTGGTGGTGCTCAGAGCTCTAACTTAGGCATTCTGATTCTTAATTTAGTGTCTTCCCACTAAAGCATCCCCCTGCTTTCTCCCTTCTTCCTTCAGAGGAAAGGGTTTCTGATTTAGAATATCTAGCTATCTGTATCATGTTCCCACTTCACTTCCTAAGAAGAATGGTTCATCTTTTGATGAAAAGAAACCCCACCTAATAGTAGTAGCTTTCCCCTTTACTGCTGAGGCTGAGTATGGAATGTTCTGATCTCTCCTTTCTCTTCCTCTTAATTATCTTGTCTGCCTTTAAAGACCCAACTCCAGTCCCTCTTGACACAGCCTGCTTCAACCACCCACACAGACTTCTCCAGCCCTCCTTTCATACTCCAGAAACTTTAATTTTATCCACTCTTTCATTCTTTCACCAATTCCTTTACAAATATTTATGGAATGACTACTCCTTTTTGGGCAATGTTCTAAGTGCTGGGATATTGTAGTGAACAAAAGAGAAACTATATTATTTCCTTAGATGTTATGCAGAAGGACCTGACAAAATAAAGGAATCAAATCTGTAAAGTCAGATAATGAAAAATGTTGTAAAGAAAAATAAAGCAGCATAACAGATTCATTGTGATGTGCAGTGCGGTAGGAGAGGGTGGTGCTGTCTTGTTAGATCTGATCTTAAAAGACCTTTGACATGATGATGGTTAAGAGATAGAAAATGGGTGAGGAAGTGGAGTCATGCAGACATTTGGGAAGAAAGACTAGACAAAAGATGTGCTAGGTGTATTTGAGAAAGAACAAGGGGTCCTTTGTGTCATTCATTATGTTGCTTGCTATTGATAATGCTTTCTAATAGATCTGTCCTATGGCTACAAGCAAACTTTAACTCAACTACTGGGTTGGTGATGGGGGTTGTGGAAGATGATTAGAACTGAATTTTGAGCATTAAATTCGTGTATATAAAATATGTGTTTTGGTACATAAAGTATATAATATATAAATTATATAAATTATACAATGTACATAAACAACAATGCCTTGTACATAGTGCTCTAGAAGCTTTAGCTTTTATCCTTGTGATGATCACGATCACTGTTATCTCAATTCTACCCCGACAATCCAGCAGCAGAGCAAAGGTCTTTGGCAATCTGCTCTTTCCCATACTGAGTGGAGTTGCTTTTGTTCTCTCTCCTGCGGTCGTGGTTAGACATTTGAATAATTGGGATAGACTCTTAGGTAGCCTGTGATATTATACAAATTCTGTTTATATGTCTGAAATGGGGAAACACTGCACACTTAATTTTATTTTTAAGACAAAATATAACAACCTTGATGGTGCTGATGCTGTTGGTAGAAGTGGTCCTAATAGCTTATGTGTATGGCAAGTTACCCATGTGCCAAGCACTGTTGTAAGCCCTTCACATTGGTTTTCTCTCTCAACCTTCCTAACCCTATGAGATAGGTGATAATATTAATTCATTTTCCAGTTGAGGAGATGGAGAATTCAGAATATTTATGTAACATCTCCAAGGACAGCTAGCAGAAGGAGCCGGGTTTTGTACCAGGTTGGTTGTCTCTAAAACTTGAAAATTTAGATAATCCAAAGTTCATTTTTGCTTTGATTTATATTTTTCTCATCTATTATTTGAAGGGTGTTTAAGGAATAGAAAAACAGAGAGATATTAGTTTTTCTCAGTCTGGCATTGAAATGACTTTTCTAGTCTTTGCACACGCATTACCTGGATCAAGTTTGCTGACAGCAGCAAGAGGTTGGCAGATGCCAAAGGTATAATCAGGTGTGGTTTTTATTAATCACATTAGAAAATTAATCACAATTAGATGAACAGTGGGTCCTTTAAATACATTTTAGGTTTTGGAGATCTAGCCCTGAGTGCTAAGGACTAATGTTACTCTCTGCAAATGGATATTCTTTTGTATTTCTGATACCCAAATTACTAAGAGTTGATCAATTGAGGGTAGTCCTAATGTTGAGTTTTGGCAACCCCAAATCTTAATCTTGCCATGAGCTACATGGCCACCGTATTTGTTTGCAAATATAGTAAAATGCTTTATAACAGTTATCCTTATTCACCTATGTCCTTTAATTAAATTTTATAGAGATATTTATCTTTTCACTAAATTGTCCCCAGACTGCAGTTTATTGAAGTTCGTATTTCTTCTTCATTTTCTCTTTCCTCTGCACTTCTGCTATTTTTGATAATTTGCTGAGTAAATATCTGAAGATTGTTAGGTTGCAACTTCAATTATGTAAAACCAAAATGTGCTTTGTGGTACTGCCTGTTCTATGAGAGAATTTGGACCTCTGGATTGATATTATGCATTTTCAGATATGGCTTTAGTTGTGAGCTAAAGCTTGTTCCTTTAACAAGTTTGGTCTTCATTGTTTCCTAACTTCATATTTTATGAAATAAGCTGTAACTAAAAGAGGGTAAACAACTAAAAATATTTATTGCAGAAAATAAAAAAGTTAACCAAAGTATTTTATTGGTACATTCTTGGACAATATCACAGAATTGAAAGAGAATGGAAAGGAGGGATTTTTCAGCAAGGGAATTTTTCCACTAAATTGGCACATAAGCAGCAAGATTAACGAAAGTACTTATTACAAACAGTAAAAAACATACATGCTTTTTTTTTTAAAGTCCTTATCACACCGGTCAATCATAGAGGGGCATGAACAAAACCTCAAGACGTGAAAAATCCATATTCTTTTCTCCAAATAGCTTAATCATTATTAAAATTATTGCAAAATATCCATATACCCTATTTAAAATAAAAGAGAACACAAATACAAATATTGAACATATTAGTAACATGTACTGTAAAATACATTACTGGCATGCATTCCAAAGATCAAGACCTCTATTCAGTTCAACCAATACCTTCCTTTCATGTGACCTATCACATACCAACAATAAATAGGTGGGGCCTACTTTATCAGCACAGTTGTTGGTCTTTAAGTATCATTTTTGTCTTAAAAAAAATAACATGATTTGCAGTGGTAGTATAATCATAATTATATAGTCATGTACACGTGTTTTAAATTTATTTTTCAGTCTGCCAAGATCTTTTTTAAAATTTTAATTGTTTTAAAAATATCCCCAATATTCACCATCTGAGAGAATAGGGATCTATGAAAAGAGGGCATTCGGAAAAAAACAGTGAGCCGAGGTACAACATTGGATGGCAAAGTGCAAAAGTCCTCACAAACTGTACAGAAAATTTCAAAACCTTGCAACCTGGAAGTACATACGTAGAAAGACAGGTCAGCCCCACAACGGTCCCTGTGGCTCTCAGTGGTTCATCCTAGAGAGCCTGGGTGGGACTTGAGTCTCAACACTCCCTTTGGTAGGGAAGGTTCAAAATTGCAGCCAAGTTGGCAGTGCTGATGCCAGTGACTTATTAAGCCAAGATAAAGTAAGAATATTTCATAAAGCAGCTGTGTAGGACACTTGGATCCTCTAACATTGGTTTCCTGGCTGGGGATGCTCCTCCAGTGATGGGCGGCGGGCAGGACCAAAAGAGTCCTATGCCAGGTTGGGTGACGAAATAACTGGGGATCTTCCTCCTCCACAGTTCCATGGAATGGAACAGGCTAGATAACCAGGTTATTATAACTGACATACTTCTTTTTTGCAGCAGGGCCTGAAAGAAAAATGTGAAAGAGTCAGTTGTGGCAATTGACCCTATTTGCAAAGTTAGAAGCAGAATTAGGTCTGTGATAAGTTGGGTAAAAAGTCAAGATGGGGCAGTGTACCATTGTGGAATATGCAAATCACTTTGGATTCCTATGACTATTTTCAAAGATGTAGTCCACTAAAATCTGCAGTGTCCAGCAATTCTCAAATCATCAGGATTCTCTATTCTGAGATCCTCCCACTTTATGGTTTGTAATGTTAGTACATTTATCAGTGGCTATCATGCTTTCTATTTAGCCAACCCTAAGCTTAAAGGGCCCACTCATGTTGCCATGTATTTTGTTGTGTGATCTCCTCCTAGACCTTTTCATGTTAAATGGCCTTTGCTTTGGAAAGGTCTGTCCTACATCACTGGAGTTTACTGAGGTTGACTACAGATTAGGCCAACCAGAATGCCTTCTCCAGTTCTGATTCACATGATCAAATTACTGTAGATTGACTTTTGTAGTGTTACTGTCAGTAAGTTTTAATGGTAATTTGCAGAACTATTTTCATCAAGGTTCGAAGCTACTTAAATCTTCCAGGTGTCTCAACACACACAGCCTACATTTATTTTCCTTAAATGTAGAATACATTATTTTTCTGTTTGTTACAGTGATTTCAGGACTCACTTTTACTCACTCATTCAATCATTCATTTGGTAGATATGTGTCGATTGCCTACCATCTGCCAGACACAGGCTAAGCACGGATGAGCAGCTGATGAGCAAATCAGGCCCTTTCCTGTCCTAGTGCTGAAAATAGAGATACTGAGATCCCAAGGTATGACTCCGCTCTATGTTCTCTAATTCTTAATACCAGGTGATACAATTGATGTGATGTGAAATGTTCTTTATTCATTAAATCTTAGTAGTTTTACATCAGCTTCTGTTGGACACAAAGTAACTGTCATGTAGCATTTATAGATGGCTTATTTTACTTACTGTTCTTCGATTCTAAATAGTACTATTCATTTAATACAAGTAGCAAAAATTCTTCCAGAACTCTTGAGTGGAGATTTAGGTGTGAATTTAGAGGCACAGAGAAACTACAATACTGAGACAGAGTTGTATCTGAACTTTGAGTAATGTAGCCAGTATGTTACAGATGCATATATGCATGTGTACACTATACAAAAAGACTGATCTTATTTTCTGGATTAAAAATTTGGATACTCCTTCCAGAAAATTCTGAGTTGAACACTCATTTCTCTAATACATCATATTGCATTTATTAACTAAAATTAGATAAAAATGGAATTATACATGAAATTCAGGGTCCAATGGAAAATGTAGTCACGAGATTGGTTATGATACATCCTCACTCAATAAATGCATGACTTCAGTAATCCCCACGTCTATGAGAAAGCTCCCTTTGTTATCACAGCCTTCATTTGTCTTCAACAATGTGCTTAGTTTGAGTATAAGGAGAAAAACTTTCTAAAGATTTTTTTTAACTCAGAAAACTATTTACAGTATCATAGCTAGAAAGCCCCAGCTGACAGTTACAAGAAATAGTCACAGTGTGCCTTGTCAAATGCCAACATATTAATTATCCTTAGGACAAAGGAGGAAATAACAAACAAACCCAGAAGCTCATACTGACCTAAATATCTGAGACCACCTCTATTGTGTGATTAATCAAGATTGTTTTCTATATAAGCATAACTGTCAGTGAAAAATGCAAAACATATTTGAAATTCCTCAAACAGGTTACTTAAAAACACCAATTACTCAGAAAGAGTCTTTGCTAAAAAATAAGTAAGTTAGAAAATAATTGTCCTTGCATTGTAAGGCTGAGCATTGATTTGCATTAAACTATAACCAAAATGAGATTATGTTTTAAAAAATTAGAAATGATAATAATGGAAATTCACCTATGATTAGCATGGATTATTTTCTAGTGTTCTCAAGTAGCCTTGAGGTGAATGCTGTTTATTATCTCCATTTCATGAAGGATGGGGCTAGGTCATATACCCAGGTCTGATTCAGCTCTATCACTTACTCAAGGTATGGCCTAGATCAGTTCAACGACACTGAACTCCTTCCTCAGAGTCATTGTAAAATGGGTAGGATAATTGTCACCGTGTGGGCTGTGAAGGGCATGAACATATGAAATATCATAGTTTCTCATCTGGTAACATAACACAATAATGTATTTTTAAGTTACAAAATCCTGTATAAATGATTAGTCTCAGTACATGTTTTCTTTGCAGAACAGCTTAGGAATATTGCAGCAAAACGATGATGGAACTGTGTAGGTCTTCGATTGGCAATTTATGCACTTTGCAGAGCAATGTCCAAAACATAATAATGTTTATTTTTAAACCATTCTAGCCTTATGTGTAAGTAGAAAAAAGTAAGTGCCTATGATGTCCAAAAAACTCCATTTATTTGAATAGCAATGTAGTTCGTGGTCTAAGGAAGAAAATTGCTTAGCTCAAAATAGTTGTGAAGTAAAACACTCGCTAAGAAAATATTTTTATTTTAAAAAAGCTAGAATTTTTTTCTTATAAAGTTAAAAGTTTTAAGAACTAGAGGAATATATGGCTCGGTTCCTATTGAATATTTAAAAGTCACCTACATCAGTAGTTCTCAAAGCAAGGTATCTTGAACATTTGTTGTTTACAATGAGGCTGTTGTGTTGATTTGATAATCAGAGTTAATATATTGTTTCCATGTAAAAGCAGCAAAATTTCTGTAACTTTTTTATCGATGGACCCTACTTTCCAGTTGTATTCAATAACAAAATGGAGTAAATAATATCTGAAAAACAACACCATTTATAAAGTTAAATGAAAAAGCTATAGACTAGGTGAAATTATTTGCAATGTATTTAACCGATAAAGTATTGATATGCCAAATATTTTTAATATACAAATTAATAAATAAAAGTCAATCTAATTTTTTTAATAGATTAAAGATATAAAAAGGCAATTTATAGACGAGGAAAAACAAACAAACACAGAAATTAAGAACACTCAACCTCACTGGTTAAAGAAGTGAAAATTAGAACAAGATGGTATTCCATGCCCAGACTGTTACAAAACAAAAATGTACTGATACTAAGTGTTGGTGAGGGTATGAAGAAGTGGAAATTATTTGGCTATACTTGTAGAAATGTAAGTTGGTACAGTTACATGGGAAAACAATTTGGAAATATTTAGAAAAGCTGAAGATATGCATATTGTTGATTCAGAAACTTTATTTCTAGATATATATTATATGCACATATGTGTAAGACTTCTTACACTCTTTTATATAATAGTGCGCTTTTTGATTCTCTAAGGGTTTTTCCTTTATTGGCTGGACACATAAGATAAATGAGTGAAGCGGGCTAAGTGTAAGATGTTAAACAGTAGGCACTATGATAAATTAGGAAACACCTACCCCATCTAAACAGTATAGTCACTGGAGGATGATACCTCAATTTAGTCAGATATTCCTTTTTTTTTTTTAAGAAAAAGAAATAGACTGCTGTAATTTTATATAAAATTTAATTATTTGAAAATTTTATTTCAAATTTATTTTTGTTTATCGAGCACATATTATGTGCTGAACTCTATTCTAGGCTTAGGAATACCTATTTTATGTAGAAGATTCAGTAGCATATAAAATATTTAGAAAGTCAAAGAAAGAGGCCAGAGAATCTCTACGCTGTCCATTTGTAACTCTGTGATAATATCTGCATTAGTCTCCAAATTTATTTGATTATGATTATTTGATTTTTTAATAGATCTTTTTGTACTATACAAGAACATACCTTTTGAGATGTATTTTATTATCTTTTAAATCTTGATCCTACCTATTCAGTCATTTGTGAAGCTTAACAAACTTTGGAGTACTGGTTTATTGGCTGATGAAACTTTGTTCTAGCTGGTTCTTTCTGAACACATTCTAAGCAGTATCTGTGCTGCCCTTTCCCCCCACTACTGTTTCCCTGTCAACTAAAATTCAGAGTTGTTAAAGTTATAAATATTTCAGCTGGGAGAGATTCTTTCATGTTAGGGTTTGCAGTTACTAAAATAAAAGGAAATACTTTGTGTAATTACTTCCATGGTCAATGACCATTTTCCTGCCTGTTGGTTTCATTAGTAAGTTGCTTTTAGCTCAGCGCTTAATGGCAGAAGAGTAGATGTGAATTTCAACTGTTAATTCTCATTCAGGATTTCAAAAAAGGCTAGTAAACTTCCTGTATTTTTTTAAAAGTAATTCATTTTGTAATGATTTCTCCTAAATCTTTTAAAAATTACCGAAGAGCAGCGCATTACTCAGCTGAAAAGGTACAAAAGAATAAGAATGAAGACATGATTACTAAAAAATGAGTCATTCACAATTATACAAACTAAATATTAGTTTAATTATTTAATTAAACTAAATTAAAAAAAAATGAGACTTTTCTACATCTCCTCAGTCCCACCCTCAATACTGCTACCATAATCACTAGGAGAATGACAGATTATTTATTCTTTTGTTAGTTAGCTGGACAAAAATCTTGGCAGGGGTAAAAATGCAATCAATTAGTTAAATAACTCGGGATTCCAAATCACCATTCTAATCCAGTTGCAAAAACTCCAAAATCTGAATTTCTGTCCGTCTATGCAGCCAGTCACCAACCAAAATATTATTTAACATCTATTAAATTCCAATTATTCTAATGCATGCTAACTGTGCAAAACAGGTTTGGAAGTCTGTAAACCATTTGTTTACTTCTCATTCATTGTATATTCAGATTATATGGAACATTTATAGAAGGCTGCCATGTGCCATCAACAAGGGTTTAACATTTCTTATTCTTCCTTACTTACCATGATAAGGATAAGGCATGAAATCACATTGTGAGGAAACCCCAAAGTAAACTGGCACCCTTCACCAATGTTGAGTGAGGGAGGCTCTTCGATGGATGATGGGGCATCAAAGCTGTGTGGACCAGTTAGTAGTAGTATTTGCAGATGAAGAGTAATGTAGTTTGAGAGAATAGAGAAGCAGCAGCCTAGAAAACCTTAGAAAAAAAATGTGCTAGGTGCTTGCCCCATTTTTACCAGGGATAGAGAAACAAGTCAGATACATTCCTGTTGATTTGGAACTTGTGTTATAGTGGGGGAAGTGATTACAACACCTGTGATGCATGCTTAAAGATATTTTTCAAGGGCTAATTAACTTTATCTTGATTGGCAATGTACTATACTAAGTCTGAGAAGGCTTTGCAATGATGTGGGCATTTGATCTGGATGATGAAGAGTGAGAGAATGTAGGAAAGAGGGGAATGTAACTTACTGTGTTTCCAACCAGGTGTATGGGAGTGGGGTCAGAGAGCTCTGGGACTCAGGCTGGAAGGGTGAGAGGGGCCAGATAATCACTTCAGTGAATATGTGTGCTGTCATACTAAATTCAAGATACTGGAAACAATGATGGACAAGACACAATTCCTATGGTTATTTAGCTTCTGAAAAGAGGTGTCTGTAAAAGGCTTTCAATGCTACTTTAAGGTCCTCAACTAGCAGGCGACAGGTTTTTGAAAACTGTAACTTGAAGTGAAACTTCGTATAAGGAAATCAATTTTATCTGAGGCTAATTGATAAAAATAAGTTCTTAAGCATTTTTCTGGTCACAAAAACCTTACCAAACTTTTAAATAAAGACCCAAAATACTTCTAATATTAAACATTGAAATAAATGTGAGCTATACATTTAAAAGGATGAATAAAAATAAGTAAGATAATGATTTGCCAACATGCTTATTCCAGTTCAGGGTCGCAGGTGGCAGGACTCTCTCCCAGCAGCTCAGGGCGCAAGGCGGGGCTCCACGCTGAACAGCCCACGTTTCTATCAATCACACCCCCACATTCACGCAGACTAGAACAATTCAAACAAGACGTTCACCTCATGCACACACCTTTGGGATGTGGAGACATGGGGAGAACTTGCAAACTCCACACAGACGGTGACCCTGGCTGTAACTTTTTTCTCATCAACATTATAAAGAAATGATGTTGAACAAAACAATGTTATTTGTGAACCTGCTATATTTGAGATGCCATGGGTGGTGGGGGTGCAATCAATGATTTTGAAGCAGAATCTTCAACACTTGCTGTTCTCTCTGCAATACTAATGACCTTTTCTCCTTAACTGGTTACCTTCTGCTCCTTGCTGGGTTGTAGTTTCTCAAAGCCACTCGTTCCAGGAGCCTTTCCTGACTCCCCTCCAGACAAGTTGTCTCCATCCACTCTCTCATGGCTGCTTTCCTTTTATTTGCCATACTTAACACAACCAGGGAGAATCACTTATTTCTCAAGTGTATCCCCAATGTTAGTACTGTATCAGGATGGAAGAGATCATTTTTCCCCCTAATGTTTAGGAAGTGTGTAATAATACATAGGAAGTGCTTAATATTTACTGATTTTTTTTTTTTTTTTTTTTTTTTTTTTTATGGTAGAGAAGCTTCTGCTCTCTCAAGTCATCCTCACCTCTCAGGATCTTAGGAGAAAAATAGAGCACACACACACAAAAATACATAGCAACTTTGTAATCTTTTTTTTTCTCCCTGTCCTTGCTGATAATATTAT
Source organism: Eidolon dupreanum (assembly GCA_028627145.1). Classification (NCBI taxonomy): domain Eukaryota; kingdom Metazoa; phylum Chordata; class Mammalia; order Chiroptera; family Pteropodidae; genus Eidolon; species Eidolon dupreanum. Next base: position 45,498,694 of record CM053507.1, read on the forward strand.
ATACAAAGCTAGCCATTGCTATCACTCCTCAGATTTCCTTTGTAACTTTTAAACTACAGCCTTCTTTTTTTCCCCCTTTTCACATCCATGGAAAGCCAAAGCTGCCTGGCTACAATTGACACAAAAATTTCAATTCTATAGTGAAAACAATGAAAGTCCTAATGTTTCTTTTAAAAAATCTAATTTGTATTTTAAGATGTAAAGCATCAAGCAGAGGTTTACAGGGTTCTTAGAAGATGTATTTGAAGCAAGCAGACCAAGTTCTATTTTGAAACATCTTTAAGTTTGGCCAAGTTAAAATCTGGGTAATTTGATTGAGGTCGTATATATTTTGCCTTGGAAAAAGATGCACTGAATTACAGCATCAAAGATTTCTCCTTTTTCTTGTTATGCACTATGCCTAGGCATTGAAAAGCTTTTGTATATTTTGCAATTTTAATATTTTGCAGATGTGAGCATTCTGGAGTGTATTATAGATGCAGTGCAATGAGGCATCCAAGATTGAAACGTGGATCAAAGTCTGTCTTAAGGATAATGTTACAAATAAGGCAATCACGATAAAATAGTAGTAGAGTAGTGCTTGCTGATCCTGGATACAAAGCTCTAGGTGAAATCCAGGACTTGCTATTATTTTGGCCTAGGAGATCCATAGTCCATGCATTCATTTTTTTATTCATTTTTTCAACGAGTACTAACAGTTCACAGTATGCTAGTAGCTTTGTTAAAAACTAGTGGCACAAAGGTAGGGAAAATATTCTATCCTTGAACAACTCCAAGTTCAGTTACTCAGTGAGCACCTACTATGTCAGACACTGATAGGGAGGATGCAGTAATATTACAATAAAATATGGTTCCTGCTTTTATAGAGCTTACATCCTTCTGAAGGGAGACAGATCATTAAAAAAAGAGAAGTAAATTCATCCAATTCTTGTTATGCATTGTTATATTCTATAAAGTTGCCACACACACTGAATTAGAGAATACTGAACAGTTGCTCCTAGGAGAAATATAGAGTTAGATTCCTGTGAGCCTCTGTCACAACATTTTCATCAACCAATCAATATATAACCTTGTTTTATGTGTGTTTCTGTTTAAAGACACATTATTTAATATAGATTTTTGATTCATTACCACTGAACTCAGAGCAACGGCACTATAACTCACGTCTAAATGAAGATTATCTAACACATGGACTTTTTTCTGTAAGTCACATCAAACTCTTCCTGCACTATGCGTGGGGGCCATTTTAAACAGCAAAATAATTGACAAAAAGAACAAAAATGCAAAACACAGGAATTAAAAAGACTGCAAAAGTACACTTGTTTACATATAAAAGCTAAAACAAGAAGGCAGAGTGATACTTTGTTTGCCCTCAGCTTGGAATGTGTATGTATTTTTCTGCTCTGTGTATGTCCACACATGAATGCAAAGGCACAAGTATTCATTTTAGAGTTATAAATCAATTTTAGCAAGTAGGTAAGTTCATACATACAGATTTTGAGAATAACAAGGATTGGCTATATGATGATGCCAGGCAATCCCAAACACCCTTAGGTGGAAGTCACTGCTCTAGGTAAAGTGGTAAATAAGGTTTCAGAGAGGATGACATCTGAGCAGAGACTTAAAGGAGATGAGTGAGAAGCTACGCAAATATTTGATCATAGACCGAATAGTAGGTCCAATCCCAGATGCTGGCAGCTGGAAGGCCAGAATGGTTGGAACAAAGAGTGAGCAGAAATGGTAGTATGGATGAAGAATTCTGATGCTGGCAAGAAATGCCATCAGAACTTTTACATAAAGGAAGAGTTGAAAATTATTGCCCGATGAACTCAGGAAAGTTTTCAAAGAAGGAGTGTTGAACTATCTTGAGCATTAAATTATAGACATTTTCCAGGCAGGCCTAGGTATTGGGGGCATAGGCATTAAAGAACATTCCAGTTGGAGGACACCACATTGGCATAGCCATATTCTGTGAAAAAGCTTAGGATTAGGAGAGAACAGCAAAAAATTTGAAGAGTTTGGTGAATACAGGGTTCATGCTAAGAAGAAAGAATGCTGGCAGAAGCGATTGCTAGGGAGATTAACTTCAGATTGCTAATGATATTTTACGATATATGTAGAGTTCTGTATATTAGAGTGAATTGTGAGAAGTTCATCAATATTTGAAAAGGGTGAGTGTACTAGTAGTATCCTGGAGGAAGTTTCAGAAATGAGGTAGAGATACAGAAAAGCAGATCAGCTCAGAGCTGATGGAATGATTAGGAATGTGTTTGCCATGAATGGGGTTCTAAATGATAAAGCATCTCATAGGGCCACAGCTGCTCTCACCAACAGTATGTTCTCCTGTGGATGAGGTAGAGGGAATCTCTCATTTGTGCATTTTGGCCTGTATGCTTCTGAGAATCCGTCCCTGAAGAGGCCTCCATGCATGACTCTCTTAGACAATCTACTCCTTTCACTTTGCCTTCTGCCATTCTATTGTTGTTAGCATGATCCAAAAACAAATAACACTGTTATATATTCTGAGCAATTATTAATTATAAGATGGCCATTTCTTCTGGATTTTTCACTGAAAAAGTGCTGAGAATTTTATCTAGTCTTTAATATTTTCCCCCTCATTTGGCATATCTACATCATATTATAAGTGACTTCTTAAAATGTTTCCTAAAGCAGTCAAATGTTGAATGCACTGCAGGAAGCCTATAAGAGATGTTTCCCCCCAACACTAGTAAAAATAGCTTTAAAAATTAAGTATGTCTATTCATCTTTTTTATGAGTTTGGCTTTAAAATATGTAAATCATTGCGTGAGACCTCAAAGGGAGGAAGTGCTGGGTGGATTGCTGATGTCTTTTAAGAGCAGGAAGTGGATAGTGCCTGCCAGGTAATTGTCTGGCTTGGTCTGTCACCCTTCTCTCAGTGTGCTTAGTCTTGTCCTCTGAGCAACCTGCTTAATCCATGGAGACTAGCCAGTTGGGCACACTAATGTACAGAGGTTTGGCTTCCCTCGAAGAAGTGTCATTGGCACAAGGTAGTGTGTAGAAGTAATAATATAAATACTGTGTCTTGGATCAGAAGAATAATCAGTTCCTGCTAAAGTTCCTGTCTCTTTTAACTCAAGTTCTTTGTGTGTGTATGTGTGTGTGCGTGCGCGCATGTCTGTCTGTCTCTGTCTCTGTCTCTGTTTGTCTGTCTGTCTGTCTTAGGAATTTATTCACAGGAACACTGTTAAAGATGGATAAAATGGAGACATGGAATGAAGAAGTAGGGAAAGAATTCTGAGTCAGGCTCCAAAGCTCATACAGAGAGTTACTTCTCCATAAAACCTGTGCCACGAGAACACACAGGAAAGGAAGAGAGAGTGTGGAGGCAGAGATACCCTCCGACTGTGTGTCACCTGAGTTATGGAATGCTCTTCCCTCAGATATTCCCAAAGGTGGAAATACCTTTTCCTTTTTTGGGTTTCAATTTAAATGTCACCTCTTGGAGAGGCCTTTCTTGACTCCATCTCTAAAATAGCACTCACCATCTTTTAATTTCCCAACCCTGTTGTGACTTTCTTTCTTCACCTACCACTATCACTCTCTGAGGTGTTTTATGTAGATTTCAATTTATTTAGTTGTCTTCTCTCTAGAATGTAAACTCTATACATCCTGTCTTCGTCACCGTTGTATACACAGGATGTATCACAGTGCTTAACATTAACATAAATAAATGAATGAATAAACAAATGAATAAACGAATAAGTAAAATGCTGAAAGATGATAAGTCCTTGTTTTGGGATTAGCTGGAGCTAATAATAAGGCACCGACTCACTTCTCTGTCTGATATTCTTGAAAACTGCCCTTGACTACTGTCTGCCAGGAACTTTTCTTCATTCTGAAATAGTGGATGCAAAGTGGTAAAGAACCCCAGAAGTCTGTTTTAATCTGTTTCCTGGAATGTGAAAGTCCATTGATGTTTGTAGTTATTGGGCAATTCTTCTAGTCACTCAATCAGAGGAACCAGAAAAGTTATTCATAAAATGCACAGAATGATCAGGAGTAACCATATTATTAGCTGGAGAAAGGACAGGGAAACTTTGTATTCAGATAAAAGGTAGATGGAACAGATCCCTAACCTTTCTGTGTCTGAGTAGAGACTGTGACTTCTATCGGAGGAAATGGAGTCACGCAGCAGAAATTGGTTATGGCTGGGGTCTAATATTCACAAGCTCGGCTCTGCAACTAAGAGCTCCCTTAGCTAAACAGTACAACACAGCCTATGCTCAACCATATTCAGCTCCTAATGATTCCCTATTTTCCATCTTATTCTTCTCTATAAACATTTTCTTTACTCTCTTTTTCTCATATGCGTCACCAGTCTGTTACTTTGAAGTGAGCTGAAAATACAGGTAGGATATGATGGATTTGATATTGAACTTTAATGCTTTTATTAGGCTCAAGAAGTTTAAGACTATTTAACATTTCATAGGGATATCTATCAGGTTTCTGACTGTAAATTGATGATTTACAGTCTTTCCTTAAATGTACTGTGTTTGCTCTGATGATAGCTAATGGACCTTTCCACACTGACCAATTCCTCTTTGTACTCAGGGGCAGAGCATTTGTGATGGGACTTGAGGTATTCTAATAGGAGATCAGAATCCTCATCACTAGACTTCATGGGGGGTCTTGTGGAAGGGAGCACTTAGCTGGATCAAAGGCATTGGGTCTGAAGAGACTGGATTGAGGAAGCAGAAGGATTACCATCTATAAAGAGAAATGAGACTGAAGAGATGAGCCCACAGACTGGATGTTAAATGACATTAGAGAATTCCTGTGAACTTAGATATGATAATGATATGATAGTAGTACTATTGGAGAATGTCTGTACTTTGTGATAAGCTAAAAATTTTGGAGCAGAGCATCATGATGTCTGTAGTTAACTTTAAAATGGCCCAAGACAAAAATATATAGTTGTAGTAAATATGGCAAAATGTTAACAGTTGTTACCTCTTGGCAGTGGATTGTACTTCTTATTACTCTTTCTACTACTCTGAATGTTTGAAAAGTTTCATGATTAAAAGTTTGAGACCTCTTCATTTCCAAAGTTGCTTCACAACTTTGCTGGGAGCCAGCCCTACTTTTGTCTCATAATATTTGCTACTAAGAAGCAATACCCTCAAACCAATCTTGTGTCTTTGGGAAGAGAAGAAAATAAATTGAGATAGTTCCTCTGGCCTGGTATGGAACTCTGCTGATGCTAATTCAAGAGTGATCATCAGAACAGCCACCAGAGTAAAAGGCAGAGCAGAGGGAAAAAATGGAGAGACAAACACAAGGATAGCCACCACTTAGTGGTACGACCTTGGGCAAACTACTTTATCCTTCTGTGCTCAGTTTTCTCTCCTGAAAAAAACGGACCTGATAATAGTACCAATCTCTAGAGCTGTTATGAGGATTAAAGGAATTAATGTATGTTAAGACACTTAGAACGGGGTTTGGCATAATTTTACCCAATATATTTTAGCTATTATTAGCTTCCTTTCTGGACGCATTTAGACTCTCACACACACATAACACCTGACTCATCACATATGCATATGCTTTTCCCTTGGAAGAAAGAGGTCTTTCTAAAGCAGAAGGTCAGGCTGCCTGTTAAACAAAACTGAATTAGTTGTTTGGGTTTTGGGCATAGTTAGGATGCCAACTTTCCTTGAGGAGGCTTAAGGAGTTGTCAGAGCACCTAGTGCATTTCATCCTCTCACTGAAAAGGAATCTGTCAAATCACCGTGAACATGTTTCCACATCTATCCAGTCACATTGCCATCATTAACTACTGTTTCATCTCTGCAAAAGTGTGATACTGAAATCTTGTGCTTTGAGAGCTTATATTAGTCAGCTAGAGCCAAAAGGGGAAGCAGGAGTTTTGTAGTTCCTATTACAGCAAAAATGACAGTTTCTTACTGTATAGAAAGACTTGTACACATAATCAATGGCTGCTGCTACTCCTACATACAATCCTTGTCATCTTTGTATAATATTGGAACTGGCAATCATTGATTCTAGAAGCTCTCATTGTAGCACTGTTATGTTATTTGCAAAATCAATTACTGTAGTTTGTAAATATGTATTTATTTATATATTTCTTTATCCATTTTGATTTAATAAGTTGGATATCTACTGATGAGTGCTATAGGAATGTCAGATTAGCTGAAATGAGTTACCCTCTATTGATTTCCTACTCAACTTTGCAGTTAAGAATTGAGCTGTGTCTGTACTGATAAGGCAGTGTAAAGATGGGCAACTACCAAGCTGATTCTATCAGAAAGACTGCAACCAAAGCTATCCATGCATGTCTATGACATATGACTGTATACATCGTATTACCCAGGTTAGTTATCAAACAGACTTAGCAGTGATCACTCAAAATGTCATGTTTTCCAGAAAGCTTTTATGTACCCTCAACACCCAAAACAATCTGCTATATCCCAAAGGGTGCTCTAACTTACACAATATGACCAAAAATGGTGTGGAGTGAATCCTTATAGAAATGGTCAACATGCTGAGATAATGGGACATTAAAAACTTTTTCTCTTAATAGTTCTCATTTCCTAGAAGTTAAGAAATGTATGGATTCTGGATGAGGCATCAAAGAGTTCAAATACTTATGCTCTGAATGTAGTAGACTTTGTTGAACTGTTAAAATATGCTAGAAACTCTGCTAAACATTTTATATTCACAAACCTTTTAAACCTTCCAGAAACCCCTATGAGGCAGGTACCAACATTATTTCTACTTTATTGAAAGGCATCTCAGTCTTAGAGAGATTAAGGAACAGATGTTCCCACCTTTTCTAAACTATGGTTTCTGATAAAGCAAGAGAGGACTATGAGAGGTGGAGATGACTTCAGGGGCCACAGATATTTCTCATTCAATAATTTTTTTTTTTTTTTTTTTAGTATCAGGCAGGGCTAGGCAGTAAGTTCCAAAAAATCAAGATATCTGTTGCTCACTTCTTATCTTTAGCAACTCTCCCCTCTTGATTTCTTCCTTTGAATTCCATAACCAATTCCTATGAATGTTCAGCTTGTTACAGGAGTGAGAGTATCCTTTAAAGTGTTTGGGAAGTTTCAGTGACTGAATTGGCATTTGGATACTTAGGTTCCAGGAGAATGAGAAGCATTACTATAGGCAGTGATATGCTCTGACAGCAAACCTGGCAGGTAGTATTGCATCGTTAGCATTACCTTGCTTCTCCCCAAGGGAGCCAGTGCAGAGCAGATATTTTGAAAGGCCTGGAGGTGAGATCTGAAACAGACCATGTGATCACAGGTCACTGGGCCACTCTTTAAACTCAGAGAAAGGTCTATGGCTAAAAACAAACAAAAATCCCACAGATTGACCAGTGTTTGCCTTTCCCAAAAGAAGAGAAAAATGGCATCACCTAGTCACTCATGTTGTAGGTGATACGAAGCTATAGCTGAGAGACCTCTCATGTCAGCTTTCTGAAGTTAAAATTCCAGCTTTGTTCAGCAAGCCGTGATCTTGTGAGAGACCTCTAAGCCTCAGTTTCCTTCCCTTTAAATAGTTTAGAAAATCAGAATGGTGCTACTAGTGATGTTGGTCAGATTAAATGTGATGATGTGTATGTAACATGTTTATCACAGTGCTGGATACTTAAGGAGATATTTTTATCATCACTATCACCATCACCACTACTACCATCATCACTTTTATCTTGTTCTCTGCTCTATCATGATAATGATTATCATTGAAAGTCATCTATACAAAACAGTGAAATTCAGAAGAATGGTCACATCTAAAGTTGGTTTTGATAGGATGAATTCCTTCTATAAGATATCATTTAAACATGAAATTGATGTGACACTTGGAATTGTCAATTTTGCTATTTGTGCTAGAGAGTTTTAACTCTGAACTCAATCTTTAATGCAATCTCTTAGGCCCCTGGAGAGGAGCTGTCCAAGTCTGTGTTAAAGTGTGTAAGGAGACGACGTTTTTGCAAAGAAAACATAGCATAGTTAGAAGGTAGATTTCTATATCATTTCAGAAAATAAGAGTGGGTCTCTAGATAATAAAGTTTGGCTGAAGAAATATTTAAATTTCTAGGAAATGTCTATTGTTTTTGGTGGCAGCAACACAGAAAATTCTCAAATCAAGAGTATTATGAAAATCTGGGTTATTGGGTTGCTAAGGAGAATAACACTCCTTTTTTTGACAACTAAGTCTAAACAGTTACTATTCCCTGAGGAAGTTATCTTTCCCTAGATATGTCACCTCAAACTGTCATAACATTCACAACATTCCTGCTACAACTACCCATCTCACTGGGATCAAAGGATAAAACAACAATCAATCAATAAATATTTACTAAATCCCTAACATAAGGCGTCTTCCTTCCCAGGTTCTAGAGCTATAATGGGTGCACAATTATATAAGGCATCGCCCCAGCCCTCTGAGAACTACTAACCTGATAAAAAATGTAAACTACTTGACAGCATTTCAAGGTTGCCAACTTTAGTAAAACCATCACCAAAGATTCTGCTGCTGTAAAGGCAGTTACTTGTTATTGATCAGTTCTGTATGACCTTCTGTATGGGGAGTTGTTTCCTGGAACAGATGTAGATGCCAACCTGTCAACCACCACCTAACAGGAAAGTCCAGACTGTTGGCTTGGCCAATGGTTCCTGCTTAAGTATCCTCCTTGGGTAGGCCTGATCTTCTGCTTGGGTGGCTTTTGGCTTTTCTCATATCCATTTTCATTTCCTCTTGGTGTGCCATTGGAGAACTGGCTCAATTTCCAGTCCTTGTTGCCTAAATGAATCATTCTCCCCTCTTTTTCTCTTTCTCTCTCTCTCTCTTTCTCTCTCTCTCTTTTTTTTTTTTTTTTTTTTTTTTTTTTTTTTTTTTTTTTGGCTACCTTACATTAATGTTATGATCTGAGGTCAAGATCTCCTGAAGGCTTGGGATAATTCTTCTCTATTCTTTTTAGTATTGTCTTGATCTGAGGCTTTCTTTTATTACTTCCCCCTTATGATGATCAATCAGTTAGTTATTAAGATTCTTTTGTTTATTGTGAGAAAAACGTACAAAGAAGGAAGAATGGGATGAAGTTGGGCAAGACTCATGGGCTATTAGAAATTGGAAAATGAGGATAATATTTGAAATGACTGATCAAAGAAGTTTACTTAATAATATTAATGGTTAAGATATATAGAGTGTTTCTTAACCAATAATATTAAGATTTATAGATATAGACAAATCACCTCATTATAGATAGATCACCTCATCCACCCACGGAGAAGGTACTTTCATTTTCCCCATTTTGCAGGTGGGAAAAGAGAGACACAGAGAGGTCAAGTATAACTCCCAAGACCACACAGATGATAAGGCAGGCCATTTGACTAGAGCCCATATCTGAACCACTATGAACCTCTTGTAATTATTTTTGCTCATCCACTTTATTTTAGAAAATGAAAATACTATAAAGCAGGAGAGTGGAGAGAAATGAGTGAGCAGGGCTTGACAACATGCAAGGTGCTTTCTGCTGGCATGTTCCTCTGATGCCATATGAGTGAGAAACGATAAAATGTAGTAATGGGTTTTGAAATTTGGAGAGCAGAGTTCCATCTATTGTAAGCATCCTGGGTAGAATTTGTGGTCCTGAATGTTCTTCTTCCTCTCTTCCTCTGAGAAAGCTCACACCTGGAAATAGAACCTCATTTCTGTCCAGTACTGAAGATTCTCCATTCCTGTTGCTGATGTAACTGGGAGCTACAGGTTGTCAGAAGTTGTCCAGAAACAAGAATATATCAGTTTTCAATGGGACATGAATTTAATTTATCTCGGGTCCTTGTATTTAAATCCAGGTTTCCATTTAGTTTGTTATAATTCCTATATTTGAACAATATATCCATTACTTCCCTAAAGTCCAATTAAGACAGGTGATAGATTAAAACACCTATAATATGAGAATCCTTTGGCTGAAAGGCTAGACTCTTTCAGGTCTTTGAGGGGGAAAAAAATAACACACCAACAGTTTCTAGGTCTTCTATGACTGCCTGTAGACTTTTCAAATCAACCTTACTTCATCTTCCCAAAACTGCAATCAGTAAGATGGTTGTGCTTTGCCTCTCTGCTGACAAAGAAGTTAGTCCAATTTTAATCTTTTTAATATCAGTTTTGGAAGTATTTTATATATATATATATACATAAATATATATATATATTTTAATGATTTCAAAGTGAAAACCCAAATTATTCTATCTATAATTCATCCATTTTTAGATGGGGAGGAAGAAACAGGTCACCAATCACCCAATTGAGAAGAGGGATGAAAAAGAACGATTCATTATCAAGAAATTAAAACAATCCCAGGAAGATAGCCAGTGTTCTAGCCTTCTACACCTGCAGTCTTTTCCACAGTAGCACCAGTGTTCAGAAAAATGAACCTGAGATCTTTCAGAACTTTCACCTGAGCCAAAAAAAATAAATATAAATAAATAGATAGATAGATAGATAGATAGATAGATAGATAGATAGATAGATAGATAAATCTTGGCATGCTTTACCAAGTAAACAGAGCGGAGGGGTATATTTTTGAAAACAAGAATTTCAACCGTAAGGAATGAAATAAAGAGTGGATAGTATATAACCCTAAGTTGACTAGAAAATTCAATAAGCCTCAGGCACCTGATTTCCCTTGCTTTCTACTTAATAATTAGAGTGTTGTTGGAATAAGTTTGAATGAATCCACTCACTTTTCAACCAGCTTTTTTGATATCCTATAATATCAAATATCAATTTCTGTAAGACAGCCAACTATACAAGTGTAATCATTCAGCAGCATCATTCAATCTATGGTATTGGGATGTCCAAATGAACTGCATTACATATTTAAGTTGGATTGAGACGATTTATTTCATTCCATTTCTGTGTCCTCTGTGGCACTGTGTGAACAAACTCAGGCAATCACTGCTCTGCCCCTATTTCCTTATCTATAAAAACTTACAGATGGTTTCTACTCCTTAATATGTGTCTCAAGCTTTGAGATGTTGACATGTAAAGTACTAAACATTGGTATCCCTTTTGCTGGAAATGGTATTAGATAATGGTCAATTTACAGGCTACTTCATAGTCTGAAAGTACTATTTTCCCTGCAGGCAGAGTAAATGGAAATGAGAGCAATAAATGTATCCCAGACTATGGGCAGTCATGGAATGAGTGTGGGGAGTTGAGCAGGCATATTACAATGCAGTATAAGGAGACAGCTTGTGTGCCAGTAGTGGGTTGCAAATGGGCATGGGTATGTCCTTCGCAGGTGTCTCTGAACTAGGAAAACATCTTCCACAGCATGTTAGAAAACTCTAATGGCTAAGGAATCAGACCTTTGAACTAGACTTTGGGTTTTCTCCTGCAATCAGAGCACTTGATGGATTTCTTGGAAGGGGAAGACCTGGTGGTGCAACAGGGAGGATACTAGTCAGGAATCAGAGGGGGAGGAATGACACTAGAGGGCAACTTGACTTAGGGAAGGGCTGCTGATTTCCTGCAGTCTCCTTGTGGGGAGGAGGTGAAAGTGAGCAAGGAAAAAGGAGACACATACACACGATGCAGTGGGAGGTGAAGAAGAAATAGGAGACAAACAATTGATTTTTAAAAAAATATATTCTCTCTCTGCATGTGCAGAATATATATGAAGAAGTGTTAATAAATGAGACTCTGGAGCCAGACTGTGGTAGTCTGAATTCCTGTTCTGCTGCTGACTTGGTGATCTTAGGAAGGGTGGTTAAACATTCTGTGCTTCAGTTTACTTAACCGAATAAGAATAATAATAGTACTTACTCAATGAGTGGTTCTAAGGGTTATATAAATAAAGTACTTAGTAAACACTGGCATTTAGTAAGCATTTAATATGCACTTGCTATTATGTTGGTTGCTGGTAAGCATTCATTTGTTGCCTTCTGTCTCCTTCATTACTTTCACATTGTCAGTGATACATTTGGAGACAATGTACAGAAATAAATTATTTTAATTACTCGTTTAATAGGAATTGTGTGATGAATTCCTTTGTATGCTTATTTTGGAGCCATAAGGAATTCTAGAGTTCAGGTTGGCTTCCTGAGGGGACTATATCTTTTAGTTCTGGCTGCTTTTTATTTGTATTCCCAACCTTTGGCATGTGTGTCGATTGACTTTGCAAGTCAAGCCACAATGTCCTGTTGGCTGTTCTGCTTTGGGCAGCAGAGGAGGACCTCTCAAGCACTCTTCCTATAGAAGGAGGAGCTTCTGAGGGCTGTGTTTCATTAGAGCTACTTTGATTTTATTCAGATTCAACAGGAAACATTTACTGAGCACTCAGTTGTTGGGTTTGACCTCTGTGAGTATCCCTAGGCTCCTCTCCACCCCATCTCAGTACCCTCCTCCCCCATCTCTCAGGGAAGATTGGTGCTATTTGAGGGCATTGCACAGACTCACAGACCTGTGAAGCGAAGCTTCCAAACATTATCAGAAAGGTCATCAGGCTCTAGTAGTGAGGCAGCTCTGATTTTCCTTCTTTCAAAAGAGGGGAGCTCAGAACCATCTTGCTCTCACTTTGGTTTTTCTTACTTTTTTTTTTTTTTTTTTTTGCTTTTCTTACTGACTAGGGGCTGCTGTTGTAGGAGGACAACAGAGCCAGTTCTACCATAGGTCTTACAAGAAACCCCTCAATCCCTTGTGCTTCCCTCTCCCAAGCTTTGACAAAAATAATCTCTCATGTGCCTTAACTTCAGTTTTAACATGTTGGTTGGTGATAAAGACTCAGCTAAGGGTAAATAGTCATGTTTCTCTGCTGTTTTGGTAAGCTATACAAATACATTTCTCTTAGGGAGCCTGCAGGGTGTCAGATGATCATCATGTTGCCTCCATTTTTCTCACTAGTGATCACCCTATTTTAATTCAGAGATAAAATACTTTACTCTTAAAAGATTGTATTGTCTGCCAGTGATCTTTAATCATTCTTGTTTAATAATGGTCAACTAAGTCATTACCCCTACAGAGAAAATAGTATTTTCTTGTAACAGTCCTTTAAATTGACTAGCACACAATACCATCTTTGAGGACAAGTAATACTGACATTGAACATATGGTCTATCAGGATCTGAGAAGCTTAAGATGCCTCCTTGGAAATGGATATTGACTATACTTAATGTGCTATAATCACTCAGCAGATATAGCTGCTAACTACTTTAGTAAATTATATAATGGCTCTCCATGAGGCTCTTACACCTAAGGAAATATTTACTGCTACACAGAGCAGTTAGGTCATAAGTATAACTTATAGCTGAAGCAATTTATTTATATTTGGACTTAGACATTTCTTAAAAGATTTCTAAATGAAGGATATGTAAGGATTTGTTAATTTCCTTAGGTGTAGGGGTTTATTGTATAACACCCTTTCCCAAAATGCACTTTTATTCAGCTTACAAGGAAAACTTTTGAAGAAGCAATCTGCTTATAAACATGTTTAAATTTGCTAACCTCTTCTTTTCAAAAACATTGTATAAATCAGTATCAAAAATACAGAATGGAAACTACAGGATTGCCAACAAAACAAAAAACATATTCAATGCTTAAAGATACAGTAATAGATGGGAAGTATGATTAATGATAAAGAGATGCCTCAGTTAACTATTGGGGTTTAAATACTGAATGTATGTGTCCTACTGATATAGTCATTTGGAAAATCAGAATAACACAGTTGGAGGGAAGCTATTTGACATCTACTTATTATAAACCAGTTTTATTAAAACCAATTTATTTCCTCAGTGGAGTGGAGCAAGGGACTAGTCATGTTAGAGATTCGACTACCTTTAATTTTTAGGTGATTGTAAGAATGTTTAAAGTTCTAATAGGGGGAGTTAAAATAGCAGCTTGATCAATAGAAAATGTTCAGTCTCAATAGATCGGATGTGAAGCACTTTGACCTGTGAATAAACAGCTCAAACTTGGCTCAGATATTGGTAGCTAGGGCTGTAAACTTCTCTGCTGAGCTATTCAGTGAGGAGCCCCATAAAACCAAAAGAAGCAGAAGGTGAGAGAGATGTGCCATTTTTCTCTGAAATCAAAAGGCATGTTTGTGGTCCTGAGAGAGCCTTGAATGCCATATTTTTGGCAAGCAGAAGCCTAGCTTCAGCCACTGCTTTGGCTGGGAAAAGAAGCTACCAGCTTGGTGGCTATTTCTTTGCCATTGGCCTGGGAGCAAGGTTGATTTAGCATTTCCACCTGCAAATGTTCATTGATGGGATCAAAGCCACACTCCAGTGCAGAAGCTTCGCAACACCATCATCCCCACTGGATGATGTTAGCTGTGGCTTGTGATGGTGTCTCTTTAGACTTAGGAGTAAACTGACTTAGTTATGGGCTTTCAGGATCCAACCAGTTCTTCAGAAGAGAAGATTCTGCATAGAGGAAATTATGTGTTGACAGCCCTTGGCTGTCACAACCAAGCTGTTGAGTAGATATATACACATACAAGTCAGCATGCGGCAGCTTAGGAGAGCAGATCAGTGCCAAAGAGTTAATTTCAAACTATAATGTGCCCATGAATCACCTGGAGATCTTGTTAGACTGTGGATTCTGACTCAGTTAATCAGAGATGGCACCTAAATTTATTATTTTCCAATGAGTCCCAGGTGCCGCTGCTGCTGCCCATGGAGCAAACATTGAATACGGCAAAGTGTTAGGGACATTTCTAGAAATTTATATCATGTCAAGTTCTGTTTATCATCTGGCCTTGATGGCACACACAATTAAAAGGAGAACTGGCACTTTTCATGAGACTATTCAAGTTATAAAAGGTTGAGATAACTAAAATAGGTCCAGGGTGAATATTCTGTTTTGAGATACTGAAATGGTTGCCTCAATTTTCTATTATTTTCTACATTTGTTTAAAGAGAGCCTGTGCAAATATTTTCTCCCCAAGTCTAATTTGTTTACTAAAACGTTCTGAATAACAAAGCTTCCTGGATGGCACAGATTGGTAGAGTGTTTTGTTTTGCATTCTGGCTTCATTCAGTGGATAACCTTGGCAATACAAGCTCATTGAAATGGGGTTCAGAAACACCTGTCTTTCAATTCTGCATCACAAGAATGACTTCAGAGGCTCCCTTTGTTTAATTTCAGGAAAAAAAGAAATGTCGAGGATGGTTTTTAGAAATGCCCTTCTTTTAGTCCAGGTCAGTGTCTTTACCAAGTATGTACTTCTCCCAGGTACCAGGTAATTGATGGGGGTGGCTCAAGACAAACTCAAACCACTGCCAAAGAAACAACATTCATGGTGCAAGCTACCCACACAACCCAGGGGCCAACTCCATTTTGATAGCTTTCTCATTTAACTTTTTAATAATTATGATGCACTTAACACAAGGGTCCCCAGATCTTGGGCCATGGACTGTTAGGAACAGGGCCACACAGCAGAAAGTGAGTGGCAAGAGAAAGAAGCTTCATCTATATTTGCAACCACTCCCCAGCGCTAGCATCACTGCCTCAGCTTCACCTCAGATCATCAGGCATTAGATTAGGTTGGGAACCACTTCCTTCACATGAGTTATTCTAAGAACTTTATTTGGCAGTAATCTCTAAACCATTCCATGTGTCAGGTATTATTTTTCCTATTTTACATAAGATAAAACTACAGTTTAGATCAGGTAACCTGTTCAATGCCACAGTGGAATTCAAACGTAGAGATGGAATTCACGTTTGTACCTACTCCTGGGCTCTTAACTGTTAGTAATCACTTGGGATTTCACAGGGGACATGTTATGAGTTGAATTATGCCTCCCCAAAAATTACATATTGAAGTCTTAACTCCTAATACCTGTGAATGTGACCTTATTGGAAATAGGGTATTTGGGAAGGAGGGACAAAGAAGGGTGAGAGGGAGCAAGAGATGCAGAGGAAGAGGAGGAGAAAGAGACTGTGTTGTCCTAATAAAATAGGCCCTGATGCTGAGTTCAACTCAGGAGGGTCACAAATTTGGGTCTCCAGTACAATTTATCCAATAAATGTATCTCATAAATAAATAAATGTATCAAGTCTGAACACTCCATAAGTACTATTTCATATAATACAAATACACCCACATGCCACGAGAAAAATGCCATCCATTATTTTCATTTAATAGCTGTGAAAATTGAGGCTTAGAGAATTTAACGTGCCCAAAGCCACACAGGTAGTAAAAGGTAGAGCCCAGAGTTCATCTGTCCGATGCTCCTGTCTCCTGTCCCTAGTGTGGTGGGCAGGAAGGCTGCTGCCACTTGGAGAGAGTGAGGTTCTCCTGAAGAACCTGTAAGTCAGAGGCAGAGGAGCTATGGGTACAGAGCAATCTCTTGGAGCTTGGTCATAATGTCAGCATGACAGAACTGCTCATTTTAAGAAAGTCACTGTCAAGGGCTTGAAGCATTCTCATGCTCCTGTTCAGTTATTTAGTTATATAGCTCAAGTAGGTACAGAAAGAGCAGGAAGGACATGGACTTTTCTTGCTGTTTTAATAACCTATCGAAAATGTTAGAATGACTTATCAGTTTATGCTTTTCACAAACATTTATTTAAATGGCATTAATTTTTGAAAACCGATGGGATTTTGTATTCATTAGTGAAGGCAATGATGGCCCTGATATGAAACACACAGGTTAAATCAAGGTAACTAGGGAAAGAGCTGTGGCCCAAAGTCAGTGGTATGTTCCTTGATTCAGCACATGGTTTCCTGAATGCCTTCTGTGTCTTTGAGGCATCTTGTCTTTGAGAAATCTTATTCTGAATTGAAAGTCAGAGGTGTTTCAGGTCACATCACATTCTTCATGATACTCTTAGAGACTAGACTGTCATGTGCTCTGCTCTCACCTACAGTTCTGACCTCATTGCTTTCGACTCTCCTGCTCATTTATTACACCAGCCTTCTAACAATTCTGGTGCATGCTAAATTTTTACATGCCCCAGGACCTTTGCACTTGCTAAGTGCTTGATATATACTTACTATTTTGAATATCTTCTAGAGATATTTGCATGGTTTATGCCTTCTCATCTTTCAGACTTATCTCATGTGTTATCTCCTCAGGGACATCTTATCTAAATTAGCAACACTGGCCACACTCTATGCCCCAAATCATTTTCTGCAAATGCATCTGTTATTTGCCTTTCTTTTCCACTAAAACATAAGCTCTTCATGGGTAAGGATTTATCATGAATACCATTGTGTCTGACACTTAAGAACCACTCACAAAAGAGGGGTTTTGTGAATAAATGAAACTGGTCAACAATAAAAAAATGTGAGAGAAACAGGTACAGATTTATGAGAGTGCATGGGCAGGACATTCCAGTCTTAGATCAGAAAAATATTCAAAAAAGTGATGAAGCCAACATAAGGTTGACATTAGGCATGGGAAGAAGGGAGGGAGGTTTTTGCCAGAGAGCATGGTGCATTTTAGGGGCTAAATATTGTTCAGTATGAATGGGGTGTAGATTATGACATTGAGGGTTGAGAGAGATGAATCTACAGCAAGATCTTTCAAGGGTTTTGTTCTCCATGCTGATGAATCTGGAGAAATATATCCTATATGATGGAACAAAATCTTGAGCCAAGTAAAGGAAAGAACCAAGCATCTCTTGGTGTGTGTCACTTATGTAGACAGGACCAATACCCCACCTTTTCTCTATCCTACTGTTACTTAGGTAAATGCTCCCTGGTTCAGAATATTCAGTTAGGCCTCAGATTTATTCTCTGGTTCTGGGGCTCTGGTAAGCTTCCCAATGTATACCTTATGTCACTATCTGGCAAGGTCCCAGTAATGTGAATGACAGGGCAAAACAAGGCACCCTGAAATTACCTATAATGAAAATGACTGGTAATCTCCAGTGATTACTGTGCTTGTGAGTGACAGGGTTGTACATTGCACAAAACCTTTTGAGGCAGCAAAAATGGATCTTGTGGGGTTTTCAGGTTTGAAAGTTGTTGTATTTTGTTAATGAAAACAGTTTCATATCTTTGGCATCATGCATTCTTTTGTCCAAACACTAAGGCTGATTATGAATCTTTAATGTATTTTATGAAGAGATATGCTGAACCTCTTCAAAAATGTGAACTCACATTAAAATGAGTGCCATTGTGTAATTCTTATACTACAATAGGGTGGGTGAGTATTTACATTCCAGAGGTCTCATCCCAGTCTGAATTCTTAGAACACCCACAGGTCACATGAAAAAATAGAAATGTGGGTTAGGTGGAGGGGGCAGTTATTATGCATCCCAAGCCTAGGAGCTTTTCACTCTCAAGACTGGAATATGGAGAATGAAAGTAGGACCCAGGGTAGTTTAACAGTTTGTCCACATTGACACATTTTCTGTGGATGCCAGCTCCCTGTTATGGAGTAAAGGCATTCAGAGGTCACAGGAAAACCTAAGTTTCTTCAAACCAATGTAAGGGGTTTGAGAAACATTGAACTGCTTGTTGAAGGTAAGTTTTCAAACTTGTTTGGAATCTTAACTCAAATAAATCTTACTTGGCAACCCAAAATAAACAACAGATAATGGAGAAGTTGCTCAGGTTGATACAAACATAGGAGCCCATTTAGCCTCCCTACTGCCTTCCTCACTGGGCCACTTCCTGAGCTCCAGTGCCATTTTTAGAACATTTGTAAACTGGATACACAAATATTTAAAATTAATTTATATGTATTTGTATATAATATTTATATATTAATATTTTTATATTTATACATAAGTTATATGGATATTTTTTCTGAGACATAAAGTTCGATTTACATGTAACTGCACACTAACCCACACATCATCCCGGGTACTTTCTTGGGTTCATATCAGGCTACCAAGTGACCTGGGGGGATCTCATTCAACTATAGGACATCAGGCATCATGCTATCACAAATGAATGGTTTCTACCTTTCACTATTGCTTTCAAATTCTCCATCCCAGTTGTACCTGACCAGCTAGCTACCAGGCAAATCCTTTGCTCCTATGAAGGGAAATTTGGGCTACCTCTCTAAACTCTCTCAATTTCCTATTCCAGAACTTAAATGTGCTATTATTAGCTGCTTGCCCTCTGTCTTATCCAACAAACTGCACTTCCACGCTGCCACCTGCTAGTCAGCCTTTGAGACTCAAATGCCATGTTACCTCTCCCAGGAAACCTTTCCTGACTTTCCCAGGCAGAAGGAGGTTCTTTCTCCTCTCTGCCCTAGAGCAGGGGTCCCCAAACTCCCGGCTGCTGACAGGTACTGGTCTGTGGTCTGGTAGAAACCAAGCCGCACAGTAGGAGGTGAGTAGTGGGCTGTGAGTGAAGCTTTATTTGTATTTTCGGTTACTCCCCAGTGCTAGTATTAATGCCCCATCTCCACCATAGATCATCAGGCATTAGATTCTCATAGGAGCACTGGTCCCTGGTGCCAGAAAGGTTGGGGATCTCCATCTTATAGCACTATGTGCTTTCCAAGAAATTGGTCATTCTACCATTAAAAAAAATTTTTTTTGCTGTATTTCCTTACTATCTGTACTATTATTTGTTCACTGCTTTCTATATATTAACCTTAAATTAATTCACTTAAAAAAGGCTTATTCTTGATGCCAAAATATATGAAAATATGTGTTTACAATTAAACAAAAGAACACTAAAACAAAAACTAGATATGTGCTGTTGGGATTGAAGATTTAAAAAAAAAAAATCTAAGATTTGGTGAGGCAAATGAAATAACAGAAAATTGCTATGTCCTGTAAAATCTTATAATCATGTGATATTAACCAAGTGCTGATGAGATTCCCAGTTTTATATTTTAAACCCTCCAAACTTTCATTTTCTGAATTTGGAAGTCAGTAAAAAGCTTGCTTTACAAAGCATGGAAAATAAAAAAAAAAAAAATTGAAACTTTTACAGTGATACATTCTTATTGTAGTGCTAAAGACATTGTATTCCACAAAGAACAGTCAGGTGGCAAGAGGGCAAAAACAGCAGCATACAATTAGGAGCCCACAGTCAAAAGCCACTTACAATGGTTCTGTTGTGGCTAGAGCACCCAGAAGGAACAGAAAATCTAGGGGACTCAGGATTTCTGCTGCAAAGACAGTGAGTGTCAAATTAGTTCCTAGGAATGCTTGAGAGGCATCTGGCCTAAGTGATTTTGGAAATTTCTGGTGGCTGTAATGACTCCACCATCTGCTGGGTGTCTTGTAAATAATATTTTAATCTTCTTTTAAAATAGATGGCTTGAATAAAAAAAAAAAGATGGCATATCAGCGACTATGCCAACTTAACATGGTGCTCTTGATTATCACACTGTCATTTATGCATTATGTCAAGTGTCAGTCTCCATGGAAACTGCTCAATTTTTTTTGAATGGCAAAGTATATGTAATAGTCCTGCTAAGCAAGAAACCATCTGCCTCTCAGTTTCCTCATGCATCCTCTTCAGGTAGATGAAGGGACAACCTTAGAAGCTGGCCCATTAACTGATACAGTAGGCAAGAAATAATTATCCCAAGAAATTAAGAATTTGGAGAAAGATTAAAACGCCAAATAAAGACAAGCTTCCTTTTTTAGTAAATCTAAAAAAATGCATGTTCCCCTAAGTTGCCACAGGAAGTAGGATTTTGAGGCCAGCAAGGAAGAACAGAGAGAGGAGTTTTATCTGGAGCAGAAGCTTTCTTATCTAAGAGATATAAAACTAGTTGGGCTAGGTGGAATCTAACCTTGGTTCATTTAATCTGATTCTTTTAAGAAAAAAATAGCAGTTCTATAAGCCTATACTCCCATTTCAATGCAATATTGACTTTAACTCCATTTCTACTACTGGTCACATTAGTCATCAATATTTTATGTCATTGTCATATTACGTAGTAAAGAATTTAACCTTGTCCAAAAAGACATTTGGCCTTTTACTTTTGGCTCTTGAGATGTAATCTTTGTCTGTGTGCATGTGGCCAGCTCAATAGTAAAGATGCGATTTAGGGTGGGGCGCTTGAGTCATGAGGCATCAGTTGATCTGGAGGCTGAGTTCTATTCTAAGGGCAATCAGCCAATCAATCAATCACGTAGATTTAATAGAGCCCAAATAAAATCTCTGAACATTGAAGTTAGGCTGAGCTTATTTGGCTGGCAGTACTCTTTTTGCATTGTCACACACAAATGCCAAGAAAGTAATGCATCCTGACTCCATATTTAGTCCTTCTCCTGCACTCTGTCCTGTGCACTTCTCTTGGCTGATTTTAATCTGTATCCTTTCCTGTGCTAAACCATACCTGTGACTATAATAGCTTTCAGTGAGTCAAGCAAAGTATCAAATCTGAGGATGGTTTTATAAACCCTCTAACCTTGCAGTTGATATCAGAACTAGGAACACTTTTGAAGACTGCTCCTCACACACATATAAACTACTTTTGCTTTCTAAACAGGGTTGCGTATATTATGTATAGAGATAGACATAGAGATAGCTTACTAAAGATCTCAAAATAATTGGTCTTGTGCATTGGAGAAATTTCCCTCTACTCCATACTGCAGATGAATAGTCAAGAATAGAATCAATTAAATTTGGGTAATATCGCTCTGTAAATGTGGAAACCAACCTATTTTATTTTTCCTTGTCTGGGGCCACAGAAGTCAATTTGAATAAGTAAGTAAGTGCTACAGTTCAAATCATTGAGATTTTAGTGGGATTTATTATGGATGGAGAGGTAGAGGTAAAAGCCAATTCATTACCACATATTGTTGCTTTTACTTATGAAATATTTCCTTTCATTTCTCTCCACCTCCACTATCATCTCTGTAGTCAAAGCCAACTTCATCATCTCAACTAATGAAATCTCTGCAAACCAAACTTGGATATTTACGTACAGTTATTGCTCATCAAACCTGCGAGAGTGATTTCTTTTAAAAAAGTAAATCACATCATATCTTCTCATCTCCTTTTCTTAAAATTCTTCAGTGGCTCCCCATTGCTTTTAGAACAAAGGTAAACAAATCTATTATTATTATTATTATTATTATTATTATTATTATTATTATTAATCTCTGTGTGATCTGACACTTATCTCACAGGCTTTATCTTGAGTCACTTGCCCTGGATCACTCCATGCCAGTCACTCAAGCCTTTGCTCAGTCTTTCATATTTGCCATGTTTCTGTGAAAGTGTCTTTGCACACATTCTTCTCTTTGCCTAGGTGGCTTTTTCACCACTTTGTGTTTGCTTATGTTCACATGTCCTTCAAGCCTTTAAGAAACTTCTTTTGATCACTTTAGATAAGTTTCATAGTTCCTTGCACTTCTCATTCACAGAGGTTTCTCACAGTTGCAATTTCATATTTATTGGCTATTAATTGATTATCTGTGTTTCTGGTGGAATGACTTCTTTGCATTTGGGCCAATCCATGGTTCTGCACTTTTCACAAGAGCCCCAGGTGAATTTGGTGCAGGTAGGCTTCAGACCAGACTTTGTTCAGATGATAACTGTGGGGCAGGATGCTAGCAGCTCTCCCTTTGGGACTGAGTATTAGTTGGAATGAATGACCGTAGAATAAACATAGCCTCTCAAGTGTCATCATTTGCATAGAGGAGGTGCTTTTAGATGTTTTACCCCTAGTAGATTTGTCCTGAGCCACTTTTTTTCAGAAAAGTGCTCTTGATGTCCATGGGCACGTGGGTAGAAAGTTGGCCAACATGTTGGTATCTTGTGCTCCAGTAAGGAAGTATTGTGAGATACTGCACCCTTTAGACCTTGGGGGAACTAGTCACAGTTTGGGGTAACCATGCCAATCACATCTAGTCAGTAGGAGAGTTGCCTGGGTGTTTAGAGCTACCTTGAAGGCTTATTGAACAGAGAAGGAACTGGTGATTTGCCTCAGGTTACCTGCAGGTGAAAGGTAATAATGAGATTCAGCTCCAAATGGCTGTGGAATATGGCCAAGAAGGTGCTTTCCCACCTGTATTTGAGATTCAGCATAATGTGTGCCACTACCCATGGTGAACAAGAGCCCCATGGAGCTCCAAGAGGACTTTACTCATGATGTACCCAGAAAGCCAGGCATTGGGGGATGGCAGGCAAGACAGCTGAGTGGGCCTTATGACAGGCCCACATCCAGCTGCTGACCCCATATATTTGCATTTACGTATATATTGGATACTTCTGCCTGTTTGTGACTGATAGACCCTTTTGGTCACATTCAACTACATGGTAACTGCTCTAACAACAGCTCATGTATGTCAGTAAATTAAAGCATCATCACACAGCTGGTGGGACTGCAAATTGGTATAACCACTATGGAAAAGAGTATGGAGGTTCCTCGAAAAACTAAGAATTGATCTACCATATGATCCAGCAATTCCTCTACTGGGTATTTACCCCAAAGACTTGAAAACTTATATCCAAAAAGATATTTACACACTGAAGTTCATAGCAGCATTATTCATGGTGGCCAGAACATGAAAGCAACCTAAGTATCCTACGATAGATGATTGGCTAAAGAAGCTGTAGTACATATATACAATGGAAGACTACTCAGCCATAAGAAGAGATGAAATACTGCCATTTGCAACAACATGGATGGACCTCGAGATAACCATGCTAAGTGAAATAAGCCAGACAGAAAAAGTTGAAAATCACATGATATCACTTATATGTGGGATATAAACCTAAAAACAACAAGCGAACAGGATAAACAGAGACTCATGGACATGAACAATAGACTAAAGGTTACCAGAGAGCAGGGGGGAGTGGGGAGGAGGGAGGTAGACGGGGTAAAGGAGGTCAAATATTTGGTGGCAGAAATAAATCTAACCATGGGAGGCAAACACACAGTGTAAATATATATATGCTTTACAGTTAAAATGTACAGCTGAAACTTATTGGATTTTGTTAAGCAATGTCACCATAAAAAATTAATAAATTGTTTTTTTAAAAAGCATCATTATTTAAAACACTTGAGAGAAAAAAGCTTGAACTGGAATCAAAATCCATTCACATTATTGTAAGAAATTCTAATATTTTTTTAAAGGAGAAGCTATTGGATTCTTTAAATATAGATTCATCTATTATACATTTCTGAATTGTGAAAATGCTTTCAAACTTTTTTATCATCTACTCATACTAAATTTTTTTCATTTATCAAAATTTATCAAAAATTTGAAGAAATTATCTTCAAAAAATTTTGACCAGGAATTGTTTGTGGTTGTTTCATACATGTAAGCTGATATGAAAAATTTTTCATGGAAGCAAGCCCAAGTTTACATGAAAAATAATCGAAAATATTAGATTTTGAAATCTGATACAAATTTAATACTGAATCTCTTCCTGAAACTTTAAATTTTTTAGTAATATAAATTTTGTAAGCAAGCTTTATGTAGATTCCCTCAAATTTTCTCTGATTTACCAAGTGTGCCTTACCAGTATTATCATTTTTCACATAGGCCAAGATATGAAAAAGCACTGCTCTAATGGAGAGGCAAAATGCATAAACAATTAACAGTCTTGCTATTTGGTGTGCTGATCAATAGGACCCAGCAGGCTGATGCAGGGGCTAGATGTTGGCTGTGTGGAATAAGGGATATTTGTTTTGGAGACAAGAGAATGTAGAGACAGTTTGGTTTTCTAAACAACAGCAGCTTACATGTTATCATTTCTGAAAATGAATGCTCTATATGACCTCAAGACAAAGAACTTGGTGTAAATGTTATAAAAAACCACATGACCTCGTCAAATTGTAAAACCTTTTTGTAGGGTTCAAATGTAGATTATAACATTCATCTTAGGGAGTACTGCCAAGAATATATGAGTCATCTTTGTAAAATACTTAGTACATAGTCTGTACCTAGTAAGCATCTAAAGATAGAAAAGATTGAGTCATATGGTGATGAATTTCCTATTACTAGAGGTGTTTAAGCATACTATATGTAATCACACTTTGGGGGACTGGCATAGTGACAATTAAATCTTTAATTGAATGCCTTTAAGTTTCCTTCCATTGCTGAGATTCCCAGATTGGAGGTAATAGAGCCAGCTCTGGAATTAACACCAGAGGCCAGGTTATAGACCATCCAACAGAAAAGTCTCAACAAAAGATCTTTCAATGGTCCCTCATAAAAATCTCTGGGTAAGAATATTGACAAGGACCCTCATTCTTCTCAGGAAAGAGTTTGCAGTAGCATGGGTCAGATTCACCTTGTTAAAGCACAAATTGATAGGCCCCATCCCTAGCATTTCTGATTCAGTAAGTCTGAGGGAGACCCAATTAACTATAGTTTAATAAGTTCCCAGGTGATACTGATGATACTGGGACAAGAGCTGAGAACCTCTGCATTAGAGTAAGCTTCTCAGCCCTGTCTGTCCTTAGATTCACCTGGGAATATAGTTAAACTACAGCTGCCTGGACCCCCATCCTAATGCAACCAGATAAACTCCTAGGTGGTAGGGCCCTGGCAGGCATGGGGGTTAAAAGGGCTCCTCCAGGTGATTCCAGTGGGCAGTCAGCCCTTAAAAACCACAGAGTCAGAATATCTGTATTTCAGCAGGTGATCATCTGGGTCCCTTTTATTAGATTTCAATGTTGGACTAATATTTGCATTAGTTTTGTTATTACTATCTTTCTCTTTTGAATTTCTTTTTTATTTTGGAAATCTCATAGTGACATATGAAAAACAAAAGTGTTTTGGAACTGAGACTGTTTCAAAGATGATAAATTGCATCCCTTCCTCCTTATAATTATTCAAGAGCCAACTTACTGTTAGCAATTAAATGAAAATCTGCAGTCTGCAATTAAGATCAGTATATATGACTGTAAGTGGGGCTTGAATATTTTATTATTTCTCTTTTTATTACTTTAGGTGCTATAAACCATTGTACTTCCAAGAAAACCTAAAACACCTCGTAAGTGAAATTACAACTTGCCATATTCTTATGTTTTCTGCTGAGACCAGAAACACCTTTAGATAACAATAGCCAACTGAATTATGCCAAGTGTTCACATTCACTCTATAATTCAATCATCCTATGACTCACTGAGGTTAGGTTAAATTAAAATGCTTGTATCTAGTGGGCTCACATTCCTCATAGGAGCTGAGTTTTAAAGTCAGTGTGCCTCGCAAAAATTGTGCCTGGTCAAAATTTTTCCTTCATAGTCCCTTTAATCCATGAGATCCAGAGAGTGGTCCAAACACCAGCATCATGGTCATCACCCTGTAGCTTGTTAGAAATGCAGAGTCTAAGCAACCGAATGAACCCACACCTGCATTTTAACAAGACCCTTAAGTCATGATATGGATGTTAAAATTTGAGAAGCGCTGCCTTAAATTATTTATTAATCACCAAGGCCTGAGACTGCAGAAGCTGAGGAGTCCAGAATTACTTGGATTCTCTTTGCATTTTTGCTGAGGCTTCACTAGGAGGGGAGGCCTACCTCCATCCAGATTGATTGAACAGGAAAAGCAAAAAGAACAATTTTTCTTCCTGCTCTCATCCCACCCTTTTCTTCTATAGCATTCATGTAGTGGACTTAATGTTAGTTAAAAATACATGCATTGCAACCCCCATTATATTCTAGGGACTGGGCTAGATGGTAAAGATAACAGGCAAGGAGGAAAAAACAGTCCCCGTCATTATAAACCTTAGCATCTGAATATGTCTAATTGGAGATGATAATTGACAGGCCTGCATCACATGAATACTGTGTTCTGTTCTGTGTGGTGTTTGGTTTCCAAAATTCTAGTGAAGAACATCTTCTGTTAGGAATCCCTTTTCACTGGCCACCCACTGTTCAGGCTAAAAGGGCATCTTCTGAGTAAATTTCCTACCACCAAGTGTAATTACACCACTCTTCTAACTCTCAGTGAAGCCAGAGGGGGATGGCTTACAATAAAGGCAACCACATGTGTCTTCTGTATGAGCTCCCGGATCCAGCCTCTGATGGCTAAGGAGAATCAGCGGTGTTGAGAATGAATGCATCTTCTGGGAAAGGCTGGGCAGCATGCCAAGAAAGGTCCTTTCTGTTACTCTGCCAAAGCATTGAGCTCTTGCAAAGTCCCAAGCACATCTGCCAACCCTATTCTAATATCAGCAGTCCCCAAATAGTCTAAATGATGTCATGCTCCTGTTCCCTGGAGAAAAGGAGGCAGGAATGCTTCATTGTTACTGCCCCCTTGGGATTTATCAATTGCACTTTCTGGCTGCTTGCTTTCTGTTCTGTTAATATCTGTTCTGGAGAAGAAGAAAGCTTTTTTACTTCTAAAGGAAAGGAGTCACCTATCAAACGAGGGCTGATCACCTAATCCCATGATCTGAATTTCTTCCTGACATCCTAAAATTACTTACATGCTTGCCAGCTGTTTACTATCCTTAACATTGCCACAAGATGTACATAACTCAGTGTTCTTTTCCCCCAACAATGCTTAGCAGATGTTTGGGGTTTGATGTCTTTGCATGCCTTTCATCAGTGCAGAAATTGTACTTCTTGGTGGCTATTCTCCCCATACAATGGCTCCTGTATAATGATTTATCATGTTTAATCAGAAATTACAACTTGCTTCCAAATAAAAGGAACAAAGCACATATTACAGGATATTTATGACTAAATCTATTTACTATTTATGAAGTATCTAAAAGCTTAGCAATCTTCTTCAAAGACAAACTATAAAGCTTGAAACAACTGTAGCCTTTTAAAATTTCAAGTTATTAGTCAAATGCCTGAGCTAGACTTAAGCATTCTATTTGAGTATCTTTCTTTTTTTTAAACAAAGCTGTTGAAGACAATATTTTCTGTTACATATATTTCCCACTACAATGCAAGCTGAGGGCCCAATGTTATTCCCAGGAGAACTACTGATGCAGAGACTCGGATCAAAAAATTCCAGCTTCCCAGTTCTTTCAGCTGTCACTGAGATCACAATGAGATCAGTTGTGAAGGTCAGATTTCTGCCTTGAATTGAGGGAGGGTCACAAAGTGGCCAGGAAGTGCTTTTGCTAAAGGCAAATTATTATTATTTTTTTATATGAACATGAATCTCCAAGAGGTTCCAAGGTAGATCTGACCATCCAAGTCCTGAATGATTCTCTTAAGTGCTGGATAGAAAGGGACACCAATTAATGAATGTCAGCCACACATCAAAGTATATCCTGGGACCTTAGCTAGTATCATATGACCCAACCTCAAAGGAACCTAGTTAATGAGGATTTTCAAATCCCCATGTTGCCAGATGAGGAAGCTGAAATGGAAAGATGTTAGTGTCAGAGTTATGCCAGGTCTGATGTGAAAGCCCTGACTCTGATCCTAGGATGGCTTTCTGTCAGAGACGCCTTGTTTGCTTCCTCTGGGACAATTCTTTTTAAGAGGAATGTCGTCTTCAAAACTATGATATTGGTTAGAAACTTGAAACTGCAATCCATTAAAAATGGTCAAGGCAGTCTTGTAAAGAAGGTGAAGAAAATAATGTTTTATAATCCTTCCCAATGACACAATAAAGAACTTAATAGAAGCCAAACAGGTAATAGAAAAGAAAATAGCTTATGTTTGAAGAACAAATAGAATTGTACAATTAGGTTGGTGTTTATTTACCACCTGAAGTATGGTTCTGAATTAGACCATTTTAAAACCATCTTTTATTTTATGAAAGTAACATATTATTGTAAAATATTTAGAAGGTGTGTAGATCTTTTTCTCTTGGCTTGAAGTTTTGTCCATCATAGAGACTTGAGGGAAGAATATTCCCATTTTTTTTCCATGGTTGCCCAGTAAACATTTCTGCATAAATGGCCTGCATACTACATTTAAATGATGACATAAAGTCTGACATTGGAGCTTCTTAGGAAAAGTGAGTATTCAGTGTTTTCCTCCAGATTCAGAAGCCTTCTTGCTTAAAAAAAATAATTCTGAGTTTTGAGCTTTCAGGTCAAGAGTTGGCCACATTTCAGGGAACACTGGGTGAAATGGTTGCCTGAACTTTCATGCTATTTTACAGAAAACTCTTTGCTATTTGCTCTCTTTAGCTTTAGGACTTTTGAACATGCAATGTATAAAGTCTGAGAATACATCCTGTTTCTAGCTCAGAACTCAGAAATCTGTGTTGTTTCTCACAATGCCTCCTGCTTTAATGCTTCAAGTTATTATTTCTGCTACTCCTCACTTGCTAAACCCTACGTGGCACCTTTCTCTCTATTGGTCACATTCCCACAGCCTTCAGAATAGGATGTTCAGGATGTTCACAGTTGAATTCTAATATATTTTCTGCATTTCTCTAGTCTCACACATCATGTTTGTCCAGTGGTTTTCAACTGGGGCATTTGTCCCCTCAGAGAACATTTGGCAATGCCTGGGGACATTTGTACACAGACGTTTTTGATGTGTACAACTGCAGAATGGAGATGCTATTGACATCCTGTAGTTAGAGGCCAGAGATGCTGCTAAACATTCTATAATGCATAGGAACAAACAATTGTCTAGCCCCAACTATCACTAGTGCCATGCCTGAGAAGCCTTGTGGTATAGCTATACTGGAAAATGGATCTTCCTCAAACACACCATGTACCTATCACTGAAAGGCACTGCATTGGTTAGAAGCACGGCTTCTAGGCCCAGAAGGTTGAACTTGTATCCAAGATCCTCTATGTATTAGCTGTGTGACTTTGGTAAAGTTACTTAAAATCTGTGCCTCACTTCCCTCATCTGTAAATTGGGCCTAATGATGCATATCTGATAATCTATTATGATTAAATGAGCTAATACATGTTAAGTACCTGGAATATTGGTGGGTGTACAGAAAGTGCTCAATATCCAATACCTAACACTGCTGCTAATGTTGCCACCATTTTGTGTACTTCGACTTAGGATGGCCCCTCCATCTGGAACACCCTCCCTCATGTTGCCTCATTTTTTAAGCCACAGTTAGAACCTCTCCTTGTCATCCCTTGAGAGCAAATGGCTGTTCTTAGCCCTGTACATATGCTTCCATGCATCTGTGTATTGTGTCTGACAGGAGTTAGTTGTTTGGTCTTCTACTTTGGATTGTGACCTCCTGAGGGAGCTGCAGATTATTCTGTCTCAGCTTTTGCTGCCCAATCCCTAGCAAGTGCTCCATAAATCACATTGCTGGGGTTGGGGTTAGGCTCCATTGACAAGAAGATGAGTAGACAAAAAAAATAGTAAAAGTCTCTCTTTTCATACTTGATTTACCCTGTCAAGTAAGCCTGACAAGACTATTTGCTTAAAAAGAAAAAGCCTAGATTTAAATTGGGCTTATGCAGTGTCTTTATAACCCAGGCAGGAATGGCGTTGAAAGGTGAAAACTAAATAAAGCACAATACAGAGTCCTATTCCCTCCTATCACACAAAACACACACTCTCCAGCCATAACTGCCTCTTGGCCTTAGGGAGATATACAATGTACATTGTTACCTGGTATTAATAATTTACTCTTTTATCTATAGCTATTTATTTTTCTTCTCCATTCTTCCTTCAACTATTTACCTTTCCATAGGTAAGCAGTGGCTACTCATTGTTGGTGATCATATATAGGTAGAAAAAAATGTTTTTTTTCCATACTGTACTATATATCCAAATCTTCTATAGTAAGAGTTGTTTTTCTCTTCTTGGCTTAAAAATGAACTTGTCAGTCTAAAGATATTAAAGCTCTTTAATGAAGAGATGCTGGGATATATTGGGGTCAGAATGGTCACTAAAGCTGCTTCTGTCACTAACACCTTGGACAATTTTCTTAACCCCCTGAACAGTAGTTTGTATATCTATAGAGGAGAAGGTTGCCACCTACCTCAGTGTGATGCCCTGAAGATAAACTGAGATGCTGCATGTGCAGGCACATGATAAAATTATAAAATGTTATATAATGGCAAGCTGTTGTAACAGTTCACTGGTGATCATGTAAATTTTAAAAAGATATGTACTTTTCATCTTTTTCTGCACTTCTGGAACATAGATGCATTAATACTGTTTTATTAACAATATTTAGTGATCAACATAATCAACTGGCCTTTTTTCCCTTAAAAAATGTATAGCTTGAATGAAAGTTCAAAAACAGACCATTTTTACTTCCCTCTCCCTTATGTAAACATTTATGGCTCAAGATCTAGAATGAGCATTGGAGATGTTGGGAAGGGTTTCTCTTCAGCTGTAGTATACTCAGCCAGTGTGGCAGAGCTGGTCTGGGGTTAAGTATGTTACAGTGGCTCTTGTGAGCTTTCCACGCTAGTTTTATAGTAAAAGTTCTCCCAAAATATGAATTAATAACAGCGACTCCTCTAGGAAACACATAGTTACTAACTGTTCACGATTCACATAAAACTGCTTGTTGAAAATGACAGACATCTTTTCCTTTTTGCCTATATTTTCCCTCATTCTCAAACATTTATGAAGCACTGGCCAGGCAATGATGCTAGGGACTAACCAAGCATGGGACAAATAAGACATGTCAATTTGAGGAAAAGAACCAAGCATTTTCCAGGTGACATCAGAATTCCAAAATTGGCCAATCACAGGTGAAAAGTGCCTGGCTGTGCTGTTTGAGATTCTGTGAAAGCATGTGTTCACATCTCTGAATATTGAACTTGGCTTTTCTCCTGGAGAACATTGGTATGGCTAGTGAATATGTACTTTTGCTTACTTTTGGATGGTGATTATGCAAACCATCCTCTGTTAGTTACAGGGTTCCACTACAAGACATGTGATAACTACAAAGGTGACACCTTGCCTGCTTTTCAAGAATTATGTGCAACTTCAGAATCAATAAATACAGAGCATTATAAATAATGTATGAAAAAAATGGGAGCAATCATCCCGACTGTAAGAAAACCATTTCTGGAAAACAAATTTTTTTTTGTTACTTCACAGTATTTATTGGCCACTCCACAATGTAAACCCATTTTTAGATGCTGCAATAGAAATGCTCCAAGGAAATGGGCCCTCATGCTCTCAGAGAGAGACTATAGACTGTTTTTACAACCAATGGAGAGTGCTAAGAACAAAATATATCTCCTCTGTAAAAGAAATTCTTATTCTTCTTTACTTTTTCTAGGATATGGCTCAGTGCTATCTAGTAGAACTTTTTGTGATGATGACAACACTCTGTACCTTTGCTGTCCTACACAGTAGTCACTAGTTGTGTGTTCCCATGGAAACACTTGAAATGTGGTTAGTGTAACTAAGGAACACAAGTTTTTTATTTAATTCCAATTAGCTTAAATTTAAATAGCCATGTGTGACTAATGCCTACCTTATAAACTGAGCAGCTATAACTCAGGTGGTAATATTCATAATAAGAAGAGTGAGAGCTAATTATAGAGCATTATATCATATTCCAAGTACTATATTAAGCATATTATATGCACTCATTTAACCCTAACACATCCCTAGGAGGTAGTTACTAATATTGTACCCACTTTACAGATGAGACAACTAATGCACAGAGAGTATGCATTGCGATAACATGACAATCTAGAGCAGGGCAAAGTTGGAGTTAACATTCAGGAGTGAGTTTTCTAGTACCCTCTGTCTTAACCTGTGCACTAGCCTGCCTCTCCATAAAATGACGGAGAATTTATTAACAGCAGTATAATTGAAGCAATGGTTATCCTGACCATTCTTGCTACCTTATTGGGCAGAAAAGCATGAAAAACATTAAAGCATGAAAAACTATGTAAAAATAACAATCTCTTTGAGGACTTGAGGGCTAAATAAATTCAGAGTTGCCCTGCTGAGTAGTTTGGAATAATTACATAAGGATGTATTAACACATTTTGCCTGCAAAATTCTATGACCTATGGCCCACTGAGTGCAGAAAAAAAGGAATATTAACTCAGCTTTTTATCTGGTGTTGTTATGGAGATTCAGCCTCAAACAATGATGGTGCTATGTTTTCTGCTCCAGTAATAGAGCTCAGCAATTAGCTTCATCTTTATTTAGTCTGTAACACCAGTCTGGAAGATCTCTTGAGAGGAGACCTCGAAATAGCTTCTCACAGTGCTAGCAGACAGATAGAGATGACTTCCTGGGAATGTGGTGGATGCCGCTGGTGAGATAAACTTGAGTATTTTTTTAATCAGTCTTTTTAACATCCTGGAAATCCTCTGCTGTGTGATGGCCATCATATCAACACCATATTGCGTGTGTTGATTATCAAGCAGAATTTTTTTTTTTTTTTTTAAAGTTCCCGAACCTGGATGTGCATCAGAATCCCTAGGAAAGACTGTTAAACACAGGTGACATTTTGATGAGCATCAGGATAGGGAACAAAAGATTTAAATTAGATGAAAGTGTAAACTCAAATGCATTTCAAAAGATTTCTTCTTGGCAAATTTTCTGCTGTAAGTAGAAGAGTAAAATAAATCCTTTGTATTTCCTTAAATATCTGGGTACTAACAGGTAGTAATAATTTAATGTAAACTTCACCACAATGGTGACGATGTTGAATGTATTTATGCCTTGAGTCAAGGAATGCATGCTATTATGAAATTAGATGAAAGCCGAGATATTTAAATGTGACATCCCAAGTGGCTCCGTTGATGGTGCAGTAAAATCTGGGGCTCTAAGGCACCCTTGTTCCAAAAATGATCAATACTAAATAGGTTGAAGACAAGACAGAAAATATATTGATATTTTAATCTGAAAATCCTGCAAGTTATTCCAGACAAAAATCAGAGGCAAATGGATTACTTGACACACTCAAACTTTATTGGGTGTGGTACGGAAAGAGAATGGGTACAAGAGATCACATGGAAGAGGATCAGATTGGAATCTCCAAATTCTTTCCTAGAGGGAACACAAGCAGAAAATTTCGGTCAATTTTAAGTGACACAACAACAACACCGACGGCTAACATTTGAATACAGCTGAGCCAAACTCTTAGTGCTTTGCTTTTATTCAGTCCTCACAACCACCATTTTTGCAGATGAGAAACCTGAGGCACAGAGAGATGATCTTTTCTAAGGAGTCAGCTTTTTGCCTGCTTGGTGTAAACTATAGAGTCTCACGTGCTCATCCCTTTTTTTATATATATGTATTTTTTTATATGGGTGTCTGGTAGGAGCCCCCACTGGTGTAACTGTCACTGCTACTTGAGCCAGAATAGATTAAGAGTCCAATACTCTGGAAAAGACTGGCTTTCTCTGGGTTGCATCACAGTAGATCACAATATGAATCTCTCCCTCATTTGGTGGCACTGGTGTTATTCTTAAATAAAGCCCCGAGAAAAGGTTCTAATGGGCTAAGGTCTCAAGACTTCTCTGGTGTAATTTCTCCTTATTTTGGATATTGAGAGGACATTGCTGGCATGTGATGAGGACCACCCTGGACTAAACCCACCCTGGGAACCGAACAAAGTCTCTTCTATTCATTAAATTTATCAGCAGGCAGGGTAGGAAAGCCTCCCCAGGATATTCAGAAGGATGCTAAATGATACTTGCCTTGGACAATTGCCTGACTGTACACCAGTGTGGATGGTCAGTTGCGGTTACACTTTTTACCTGAATAGAAACAACAGCTCAAGTCTCAGTCTGGACTTTGGCAAACCATGGGAAATTAAAATGCAAATGAAATTTGCAAACAAGACAAAAATGAGGGAAAGAGGAATTAAGTTCCTAGAACAAAAATCATGCTAACTCTAGGTGGATAGCTTAATCAAATATTCAGCTAACACAGATGATAATGACCCGGGTGGCCATTTTTTTTTTAATAGAACTTTGCTGTGACAAAAGCAGGGAGAGAAGAAACTGGTGATGAAGCTGTGGTGAGACTTAGCTTTTCACTTTTGTGTGAGAGGAAAGTGCCATTTTTTTTAATGCTAGTAAAATTTCTGAGTTTAATTTCCTTTGCTTAGGTTCCCATTCCAAACTCAATCACCTATGCAGAGGTGGAGTCTGTTTTTAGCCATCAATATATGATGACTTAGAACCTTAACTCTAAACAGGCTGCACTCATCCCTGGATGAATAGTAGGCCTCAATTATGTTATTCAATGGATTTCAATGAATTCTCAAAATTTAAACATTTCCATCTCTAGAGGGCCATTGTTCTTTGAGGCAGAAAATATACTCTTTAATTTTTCAGACCACCAAAAGAATTCAAGAGTAGGTGAAATAACATCAAGTAGTCTTATCATTTGCAGTAGATTGAAGAAAAAAATGGGGAGGGGTACATCTCATTCAAAAATGGCCCTGAAATCAGATTATGATTTTCACCTTGAAGCTCTGAAAGGCCTAGCTCAAGTTCAGTAATCAACTGATGAGAACAATAAGTGCTGATTAGATAGATTATGTAGACAGAATGCTTTCTCCTATTTCATTCAATTTCAGAAAAGTTTATTAGAAAGGACTCTGGACAGAGGACCTGGGTTCAGGCATCCGCTGTGCCACTCTTTGGTGTGTGTCTGGCAAGTTGCTTCACTGCTCTGAGCCTATTTTCTCATAGGTGAAGTAGGAACAATAAGCTTTGTCTCAATGGATGATTGACCACTTTTCTGAGTCTGTAGCAATAGGGATAATATGGTAAGATTTTTTATCATAATTGATATTATTATTATTATTATTATTATATTACTGCAAAGCACCATGCTAGGCCCTCTGAAGACTGAGATGAATGAGCCTGGTCCTCCATGGCAGTTCTTTAATTGATTAAGATTGATAAACACAAAACTACCAAACCTCAAAGTATCAACAAAGATCTCTGAGAGGTTTGGTTAACTGGCCTCGAAAGGAAATCAAATATGTTTTCACAAGCAAAGATTAAGGGACTCTGTTCTACTCAGTCATTATTCTATCTCTCAAGACATATCCCCAAACTGTTATTTGTACTTAAAATTCTCTCCAGCTTGCCAGCCAGCCTGAAGTTACCTGTCAAAGTTAATCACATGGAGTGGTTCATATATCAGGTGGTATGAGCCTAGCTGTCCCATGGCAGCCTAGCTGAGTGACTGATAGCTTTCTCTGTCAATTTTACCAAGACAAAAAACTATTAATGACCCATCACAAGACCACAGTGAATCATCTCAAAAACAGAGTTTGTTGTACCTAGAGAAAAGATTGTCTAACTTCATAGGCAATCTAGATGTCATCCCCTCCAACGCCGATGGCTTATAGTAGACAAAAAGTGTAACCACAAAAAAAGAGGACAAAGAAAGCCAATTAAATCAGAGATGAGCAGTGACTAACAATGACAGGAGGGCTTTCATTGACATGTTCTCATGCTGTCTCTCTGGTATCCCATCAAGGAAGCAGCTTGCTCCCAACTTAACAAAGAAGAAACTGAAGATCAGAGATAATATAGCTTAGGGGTTCATGAGGTGATGAAGCTTATCTACCTCAAGTGTTAGAGCTGGGGTTAGGATCCTATTTTAGTTTTCCTTATTATTGGCTAGAGAAAAGAAACAGCACACACTAGGTCATAACCGAACTTGGACCAATACTTACAGCAAGTGAGATTGTTGATTCCTGTCATATTCTTCTAAGTGTTTGGGTCAGCTCATCAAGAACAGACTTTGGAGACATTTCCTCAATCCTCTATGCAAGCTAGGGTCCTCAGAGGTTACTCTGAAAGAGGGCAGAAGTATAAAGGGAATTCAAAACTAATTTTAACTTGAAAAGAAAAAAATAATGAGAATAGTCATGTGGATCATAAAGAGAAATAATGATTACCTTTGATTCCTAGAGAAAGTTAATTTAAAATGCATCCAAGATCCATTGTACAGCCAAAAAAAAAAAAAAAAAAAAATTCCGCAAAGCTGAGACATGTCTTTAGTAGGCAGAAACAAGAGTCACCATCACTTGAGTCCTGAGAAGATGCTCATTCACAGTAATTGGGAGGAAGAAAGATTGTAGAGATTAACTGACCTTGGTTTAGGACACATACTGTTTCTTTACAAATGCAATTGATGCTTGGGGGCCTAAAAGACAAAATCTGTCCTTAATACCAGTCTCTAAGAAAATGCACATAGTAATCAGAAAACCACCTGTTTATGTTTTTGCCAAATTAGAAGCCATCACCATTTAAAACAAGTACTTACGATCCATTTCTAATGGTAACTTTAAGTTCATGTGCCCTTTGAAAGAAAAATGGCATAGGTATTTGTCATCCGTAAAAGGAAAGAAACAGGCATACAACTTTGTTCATTTTATATATGTGGTTAGCTCGTCAAAAGAGACATTAATTACACACATGCAGATGTAGCATTGACTGTCAGTTTTAAGAGCTGTACATAAACACTACTACATAGTTATACAAGCTGTGACATCAGGGTCAAAAATTGCCTTCTCTGGGCAGTCTTTGTGACCTTAAGAGGTTCGATCTGGAAGGATATAATTTCATTTGCTCAGGCTGTAGACTTAGTATTTTCTTCTTATTAACAAATATTAACTTATTAGATATTTACTGTGTATGTACTATGTTCTAAGTAAGGCTAGGAGCTGTTGGTATGTGACATACTCCATTCCATGTACATTTCCTGAGAACTTAGTATTTACCAGGCCCTGTGCTAAAGGCCCAGAGATAAAGGTGACAGTCCCTTTACTCCCAGGATGCGTTCTGTGTGTCATCCCTGAAACTATCTGCCTTAAAACCCAATAATTCAGCCTCACAGAACTGCTTTCTACTCTTAGGGTACATCATGTTTCTTTGTACTCCAAGTTCTTCATGCAAATTTATTTCCTGCAATGAGTATCTTCTCTTCATGGCTGCCTGGAGTCCTTCATCTTTTACGACCAGCTCAGGCAACAACACCTAGGTGATGCTGTCCACACATAGCTCACTAGCACTTGTTATAAACTTCTCCTAAGAATCCCTGCACTCTGAATTATAATTGCTTACCTTCAAGTCTTCCATCAGATCTGGGGGCCCTAAGGGTCTTCTGTCCCCAATTCCTAGTCAGTTCATGGCTGACACAAAAGAGCAGTGCTCAACAAATATTTATTTGATTGACCCAACTTAAGAATATTCTTAGAGTTAATAAATACTGACCAGATGGTGTGGTGACATGCTTAAAGGTAAAACATGACATAATTTTCATGGTATTGTGTATATGTTTTCTTTTTTATGCTAGAACTGGTAGAAATCCCAGCCATGTGAACTTTCATCCCATTCTTTAAATTGTACTGAAATGGTGGAACAGAGATGTCAAGTATTAATTGTTTTTTGAGGATGCTGAGATATTAAAGCCTGATAAGAAGAATGATGGTATTCCAGAGCTCTTAGGTAGAAAGAAATATGCCAAAAAGATTTATAGCTGCATTTATTTCTAAGGCAATTTCATATCAAAGGTCAGGTAACATATATTCTTTGTTATGCTATACTTAAAGAGTGTTTCAAAATGGATTTTAAATCGAAGAAGTCTCCAGTTAACACAGAAATATCACACTGAATGTTAAAGAGGAGCGAGGGTCTCAACATGATACAAAGTTAGATTGTACAGTTCCAAAACCTTAAAAATATGAAATGATCCCATTATAGTAATTATAGAAAATAAGAGATTATTAATTTTTTATAATTAATGAAATGGCAATAATATAACCACTGTACTGACTTGGAAGAATGTATCTTGTAAAAAAGGCTTAGAGTTGTTAAATGTCCATATTTGCTGAACTAAACTCTTAAAGTTTTAAAGGGTTTTTTTTTCTTGTTTTTT
This sequence comes from Eidolon dupreanum, assembly GCA_028627145.1. Lineage (NCBI taxonomy): Eukaryota > Metazoa > Chordata > Mammalia > Chiroptera > Pteropodidae > Eidolon > Eidolon dupreanum. The sequence goes on from CM053507.1 coordinate 45,537,336, forward strand.
TTTTTTCTTTTTTTTCAAATCAGAACACTATTCTCTGGCATGGACATTTATCTCCTAATGAAATAACCTATTTCATGACCTGGTGATAATGCCAGATTAATTGTGCTTTTTTTTTTTTTTTTTTTGATTAGTTGAATTTTAAAGTAAATATCATTAGATTGATAATACTCTGCAGAGTTTTAAAATTTATAAACATTCAGACAAAAGATGCAGGCAGTGTTAATTTGGCCAATGTCTGGCCCATAGTGTTTGTCAAAGGAGAGTGCTTTTAAACAGAGACAGTCTATGAAATGCATTTTCAAACCCAGTTAGGTTGGTTCTTTCCTGTCTGAATTTGAATCTGTTTCTTTCAAACCCAGGCAAGCAGATGTTTGATTTGCTCTATGTAATGTGTCTTCATTGGGGCATGGTGGCTGAAATTGAAGCTTTACTAACACGGTAGCATAGAAGTTCACTCTTGATACTATAGATTTTTCTTTACTGTTTTGTCTTCCTGTAAACAACCACACAGAATTGAATTTGAACACACAGCATTAAGTTTCTTTCTCTGTTCTCCCAAGCTTTCCAGTTTTATTGTAACCTGAACAAGGTGATACACTACCTTCTTTGAATAAATTTAACTTAGACTAACTTTTATTCCCCAGTATTTTTAAGTAGCTATATAAGATGTTTATAATTAATTTAGAAAGCCTTTCTTAAATTGGCAGAAAAGGAGAGCACCTAATCAAAATTTTTGAAACAAGATCATCTTAGCAAAAATTTAAGTTTATTTCTAAATAGTATATCCTAAAAGTATTTTTAACTGAAAGATTGACTTAAAATATTTTTATCTTGCACCCTTTAAACCAAAAGACATCAACTTAGAATAGTGCTAAAGAGAATTTTTAATGGATTGAGATTAAATCTATCATTTTTACCCAGGGAAAATTCCTTCTCATTTATTCTGAGGCAGTCTCCTGTAAAAGGACTATTAAAGTGATGAGCTGCAATGTTTTGACAACCACTTGTACTGCAAAAACTTGAAATCTCACTGGAATACAGTTATATATTCACTGGGGGAAGAGAATGCCCTATTTAAAAACTAGGACAGATCATGTTGATATGGAGAAAGGAAATAACTATGTGAACAATACATCTGAAATTAAAGATTGAGTTTCTGACATCCATATAAAATCAACAGAAAATGTAATTACTCTTTGAAAGTACTCTTGTCTTGTCTTACAGTGCTAAACGGATTTTTACTTTTTAAAGCAAGGTATTATTTAGAATACCATCACAAAAACAAAGATGGAAAGAAACATAGCAATGATCTAATAAAAATTACATATTGGCAACATAGAAAAGAGAGACTAACCCACATTATGAAGCAATACTTCCCCCCTCTCCAATGATATGACATTTCTGCTCTCTCTCATAATATCTCTAGAGATAGGTCTCTCTATTTAATAAGCACAATAAGAGGTTTAGAGGAACTCAAAAGATAACTTTTTATTCAAAGACACCACATGACTTAATAACCTTACTCCATGTTTTCCACTGTTTATTTTCTCATGGTTTAGATTGTCTCGACTCTAGCTGGACAAGGATGCTTGCCAAAGCAAGTGCTGTTTTCCACTCTATTATAATGTTGTTTAAGCTAAAACAGGGAGGTAATAATACTAACACTAATATTCTTTCATAGAATGTATCCTTCAGTGACAGCCCAATGTAATGTGTAAGCATCAATGGTGAATCAATTATATTCTTACAGCAGCTCATTCCACATCCAGTTCACATATCACACCGTTCGCCATTTCTTTCAGGCTATTAGTTTGAATACCCTTGGTATTTATTGGTTATTCTTGGGTTTGATTACTATCAAAACTCATTTGTAGATTCCTATGGTCTTTCACTGAACCTTTCCCTTCCCTGTGAAATGACTAAAATTGGTTCATTGTTTCTCTCAGGCATAACTATGAGCCACAAATCATCTTCAACACATTATCAAGTCCAGCTAGCAAACCCTTTTCTATTTCTTTGCTGCAAAGAAAGAACCAAGACCATTTTGGATTTAAGATGGTTGGGCCAGTCATTGTTTTTTTGAATGAATACATTTCTAGGAATGCATACATTTGTTTGAATGTATATAGTAATAAAAAAATAGAATAAACATTTTCTCAGGCTTGTAAAATACTCCCCCTTCTCTCTCTATAAGTGTTCCACATTGCCTTCTAAAACCAAAGTGTGAAAACATATATTTAAAAATAATTTCTCACCATTGGTAGTTTTAAAGTAGAACATGTATCAGAATGACCAGCACCAATTCTGCCACTATTGACTACTTCTTTTAGGAAAGACAAATGCACACATGCCTATACATATGTTCTCCAGAAAATACACCAGGCATGTGATTTACAGTAGCTCCCTGAACTATACTTAGCTAACAGACCATCTTCAAAAACACATTTCTTCATATAAATAGATTTATAGTTAATCATGCACAATTTTCATGGAAATATTTCTAATACCCAGTAGAGACAAGAACACACAAATAAATAAAAATTAGATCATGTCTTACCTTTTAGAAAGCAGGCAAAAGCTATACTGTTGGTGGGATAGTGTACCAAGTAACAGACTTTTGTACACTCTTTCTTACTGGTGGTATACAGTCTACAGGAAAAGTAAATATATAGGTATGTATAAAATAAGTGTTCACACAATATTGCTTTTTACTCTTTTTCCTTTTGGAGAAGAGGCTGCAATAGAGACCATAGATATTATGTCCACTCTTTCAGTGGGCTCAATAGCCTTTGGTAGACCAGTTCACCACAATTCAGGTACCTCTGAACATGGGAGTACTGGTGCCTCTTGGTTTAAGGCAGTTCGTTTTTACTTGCTAGAGCTAGAGCAGTTGCAGAAACCAGCCCCCAAATAATCTATCTATTTGGTCAGAGCACTCTGTTCTTCCTGTTGTCATACTGTTTATTCTCAGCCTACTTCAGCCATGCTGACCAGCCTGCACAGTTAGTTCAGAAGGATAAAACAAATAACATAAGCTTGAGAATGCTAGGGATTCAACAAATGAAGAAGCAGCACAAAAACAAAATGAAACCATAACAAATTAACATAGCACAGGTGTGTGTTACAGAATTTTCTAGACATTGTTACTTATGTAGGCTTTGGTGCACGCATCCATTTTCCAGCAGTTTGTGTTGTGTGCCTGCATACATGTGTGTGCGGTTTATATCAAATATCTCCTTATATTGACAGTTCAACTATTTTGTATAGTAATTGCCTTCTTCGAGAACACAAGTTATTTATATATTTTCCTTACCTGGGATACAAAAATGTTAATAAAGAGAAACAGCATCAGAATACAAACATTTTAAATATCTTAATTTGCACCTAAATTAGAATATCTAAAATATTATTCTTCAAAAATGTGCTTCACCATACCATATGCTCATTGGTTTAAACTAGACTTTTACATGGTGTATGTCCAGCCTCTTTCTTAGGATCAGTTAAGCATCCTCACATCCAAAGGAAGTGTATCCCAAGCTGTCCACTCCCTGACATATCTAGTTACTACTGACTTTCTAGAGCAGTTAAGTCTAACCAGCCCAGGAACTTCAGGAGTTTCTCTGCACTGCCTGGGGTCATTACCTTAGACAGTGGATGGCAGTTTGAGACCAAGATAGCTTAGTGCTGCTCGTCACTATGCACTGATATCCTTTACAAGGAGCGTGGCTGACTAGAGGATAATTCACAGAGCATCTTCCGGTTCTGACCAGTACAGGATAGCAGCAGGTTTTACCCACTCATCTTAATTAATTCAGGCTGGCTCAGTTAATATTATCCATCCAAGTAGAAAAGGGTCCTGGTTGTCATCCCTAGGTCAAGTCCCAAGCACAACCAAATCTTCCTATTTATCTGACATCTACTCACAGTTTGCCACAAACATATATCTGCCAACTCAACATTAGAAAGGTATTGGGCAATGTGCCAAATTCAGGATGCAGAGGCGAGAACCAGAGCTTGAGGTGCCCTTTTTCCTAGAAAGGAATGTTCAGAAGGCATCATTTTGGCCACATCTAAAGCTATCCAGATTAGGCCAGGTTCTTCTGATCCTCTAGCAGCAGAAATCTTGTTTTGTATAAACAAAATTTCAATAAGTGGCTGAGCCACCCCCTTAAACCCTCTTCTGTTTTGCAGTCAGGGTAGAAACCACAAGCATGGGCCCAACTCTGAATATCTAATATGTTAATAGTGCACTGATACTTTTTGTTTATTTCATGCAGAAGTCCCCCCAGCCCCCAAAGATGGCATTTTATCTAGAAAACTAACTGAAAGAAAATTTGAACTTCTTGGTGAAAAATCAGACTGTGCTGGGGTGATTTTAATTTTGGCCCGTATTAAGCCAACAAGCAAATTTGTTTTTATGCAGACGTGTAGTTGCAGTGTGAAGTTGGATGAGTAAAAGCATGCATGCACCAGATGGCAAGCTGCAGTGATGGAGCAGAGCTGTTAAAAATGAAAACACTGAAGATTGAAATACATTGAGACTAAGTGTTTAGAGCAACAATAAATATAAGGGGAGATTTCTGTTTCATTATTTACTTTGTAGCTCATAATATAAACTTCCTCTCACATTTCCTTCCTCAGAGAATACTGTACAGAATTCCCACTTTGGAATTCTCCAGGTGCCTGGTCTGTGCTTTTGTTTCTTTTTAACCAGACAGCTTACTTTCAGGAAACAATTTCTTTGTCTCTGTTACTAAGGTTTAGAAATTTGAGATAATTTGAACTATATTTGGTATTAAATAAATTCTAATAACATTCTTTCACACCAAAATAGCCTTGTCTATTTTTATAAATTGAATTTTTCACTACTACTCTTTGCCTTCACACATACACTTTTGCATTGCTAGGGACTGGTTTTCCAAGTATAATTGCTACCTGTGATATCACTCTTTCCTCATTAGTGGCTCCTTTTGGATCATTTAATGTAACTCTGTACTTTGGTCTCATGTCAAATGTTTCATTTCTTTAAGTTGACTTTGTCTCAGATCAGTATCACTACTAAAACTTTGGAAGGGTATTTCCAATAGGGGCTCAGATTGAGTGTCCTCAAATGAAATCTGGGTCTATTAAGATATGTTAATTTGTAGAGTCGTGCTGTCCAAAACAGTAGCCACAGCCACAAATGGCTATTTATTTAAAATTAAGTAAAGTTGAAAGATTATTTCCTCATTAAGTGGTCATATTTCAAGTGTCGAATAGCCGCACATGGCTAGAACATTTCCATCATCGCAGAAAGTTCTGTTGGACAGATTTCATGTGCATAAATTCTTTAGATTCATCTTTGATACTTTGGAAAACTGGTACATCAGAAACCCCAATGTTTGGAGGTACGTGAATCTCCTCCTATGATTCAGCAAATATCTAGTCAAATTCTTTATGGTATTTCAGAGAGTGTCTACACAAATCCAAAAATAACTAAAATAATTTTTCAGGATCTTTTGGGTTGATTACGAGACAAAGGCTCTATTTGATTTCATTTTTTTCCCGAACTGTTTATTTTTGTGTAGACACCAAAACAACAATAATTACAAAACTCAACAAAACTTTTTCAAGGGAAGGACACCCAATGAATTCCAAATGGACTAATTATTGTGATTGATATAGGTAATAAGATATTTGGATTTTTGAGTTAGCAGGATGAGGCCTCTACCTGGGCAGCCTTCCTTGAGCTCAGGTTATTCCTGTCTTAGTAGACAACACTGCAAGTACATTTCACCACACATTTAACTAAAGAGTCTGCCACAACACATCATTATATTCTTTATATGCAAGCTGCATAACCAACTAAGGAAGCCAAAAGAGTAATGACTATGTTGGAGTTATGATATGCCACACACGTTCTAAGAAACAGCAGCAAAGAGAAACGAGCATGGATTTGGGAGTCAGACCTGGGTTTCAGTCCAACCTCTGCTGTAACTAGATGTGTGACTTAGTTAACTTCACTTAATCTTGCTAAGCCTGGGTATCTTCAGTAAAATGAGAAAAATCTCCATTCTACAGAGTTACTGTGAGGAATAAGATAGTCCACACAACATCCTGCATAAAGCCCATTTCAAAAGGTAATTGATGTGAGTATTATTATTAGTAGTAGTAGCGGTGTTAATATTGATATTAGCCTTTTAACAACCATCATTACACCCCAAACAGCCTCAACAAGAATAGAACCCAATCATTAAAAGTTAACAACAGTAGAAATGTCATTTCAAGCTAATTAATGATTTTTTAAGTAGTATAGTACTGAATTGTCCAAATTATAAACTTCTAATTTGGTCATTTTTTTCAAGACATATAGACTTTTGACCATATATTTTGCTTATTGACTTTGCACATTTAGTTCAGTGTGTGTGTATGTGTGTGTGTGTAGACATAAATGTAAAACTCTTATTGGAATGCCTCCAGTATAATTTTTTGTGAAATGCAAATCTGACAAGCAGTTCTAGAATGAAACTCTACAGAAGTAAAAATATTCAGGTATATTTATCGATACCAGTATAGTCATAAATAGATACATAGATATGTTCATGGAAATATTTCTTATTGTAAATTGGTTCTATCTATTTCCTGGTGTTCAGTATGCCTTTAATTGCACCATCATATCTATATAACCAAACATGCTGAAATGTACTTTTAGACAAGATTTTTGTCTCTCAGGAATGGAAGGGAATTAATGCTTAACTGATCTATTTTCCAAATGCGTGGTTTTTTTAATAGCACACTTATGGCAGATATTATCTTCATTTTGTACATGAAACCGTGGAACTTTAGAAAAACTCAGTGATTTTCAAAGTCACACAGCTGGTAAGTGGAGTGGCTTGGATTTGAACCCAGATCTGTTTCAGCCCAAAGCCTCTTCCTATTTTACATTTACTACCACGTCAATTCGCCAGCCACTTCTCTCAATTGACTATCTGCTCTGAAAACACAAGAACAGAGCCTGTACGTTCAGTCTGGTTCTCCCTTCTTTCGGGGTGATCCTTCTCCTTCTTCCCTCTTGTCCCAGAATCTCTTCTATTGAAAAGTCAAAGTGAAGCCTACCGTGTTGTTAATGAGCCTTTGATGCCTTGTCTATTCTATGTATTCTCAAAGTGTCTCACTATATTCAGTCAACCAGCTATTTAGAAATGGAGATGGGCCAAGATTATGGATCTCTGCACAGTTTTTGTCCAGATCAAAATTCCTAGCTTCTTGGTTTTTAAATATCTCCTTCTTACTTGTAGAACATAAAGGATTACCTTAAAGTATTTAGAAAAGGAACTCATTTTGTTCGGCAATATACTTTTGGCTGTTATAAAATCAGCTCATAACTGAAAAACATGTCTTGAATGACTTAATGGACAACCTAAATTTCCTTCCACTTTAAAAACAGCAAGTAACATGAACACTTTAATCTGCCTCATTCTATTGCAACTGGTCAAAATGTTTCTGTAAAACAAATCCTAGAAATCTTATTTTTAATTTGAAATTTGCTCTTCCCACCATAGTATTAGTAAAATTGGCAATTGGGAATTCTATCCATTTAAACTCTGGATAATTTTTTTTATTCCCATCTTCTTTGAGGTCATTTTCAGGGATGACCAAAAGACATGCAGGGTTTACAGATATGCTGTGTAGCATATCAAATCTGACTTTTAATCCCACCCTTAATATTTAGTCTTTTATGGAATGGAACTCTTTCCAGTGGTTTGGTTGATGTTCCCACATGGGAATGCCATTAGCATGGTGGTGTCTGGGACTGTATACTTAGAAAAAAGTTTCCCAAGGTGTTTTTGTTTCTAGAAGGCTTGCTTATCAAAGAATCATAACTTTCTCTGCATTCATGTTCAAGTGGAAAGAAGTTATGCTTCCAAAATCCTTAAATATTCCAATTTTATTCCTACTGCTTGAGTTCAATCAGGTATCGAAGTTTCCATAACAGGAAGTTGTTCCCTTAACAGGAAGGGAGCAACGGTAGTGGCTCACAACCTGATAGCTGTGTTTATGTCAATTGGAGGGATTGGTACCAAAGGACAAGAAGCAAGAGGAGGGGGAGGTTTCACACTTCTGAAGCAGCATCTCTAAAAGCTTTTTTCCAATAGAGAAAAAAAATAAAATGATGGCAAGAATAAGGCAAAACTCTTAAAAACAAAAGTTAGCATTCATCAAGACAACTCATTCAATAAGATGAGAATGGGTACAGGTTTTCTTCAAAGAAAGGCAAGCATATACCACATTTCCCAGAGCTTCCTGATGCAGGATGGGAAGATGAAAGGAAAGGAGGATTACTTACTGTTTGGGTCTACGTTTTCACAGAGTTCTGTCTTTGCCTCACCGTTGGGTCTGTCACTTGTTTTGTGTGACAGCCGTGATGACATGGTGGCTGCTGTGACTACTGCCTTGAAGCTTCGCTTCCGTTTCTGGACATTGAGTTCAGGGTGGAAAATGATGATGTACACTTTCGGCATGTATAGCATCCCCAGCGCCACTGACGCACTTAGGTTCATGGAGATTGTAAGTGTGGTAGTTTGTATGTAGAGCTAGGAGACACAACACACAAGACACTATTACAAATAAAATGACTGCAGAGTGAGTCTAAACACTTAATGTGATGTTAAGAATGACTACGGCTAGGAGAGAAAGCATAACAATCTCCAGGGTGTTCTGATAAAAAAAAAAAAAAAGACAGAATACATCTGAACATTTATTGTAGAGTTTATGCATATATTAATTGTTTGAATGCCACTGGGAGAATCCATGTGCATGCTTGGCACTGGAAAAGTCTCCTACGTAGAAATTCAGGGTACACCTATAATCAGATTTGAAGTACCTTTAGTCAAATGGCAGTTAAAAACAAAGACATGAAGATCATAGAAACCTGTCATCCTCCCTACCTATACAAAATGAATAACTCTACATGATCTCTTGCTGTACAGAGACTCCAGGACCTTATTTGAAAGGACATTATGTCAGTACGTCTCTTTTTGTATTGTTTTTTAAAAGTGTTCATCTTTGCCATACCTACAAAGTAGTGAGTTGAGTTTCCCTTGTTGTTTAATTCTGATTAAAACAAAACAAAAAAAAAACATTAGTGGCAAGGAACCTAGATTTAGTGATACTGTCTTGACCAGTCTCTTTCCATTGATGATTTGCTAATAGAATGTAGAACCTCCTTCTGATATTGTGTTATTTGTAGTTTGAATGGTGCTCTATAACTGCCCTTGTCTCCTTTGCTTTCTTGAGAAATCTAGAACAACCACTCACTTACTGTTCAATATGTTCAAAATTATTATCTTGCCTAAATTTGAAAAGATATAGATTGAAGGGTGTGGGGAATTGACAGATCAGCGAAGAGAAAACTATAGATAACTTGCCTTGGTCTAGTTGTGTTTATGAAGTGCCCTGTCATGATCCAGAACCCCACATACATTTAGGTATATCTGTGTTTTCTATGACTTGTAAAGGCTAGATTAAATCTGAGGCGACGGATGTGTTAATTCACTTGAGTATGGTAATTATTTTGCAGTGCATACGTATATTAAATCATCGTGTTTTAAACCTTAAAAAATCATATAACCTAAATATATCCAATTTTAGTTGGTCAATCAAATCTCAATAAGGCTAGAAATAAATAGATAGGTAAATGAATTTCAATTAAATTTAAAAAATAGCAATTAGCTATCATGGCCTTTTATGTCAGTGGAAAGCTTAATTCCTTGAGAATTGATTGGTCATGGTTTTCCACGGCTGTCTTTGCATCGATCTGAGGATAAAATCCCCATCTTTAATGAATTATACAAGGCCCCAAGTAGCCTGCCCCCTGCCCACTTTTTCAGACTAATTTTCCACGAGTTTCCCCCTCTCTGTCTCCCCAAGGCATCATCCATATGGGCACTCCTTCAGGTTTTAAAGATGCTATACTCATTCAATCACAGAACCTCATTCATGCACGCATGTGGTTTTCCTTATTCTTGTTTTTCTCTGCATGGAATATTCTTTCTCTGCTTCTTAGAATATTCATCCAGGCTGCCTCAAGTCTAGGCTATCTCTTTAACTTACATGTCTTCAAAAACATCTTTTCTTTAGATCACTGGTTTCCATTCGTAATGATAAACCCACAACCCTGATCATTTGACCATATGTCTCCCCAACTAGGCCACCGGTTCCACAAAGGCAGGAACCAGTGACTATGGTGCATCTTTGTGTCTGCAGTGATGGCAAATAGTAGGCACTTAATAAATGTGCAATGAATGTGTTTGTTTATTGGATACCTTTTCCTACCAGGAGTCAAACAGCCTTTCTCCAAATATACTACAAGAATTTCCATCAGACCTATTGGCTGCCTGGACATTTATAATCTTATTTCTTCAAACTGAGGCCCTAGTGAAAAATTAAGAAACTTGCTTCCTCATCTGGAAGGAATAGAGTTTTCCAATAAACATTAATTTGAATGTATATGTCCCTGAATGGTTTAAAGGAGCTGCTAGCTGCTAACTGTATGTATAATACATAAGAATATAATTTAGAAAGATAAAACAATATTGAATTAATGATCCTTTTGGTTATGAATTAGACCATATTTTAAAAGCTCATCTTTCCTATTAGAATACCTTTAGACTTTCAACTCTATTCTATCCTGCCAGCCTATACCATTCAAGAAAGGCTTACTGTGGTCACAGGGCTTTATGATTCAAGGCAATGTTGTTTCCTTCCCTCATGGCCATTGCTGTCACCATACTAATGAGAGCTTTGCAAACCATGGATTAGCCAGTCCCAGAAAGAAAGAGGTATAAACTGACACCAGGGACTTAGGTGTTGTTTCTGTTTCTCCGTTCATAAGCAAATTTTGCAGTTGAGATTGTTCACAGTTTATTTTTCTTTCATTTATATGTAACTTTAGATTACGTACATATGCTTATGTATATAGGTACATGTGTGTCTGTGTGCCTACATTTCTTAACAAAGTCTACTTAGCAATTTAGGGCTCAAAAAGCTATGTTGTTTATATTATGGAGTATTACATTTCATTATTCTTCTCAAGCTAGAGCCCACTGAGACTGATATTTTGTTTTGAAAATTTTGCAGTCTCTGGTGACACTTTACAAGTATGTGAAAACCAGCATGAATTCCATTGACCAAATTCCTACTCCACCAAATCTTCTTTACATAGCATAGTGGTTAAAATGAGTTTAGAGCTAGTATATCTGAGTTCAAGTCACATTTGCTAGTTCTGTGATCTTGGGCAAATAAAAATTACTTTGTGCCTCTCTGTGCCTCAGCTTCTGCACTTGTAAATGGGGATGATAAAGTTTGTACCTACCTCATAGTGTTGTCTGGATGATTAAATGAATTGGTACTTGCAAAGTGCTTAGGATAGAACCTAACATATAGTAAATACAGTAAGTCCCTAATGTTGTCGATAGGTTCTGTGACTCAATGAAACGAAGCATAACAAAACCCATTTTACCACAGGCTTATTGATATAGAGAAGAGTTAAGTTCCTATGCCATCCCATCAGTGTTATAACAAAATGATGTTGAGTGAAACACTATTATTCGAGGACCTGTGGTGCTATAAAAGTATTATAAAATAAGCATACAGGTATACAGATATGAAGGCTCCAGTTTACAGAGACTCCAGAGGGATCCAACCCCACTAAGCCCCAGGATGGGAACTAGGTCACTGTTTCTTTGCTCTTCAGAGGCTCACCTCTCCACTCTGAGTTTTCATACAGCATCTCCTTTAGTACATTCTTTTAGCAAACTGCAACATATTTGTCTTTAGTCTCATAGCTATCCTGATGCTTACTGTAAAATTCATTACCCTGTTTAATCTTGGGTATTTCACACCATTTTATTTTATCTTTAGAGATGTAAAGGCGTTGGTGTTCATTATTGGTCCCTTTCCTCAAAGCACAGGAGTCTTTACATAGGATTTCACTGAGATCAAGCCTCTCCCCAGGGCTGGCCTTCAGTCTCATTTCATTCCAGCTGGCATTCACAGTGGAGGGGAGTCACCCCACCTTGGTCAATCTCTGAGGGCCCAGGCTTGTGAGAAGGATACAGACTGCTCTGTAATTTCTATGTTTTGATAATTAAGTCTTAATTTTATCATGAACCCAAATGAATTTCCAGAATCCAGTTTCTGCCGCTTGGTGAATGTAGCTTTTCTGACACCTGCCATGTATAATCTAGTTTATGTAACTAAAGGGCATTTAGGAAGGGGATTCAGAATCAAGCCAACAAAGAGCTTTGCACAATATTCTAGAGTAGTAATTTTCTTAAAGTCTGATGCATGGAATCCTTGGCTATAAATATTTTCTATAAGTTTCTTTATTCATAAAATGAAGATAATAATAGTACCTACCTCATATGGTGATTTTGAAGATCTAATAAATATGCAAAAAGTACTTAGCAGATGCCTGGGAAATAAGTACCTATGAAATGTTAGCTGCTAATATTTATATTCTGCATTATATTTATTTATATTAGGTTACTGGGTTAGAACCTAAGGCTTCTTCTGTAGTTATTTTCATACATTTTAAAGTTTTTTACATGTATCTTATTGATTAATGAGGTTGTAGCATCTGAAACATCTATTCATATCTTGTCTGATTGAAATGTACCAGCTGAAATGGCTCCATGCATTTTCTCATCTTGGTCTAAAAGTTCATTGTTAAATAAAACGTGAATTTATATCATGAGATTCCATCGTTGCTTTGTAAGTAGGTATAGCAGCACTTAGGGTTAGTCGAGTTCTATTTCTCTAACTTTTAATTGCTAAGGTAGTAAGAAATTTGAAAATTTATTAGTTACTGCTCATTAGCAAACTTTGAAATTTGTCAGTTCTTCTCTGTAAGTTTCAGAATCATTTTGGTTGAAGATTATTTTGAGAGATTTCGAGGCAAGCAGTTAATAGTTGTAATTGTGACAAGTTTTAAATTTTGAAAATCAATTTTCTCAATACTGTCCAGAGAATAAAAAGAAAAAAAAATCACAAGACACATAGATAAATAAAACTAGATCAGGAAAAACCCAGTTTCAGATTTTTGAGTTCATCAAAATAGTCTCATCATTACTAATGACGTCTTTAATAAGAAGTATACACTAAAAATGAACAATATACTAATGAATTATCACCTTGATCTGTATAAAAATTTAATTAAAAAAGAATTCAGGGGATGTTTGGTGGTATCAAACCATTCATATGAGATAATTAACACATGATCACATGTAAATTCACTGTTTGTTGTATTTTCAGATAGGCTATGTAAAAGATAGCCTACTTTGCCATTATTTGTGCATTCATTCACTTATCTATTCACCTTTTTTATGTAGATACTACTAAGTGCCTGCACTGGCCCAGGCTTCAGGCACACCATTGTGAAGCCAGTGGGCATGATTTGCTTGGAAAATGCAAATTCATCCCAATGAGATTGCTATATTAGGGAACAATTTGAATATAACACAAAGTTCATGTTTACAAATGTGTGATTTCTCCCTCAAGAAACACTAGATGAATGCAGTAAACTGCACCCAGCTGAACCAAGCTGTGTGGTTCAAAATGCAAACACACGCCCATGCCTCAAACATCTGCCAATTTCACAATTTCACAATGAATCACAAGCAGCAATACTTTGGCACCTGCTTCTATGAGCAAACTTCATGTCTTTTCTTTTTAAGGTAAAGTGCTACATTTACTGTGATATTTATGTATTTCTTAGCCATTTAACATGCATAAAAACCATGCTACCATTTTAATTAGATTTTTACCCTTTTTTTAATTGTTGCTCTTTTGAGTGTTATGTCCCTAACCCAAATTTTCCCCTAAGTTCTGTGTTGTTACACAATATTGTATGGCATAATGATTTTTAAAAACACATCACATTATAGCAGAAATGACTGCATAATAAACACAATGCCTGTCACAAAGTACATACTTATCAAGTTCAACACTTGAAGCAAGTATTACATATGATCAATATCCTTAGCATTCAAAATTGTTTTTAAAAAAGCTATTATTGTATTATTCTGTTGTTGTTGTTAGCTATTATTAGTGTTCCTCTGTTTCCTTATTTCTACAGTAGAGATAATAACTACTTATATTATAAGGTTGCTGGGATCAAATAGGCTGACCATTGTAAAATACATAGAAAAGTGCCCAGCATTTAGCAGCCACTCAATCAGGGGTGTTAGTGTCACTGGTTTATTTATTGGTTATAACATAATTTGTTTTTACGCTGTTCTTTTCCAAGTACTCTTAGTAGATTTTAAAAGAATGATTTTTTAAATGGAATCCACTGACAAACACTTGTTTTAAAAAACAACATCTTATTCAGTTTACTTCTATTTGGTTTGAAATTCTACTCAAACCCTTATTGTATATGTCATTGACTATTTTATGAGAAATAACCATTTTTTTTGTGTGTTCCAAAGTGACAGTTTAGAATTGGGACAAGAAAGCTTGAATGCAGTCTTTAGGTGGGATAAAGGAAGTTTTATTACACAGACATCCCAAAGTGACTAAATTGAAATTAAAGTTCCTGGCAGTTAAGACCAATGTTTTCCATCATCACTACCTGTACCCTTTGTTTCTTAATTAGAGTAAACATATTTTTGAAACATAAATAATGATACATGGTGGGAATGGGACAGGGTATTTGCAATTGGGACTCCAGAGGGTCAACATAATGAAGACTTTTGCTTTTTATGACATAATTCATGATGATAAAAGGATTCAGCATAATTGTGGGGAAAAACATATCAGTTTTTCAGGGTAGAGAAACTTGCATCTTCTAGAAGGATAGTGCAACGAAAAGAACAAGATCTTTGTTGTTGGAACTGAATTCAAATCTTGGCCTTAGATTGTTGGTTGGGAACTTTGGGCAAGCTATTTCACCTCTGATAAGTGATAGAATCAAAATTAAAACCCTAGTAATTTGTTGGTAGAGTGTTTGACGTAAAATCCTACCTCATTCTACCACTATCACGGAGACCTTCTCCTGTTCTGAAAATTAAGAAAAATCATGTGTGAAAAGAGGTTAGCACAGTGCTTGGTATATGTTGGGTGCTTAGGAAGTGTCTTTATTAAAGTAGATAACATCATCTTCTGCAGATAATTTTCATGCTATTCTGTATAGACCTGCTATCTTTGAATAAGGGGTGGGTAGGTAGGTAGGTAGGTAGGTAGGTAGAAAGGAAGGAAGGAAGGAAGGAAGGAAGGAAGGAAGGAAGGAAGGAAGGAAGGAAGGAAGGAAGGAAGGAAAGAAGAGAAAGAAAGAAGAGAAAGAAAGAAGAGAAAGAAAGAAAGAAAAGAAAAGAAAAGAAAAGAAAGAAAGAAAGAAAGAAAGAAAGAAAGAAAGAAAGAAAGAAAGAAAGAAAGAAAGAAAGAAAAAGAAAGAAAAAGAAAGAAAAAGAAAGAAAGAAAGATAGATAATATACATAAAGAGAAGCACACACACACCAAATAGTATGGGACACAGTCTGAATAGATGTTGGGCATAAAATTATAGATAATGAAGGAAACTAGATTATTATTGGACAAGACTTAGTTATACTGTTTTGTTTTTCTCCTTTATCTCCAGGCAGACATGATATTAAGCCTATACAGAATTATATTATTTATTTGGATGTATGTAAGACAAGTACTTCAGGTGAATGCAAATCAGTATCTGGAACATGTGATTATGTCATACTTGAAATCACCTGCATCTCAGTTCTTCGCTCTCCTGACCAGAAGCCCTATGCTGTGTTCCCACATAGCATAATCAGAGATGCTGCTATTCCAATTGACCACATCTTGCAAAGTTCAGTGTTTCACTCTCCATGGCACCCTAATGAACTGCAATCCATCTTGATAGTTCGTCTAGACAAGTCATTTCTGATATCAATGGGCATGTACAAAAGAAGCCTACACACACTAAATACTCAGAATCTCTTTCCTCCACCAGCTCTCTGACCCCTCAATTTTGATTTTAAGATTTTTCCCCTCCAACTGAAGGGTAGGAGTTTTACTCTTTTATATAGCCAATACTGGCACTGTTTGCTCTTTTGTATTATCTAAAAGGTTATTTACCATTCCTGCTGGTTTGAGAGCCCCACAAATGTTAGGTCTCTGCTTTGCGGTAATTTAACATATAAAGGCAAAGCATTTTCCCCACAGACAGCCTAGGGAGACACACTTCTGCCAGATTCCATTGTCTCCCTTTGAATCCTTGGCCATATTTAAGACTAAACCTAACAGCCTTTTTGTAGGAGTCAATGTCAGATTCTGTCTTATAATATGAAAATACTGGCTTGTTCCTCACTGGGGAATATATCAGGTAATGTGCAATGATATTCTGCATTCCTTTGCAAATAAACCAGTGGATAAAAAAAAAAGTCTGAATTTATCCTGTTTCTAAAGTTGTCATTTGAAATATTCTATTTATATAAGAGCAAAGCTTTCTAGTTTTACCACTTTTAAAGTCATCTTTATAGTTCTAGTAAACATAAAAAGACAATAGTCAAATGAAAATATTGATGTCAAATTAATAGTTAAAAGAGTCAATCTTTGTATTTTTTTGGCCACATTCAGTGTGTTTTAATCTTAGACTTGTATTTATTGAAATTAGTCCCCAGAGTGTCATTGACAAGAAGACAATGTCAGATTCTTACAAAAAGGAAATGTGTTCTTATCTCGGCTTTCAAAGCAATTGACAGTGGCTTTTTTGATGAACTTTGACAGGTTTTGATCATCATAATCATCTAACTTTCTCCTTCCTCTTATTAGTTTGGCTGTTATTTTTCCTGACCTTTCTCCATTCCTTTTGGCCTATATCTTTCCCATCTTTCCATTGAGCTATGGTAGCATCCTTCTTGCCCTTCAAATATTCCTTTCCCCTTGCATTAGCCTATACTTTTCCCTGTATCATCTTTGCTTCCCTGCTTTTTTACTTCCACTAGTGTGGCCATAGATATGTGGATGAAGGCAATCCCCTTAACCTCTGTCCTGATTGCACAGTGTGCTGTGACACCCATTAGTCAATGTGCCAAGTGGTGCCCCTGGCTGAAGGACAAAGCACATTAACAGCTGGAAAGTAGTTTAGCTGAATTGTCCACCCAAGGTAACTGTGTGCCCTACCTCCTCCTCAAGACCCTCAGCAGTGTAATGGTTTATACACAAAAGGAACAAATAATTGCAATGAGACTGCCCAGAAAATTGCACACAAATAGTTGTTCAACCTCTGCCTCTAAATGGAGCAATGAGAACTCTGAGATTGGACAAGAAGTAACACCCATCCCACCAAGAAAGAGAGAGAAGGCGTGAGCCTGGCCAATGAATAGGGGCTGAGTGGTTCATGGTTTTGCCTCCATTACAAGATGCTTTTTCTTTTAATTTTTTTTCCTAGATCTTAGGTCAGGGATCTTAAAAGTACCATTTCCTGCCCATTCACTCTCAAAGGACTACAGTCTGGCCTTCATTGTTACCCCTAAGTCTGTCTTCTAAACCTTCCTAGACTCTTCATCCGACCAGAGAGGTCTTTTCCAGGTCTCATTCGTCTTTAGAACTCAATGCTGAAGACAAGAGTATCTGGGACTGCAGTTGTCTTGCTACATTAACTCAACTTCCTGTCACATTTTGGATAAAGATAAAATTCTTACCATGGCCCAGGGAATTCTGCCTTCCCTTACCTTCTCTAAGCCCTTCAAATGCCCAATTTTTGCTCACTCAAGTCTTCCGTGCATTTGCTCCCCTGCCTTAGATGCTGTTCTCATTCTTCTGGCTACCACCTACCTCTTTCATGTCTCACTTCTTCAGGGAGGGCTTCTCTGACTCTCAAGTGCCCTTACTCTTTCTTTACACATAGAACAAAATATTTCTCTTTGTTACATTAATTACAATTTGTGATTATTCGTTCATTTGGCTTTTTATTTAATAATATCCCCTTACTAGACTGTCCCCATGAGGATATGGACCATATCTTTCCACTTACTATAGATAGCTCCTGGAACATGGTAAGTGCTCAGTTCGTGGCAGCAGAACAGATGAATGAATACAATCTAGGAAATACATATTGCACAGCCAGGAGCAGCAGAATGTACAAGTGCACTAGAATTGCAGTCCAGAATTCTGGATTTGGTTGCAGGCTCTGTGGCTTGCTGTGACAACTGTGGGATCTTGTGCACCTCAGTTATCCTTTCTAAGCCTGAACATGGATACTCACTAGTATCAAAATGCTAGTCAAAATGCTGTGCTGCTTACATTTATGTCTCTGCAGCAGCTGACAATATTACCATGTCCAGAGGCTCTTTGGCTCTGAATAATCATAATTGCTTTTCATTTTTCCAGTTATTTTTTTTTCTCTAGCAATTTTATTGGTCTCTCTCCTTTCTCCAGCCTTGTGACTGGGGCACATCTCTGGCCCAGTCATGGCATTCAGAGCTCATAAACAAGGCGATAAAACACAAACATAAACTGTCCCATGTAATAGGTACAGAGCAGGATATTTTGAGGAAATCAGAAAGGGAAAGACTATTTAGAAGCGATCAGATCAAAGGCAGGGGCCATGTTTAATTTATCTTTGCATCCTTTTGCCTGGCACTGGGAACAAGTTCAATATACGTTTGCTGAATGAGATGGTCTTCACTTGTTTGATAAATCCAATCCAAATTCAAAGCCATTTACTCATCTCCGTCTCACAGTTCATCACACCCCACCACCACCAGCCACACTGGCCTCTTTCATGTCCCTAGAATAGTCCATGATCTCTTCTGCCACAATGCCTTTGCTTATGATTTCCCCTTTTCCTGGAATGTTCCCCCACCCCATCTATCTTCTACTCATTCTTCAGATTTCCACTCAGGCACCATTTTCTCAGACAAGACTTTTCTAAACAAACACAACTACGTAATACCATCCTATTATGAGCTCTCAAAGCAATCAATGACCCATATTTAAACGTGTGTGTGTGTGTGTGTGTGTGCACGCACGTGCGCGATTTGTATCTATCTCTCCTACTAGGAAGCCTATCTTTTTAGCTCATTGCTGTATCCCCAGAGCCTCGCACTATGAGTGGCAAGGAACTTAATTGATACTGTTAAGGAAGGAAGGAATTCTTGAGCACACAGAGATCCCATTTGCAGTCTTTGGCTCCATCCCTACCTTTATCCCAGAGATTTGACTCAGAAGGAAACCTTACATGAAGGAGAATGAATATGTGTGATGTTCCCATGGGTTTACAATCCCTGTAAGTGGTACTTCGAGAACTGGCCCAAGGGAGGACTAGACTTTATTGTAATGGGGATTGCTACCTGCATTTCCTACGCCCTATTTCATGTATTCATTAAACATAAAGCAGAACTATCAATAATGACTCCTGCAGAGCCTGAAGCAACAATAAAAATCAACAGCCCTGCCCCTGTTGAAAGAACTGGAGCTTTTCTTTCAAAATCCTGTGCCAACACACAAGTTAGCACCTAATTGTCTCCTCACAATAGAAAAAAAAAATGAAATGGTTGCCATAACAACTCAGGAAAGAGTTCAGGCATTTAATATATATATATATATATATATATATATTTTTTGACAAAAAGCTGCTGACATTGACTTAATTAAGACCATATATGTATTTTGTTTTGGAATTCCGGTCCCTCCAACAGTTTTTCAGAATCATCAATAAATATCACTTAACAAAATCCACCTCTACAAAGTATGATAGCTTAGACTAGGGTAATGCAAATGAAGAGGACAGTAGGGGATAGATGAGAGCGATATTGGGAGGTGGAAAGAGATCTGACAAGTGGATGGATTAGATGCAAAGGAGTCAAAGTAAGAAAAGAATGAAAGGATCATTTTATATATCTACTTCCTTTAATGCAAACTGCCGGATATTATCCTAAATCACATCAACATAGTACAAACGCCAGAGTGGGTCTGAGCTTTGCTTAAAAAAATATTTCCATTGCTCCCCAAGCATGGGTGGACTAACTAAAACTCTTTGCAAGCAAAATTAATTGATATTTATTGACTCTAGTTGGATTATGGGCCCTCTTCCAGAGTGCTAGACTCCAGAAATTTACACCAGCTTCACCTTCCCCAGCCCTGATCGAGCCCTGACCCTAATCAAAACTATGGCCACACAAACACAGTTTTTAACCATTATTTGCTTTTATCATTAAAGTTTTCTCTCTCCAGGCCTCTACCCTGCATTTATTCCTATTTGAAATTCACACCCTTCTTTTAAAAAAATTCAATTTCTTAAAAAGTGCAAAGGAGATCTATAAAATGGTTAAGTAATTAACATCTTTCCACCCCGCAAAAAAATCTAGGCTCATGCATAGAATCTTCATAATTTGAGAAAATAGTTCTTAGATAAAAGTCTATTGTTTCATCTAACTCTAAATGGAACCACATCAAACTTTTATATAATTCCAAGAAAAGTGAATGAAGGTATCTTAAAACATAATTTTAAAGGCAAATTCTTTATTCAATCTTGACTTATGGAATCACCAGACTTTTTTTTTTTTGATGGGAAGGAAGATAAAACATGAAAGTTCTTCTCCATGGTGCACTCAGTGATGTCTACAAAGGTTTCAGGCCCACATATCAGAATACCTTGCAGAAAAAGGTTCTGAGAAGGTTATTTTCATTTACTTTCAAGTAGATGTTCATTACCTGTAACCTAGGGACCATCATCTTTGCCAATCTCATGAGGCTGCTGAAACAAACAAGCATCTCACATAATGTTGGAAATGGAGCTTTCCCTCTAAATCCTGACACCACTAATTTTCTTTTTCTCAGAAACTGTTACATCCATCTGGCTGGTTGCACAAATTGGAACATTAAGGGTTATTCTGTAGTACTTGCAGTTCCTTCACATTTTACCCTTTATATCCAGTGTGTTACCCAGTTAGCTAATATTATCTGTAAAATATTTATGGAGTCTTTTCTTTTCCCACTGCCTGCACTGTAGTCTTAAATATGTTTTAACAAGTTGATACACATAAGAATAGAGAACAGTGGCTACTATTTGTAAGTTCTCAAGTTTTAGCTGCTGCTGCTGTTATTATTATTATTCACTTTCACATTGCTCCTGGGATGTTATAGTAGCATTCCAACTGTTTTATACATCAATTTTTGCCTCCCTCTAAGTAATTCTGCACAGAGCAACCAGAAGGATCTTTATAAACATGCAAATCAGATCATATGGTCCCTGTAAAACATCTTTCAAAGACTTCCAACTGCCCTATAGTATCTGGCCTGGTGACATTTCCAACTTCCAAGCTAGTTCCTCTCAAATATGATACACGTATATTGGCATTTTTGAGCATCATAAGCTCACATCTAGCAAATGGACTTAGCACCTACATTCTCTCTGCCCAAAGTTTCTCTCTCTCTCTCTCTCTCTCTCTC